>CM053592.1:5016485-5035893 GCA_028646515.1 Pseudochirops corinnae
GTTAACCCATTTTGAGTTGCTTTCCTTTAGAAAAGCAGATCTAAGAACCTGTGCTAGCAGCCACCCTAGGTATGCTGGGGTGCTTGTTGATACACCGTGTGACCTTGGGCAAGTCACTTAACCCCAATTGCCCAGCCTTATCCCTCCAAAAAAAGCAAAAATAATAAAATAAAAAAATAAAAAATGTTCTGTATTCCAGCTCCTCTCTCTGCGGCCCACTTCATTCCACTCTCGCCCAATCCATACCCCAGTGGCTCTTCTCTGCTATCCCCTCACTCAAGGGGGTCAGGCCCAGTACTCTCCACCCAGTGTGGCCCTTCAAGTACCCTGAAACAAGGGTTTCCCAAGGAGCACCAACTTCAGCTCCCATGATCCCTTGTTTTCCCCCACTCCTACAGAGGGATGTTCATACTCCTTACTCATCCTTCCCTACTCATATTCTTCCTGCATCCCACTGTGAAAAGTGCCCTGCACACGGCAGCCTCCTGTCCTTCCATCTCTCCCTGTGCTTCAACTCCCCAAATCTACTCTGCCCTTATCACAACCTTCCAAGCAACACCAACCCCTTTCCTGCTTTCCAAGGCCATGTACCAGCCTGGCTTGGGGCCTCACTCTCCTGCCTTCGAAACCTTGACTCTACAGGTAACCAGTGCAATTTTATACACTGGCTTCCATCCTTAAATCCTTAGCCTCCCTGGATTAACACAACTCGTTCCTCTCCAAGGCCAACCCCGATCACTCCTACCATCCTCCTACTTCCCTCCCATCGTACACTAAATGCTTTGGCAGGAAATCATGAAACCACACTGGCTACAAACGTGCGGGTCCATTACACAGTTCTCCTTCATGATCTCAATGTACAACCAGTGGTTGTAATTGTTTGCCAAGAGTTCCCTTTTCCCCACTCTAGTCTCAAAGCCTCACTTTGTCATCTCCCACTCAATCCTCCTTTCCCTACTCTGACAAAGAAGTGGCCTTTGTCTTCACTTGAGGCCAACCCTCCTGTCAGGTGCCCATCCTGTCTTTTCTACAGCCGGGATCCTTAATTATTCCCCACCCCTTTCCATTCCATATCTATTGGAACCAAGGTTCTCCCCATTGACTTTGAAAACTGCTCCACAGGATTCTAGCACCCCCTCAAACTACCATCCCATCTTTCTCCTCCCTTTCTCAGTCAAACCCTTTGGAAAAAAGCTATCTACACTCGCCGTCTCTATGTCCTGTCTTCTCCCTCTCTCCTTCAACACTCAGTAGTCAACTTTTTGGCCTCATCATCACTGAAATGAACTGCCCAAATTACCAAGTTCTAATCTAAGATACTCAGTTTCTCCACTGAGCTCAGTCCTGAATGACTAATTACCACTTGAAGCAGGAGACTGGATGTCCAAAAGGCATCTAAAAACCCAAAGCCTCCCCTCAAACTCTTCCTAACTTCCCTATTTCTTGTGAAGGTGCCATCAGCTTTCCCTTCTCCCAGATTCAATCCCTCGGCATCATCCCTGACTTATGTTCACCCCACATTGCCAATCACCTGCTGAATCCTGCTGCTTCTGTATCTCTTGAATTCAATCCTTTCTTTCTACTTGGCAGCTGGGGAGAGCCTCTGTTCCGGCCTTCATCCCTTCCCTTCTCCTGCCTGGTCTCCCCACTATTTCTCATCTTTTCTGTTCACAGAGGCAGGAGCACTGAATCAAAGCCTGCTGAACACAGTGCCTGACTCAGTTTACTCTTTATTAAATCAGACCATTTGGCCTTTATCCTTTAAGGAGATATCAAAACAGTAACACTCTTCACATTAATAAGACCAACCTCCCCCGGTACTTACTGGTATTGCAGTTGGGTTGGTTTTCATTAACATCATCTTCCTACAACTAATTTGTTCCATTATAAAAAAAAAATATACTGAATATACTGCTATGAAAGAATAGTGACCTAGGTCTAAGGTTCCAAATCCCCTCTAATGCTGGCTTTGTGACCTTAGGTAAGCCACTGAACCTCTCTGGGCCTTGGTTTCCTTATCTGTAAAATGAGAGGGCTGTACTTTGGCCTCTGGGGACCTTTCTACCTCTCAACCAATGAGTCTATGAACAGGTAGGACAAGTTAAATCCTTCTGAAAAAATGAACACCATTACAATGAATAACTCAATACAACAAACTGCTTCCAAACCTCACCCTTTCAGTATAAATGAGATTTGACAAAATAAATTTCCAAGAGGAAAAAAACCCCCATAAATAATATGTTACCGAATGCTGTAATGGAGCTTGATTAGTAAAGCATAGAGACAGACCCTTCATTCATAGGATCAGAGACCTCAAAAATGGTCTGCTGGTCAAACCTCCACATTTTACAGATGAGGAAACTGAAGCTCAGAGAGATTAAAATAATTTGCCCAAGGTCATTCGGGGAGCACTGGAGGGGGATCTGAACCCAAGTCCTCTGACCAGGATCGCTGGTTTGTCCACTGTACCTACCATTCTCATAGTATACAGCAGCAGTTCTCAACCATGGGTTGCGACCCCTTTTGGGGGTGGAACGACCCTTTCACAGAGGTCACCTAAGACCATTGGAAAGAACCAAGACACCGCTCCTCTATCTGTCTCCAGCAGGTCCACCCACATGCAGATACACCCACATATGAGTATTAAAGGGTCTGCATCAGGAAGGTTGAGAACCACTGCTATATAGGATGATAAATGAAAACTTTTGATCGCACTATCACCAACAGAATGAAATAATTAAACAGTGTTGAACAGGATGAATACAAAGCTATAAGCAAAAACACTGTGATAAAATTTCTCTTTCACATTAATAAACAACTTGGCGCTTCGAGAAAATTGTAAGATTTCCCCACGATAACATTTGTTTGGCAGTTTATTAGTGAAAGCAGTAAAATTTCAAAATAAGGTCAAAGGAAGACACTTCGGCTACTTAACTCTTTAAAAATTAAACTAAGACAACATCAGATTAATGCTTTTTGCTACGTGTGTGAATACCTCCAACTAACAGAAACACAAGACAACAAAAAGCCCAAATGTTTAGACTGAGCAAAGGCACAGATAAGGTAAGGGAAACGCTGTGTCCTCCAGAAGGCAGCCTCCCTCTCTGAGCTGGAGACTTCTCTTCACATCCCCCTGGTTCACTGACTCCCTCTGAGGAAAGCAGCGGCCTCACCAGGCCCTGCTCAAGCCAAGGCTTTGACTAGCAACAATATATTTCGGACAAGTCTTTAAGAATGCGTCTTCTCAAAGCTGGGACCAATGGCCAATATGTCTCTCTAGGGGAGGAATTTTCAGTTAGAGCAGTATTAGTATACTTCAATGAATAAGTCTCTGTGAGTTGAAAGGAACCCTAGGGCTGAGACAGCTTGTGGAGTCTTTACTACCACCACAGTGGTGGCAGAAGTAGTGTGCACAGGGCAGCCTCCCACAGGCCTCCTCTTAAAGGCAGGCCAGGATAAACTCAGCTGGTGAAAGCCAGACACCAAGATCTGCATAAAGTGGGGAATGTGGGAAAGAGCCACTAAGCCTTAGCAGCACCAGCAGGAAACCTCCCGTTATCTGACCACCACAGGGGTAAGACCTTGATTATGTTAAATCAGTTCTTGTTCAGCTGGATCTGCTTAAAGGAATCTGCTCACCTTCCACCGAGAGCCCTAATCTGGCAGCTCCTCAATGGAAAACAATAAAAACCTTGTTAATAATTTACTCAAGAAAAACCACTTTGGCTCTTTAAAGATACAACAAAGAACAATGCAGCTGGTCTCCACTCTCACTGGGGAAAATACTCAGTTTCCTTTCTGATACACATTCTCCTACAAATGTGGCCCATTTAAGAAAATGCCCATTGATAAAAACCTTAATTTCAGAACTGGACAGCTTAGGAAGAGCACCCAGATCCAAGGATTCACCAGGGCACTTATTCAAGCAGAAAATCGCTACTTCCAATTCTAGTAAAACAGCAGTGTGTGAACACGCTTCATCCCATTCCTGCCCAGCTTTTCTTCTTGGTCTGTGGGCACATCATCTCCTCCCAAGCAGGGACTGGAGAGACACTTTAAAGTCAATGTTCTTTTCTCTTCAGACCCAAATTCTCCCCGTTCTACTCTCCCCCACTCCACTGAGGAGGCAGCTATACCCTTTCCATGTTTGTATTCCTGACACATGCAAAGAGCCTTGCTGAATTGTATTCTATTTTTTAAATTCTTCACACGCAGAGTGAAGATTATAAATATTGCAAATGAATAAACAATTATCAGCCATTTAATAAGTGATTCAAAAGAGTACACAAAACCCTATGCCAACTAAGAACCTAGCAGTTTCCCCAGCCCCAAAATGACTGGCTGATCAGTCACCAAAAAAATGGTACGGCACGAGCAAACCACCCAGGAATGTCTAGAAGGCAGCGGGCTGCCAAAACAGGAAGAACACCTGCAATGCATGCATGCTGGCCGCCAGCTCGCAGGACCGCCTAGGCCCATCCTTGTCCAGGTTAAAGAGCCCCTGGCATGTCAACATATGGAATGAAGGAATCACAAATTGGGACCTAGGTCCTTCCCTTCCAAGGGGACCCGACAATCATGAAGTGATCTACACGCAGCCTCACTCTCAGCTCCCAATTTCCTCTCTTCACCTTTCCTTGTCATGCTCTGGTCAGCCAGAGATGTAGCTCTATAGGATGCCTAAGGGATTACTGGGATTACTGTTTTGCCATTACCTGAACAAGGCTTCTAGCAACCAATTCCAGCTCATCACTAAGAATGAGACTCCCGATAGAACTTCCCCTCTGGGAAGGCAAATTACAAAGGGGGTGGGGAGGACAGGGAGTGGGAGAGAAAGAGGCAGAGAGAGGAGAGGGAATGAACATCCTAGACATGCCCAGCTAACTCAAGGCCCCTTTCTTGACCCCCTCGTGACCAGGGAGGTTTGTGGGGTGGCCCCAGATCACCTGTTTTCTCTCTGCCTAGGTGGTCTGTAGTCTAACAATCCTGCTTCTGTGTCTCTTGCCAGTTGCTTACCCAAAGGCTCTCCACCAAGCCAACTGACCAAGCTCCTTTTTAAAGCTTCCTCCCTTGGAATCTTCACTCACAAAGCTGCTCGTTACCACTGCCCTCTGCTCCAGCCCCTCCCCAAACCTAGCTGAGTATTTGCTTTAAGAAGAACCAGCAAGCTTTAATATCCCCATTGTACACCCGAACGACCCCAGTCTAGCCCTACACCCAAGCACATATTATGTCTTCTAGAAGTGTTCCTAGAATTGAAATCCTCAGTTTAAAGGGACTGGCTTCCACAGTCAACATGAACCCAGGGGGCTGGGGAATAGAGAGGGTTCTGTTTCCTGAGTGTTTGACTGGATGCACTTAGATTTACAGAGGATATGCCTTGTAAAAAAATCTCTGATGTTAAAATAAAGCATGTGCACGCATGCGCGCGAGCACACGCACATATACACACACACACACACACACACACACACAGAGTCAATAATGACTGAATAATGAAATTGTGCCCCCACCACAATCAGATCAAGCTTGATGTTCAAAGTCCTATCACAGACAACATACAACTCCAAGAATCCTGAGACTCTAACCAAGAGGACAAGGGGGCCTAACACAAGAAAGCCAGGTCTTACCTATTATCAGACTACAGGAACATCAATGCTGTAAGCTAAATGACTTCTGTTAATCACTGAGGCAGATCCATGCCATGCAAACACCTTTCAGGTAACTGCTCTAAGCACGATGCCAGCTGAGTATTTCAGTAAGTGCACCTCTCTCTTTAAATGGAGATGCAGAAAACTGCTTTACATTACATCTAGCTGGGATGTAAAGTTTTACCAAGGTCAGTTCCTGCCCAAAACATGTCACAAATTATTTCAGCAAGACCACACATGCAACAAATGAACTGAGCTGTTTACATCCCCATAAACTAAATCAGTTCAAATTTTAACTATCTTTAAACCTGGGGGGGGAGGGGGGAGTGCTATAAAATTTCCAAAGCATCGGGTCCTTGGGATTCTGCTCCCAAATCAAGCACGTATTTACCGGTAAGATCGGTGTTAATCACACTGATTCATTTTACAAATTACAGTACCTTAGATGGTTTTCTTTAAATGAAATAAATTCATTTGAAGAGAGCACTTGTGAAATGTTTATCACTAGAAAAGTCTTACCCAAATCAGATGCATGTGCCAAGCTGAAGAACAGACTGGAGACGGGAAGGAAAAATCCTAAAAGCTATTCTTTTACTAAAGGAAAAAAGTTCACTCAAGAGAGGCTACTAACAAAGTCCGTACATTCAATTCAACAAGTGTGTGTGCCAGCTCTGTGCAAGGCCCAAGGCCAATGGAAAACTGTTTTCAAGCAGCATAAACGTAACTGGGTAGAGGGAGAATATGTACTCACTCAAATAAGGAGAAGGAGGATCCAATAAGAAGATGGAGATGAGTGAGAGCTAAGGAACACAGTCCTAGGGGCTGGCCGCACAGAGTTAAACCTTGCCAGCAGATAAGGCTCAGCAGAGGCCCAGGTGAGAAGACAGTGCTTTCCAGGCACGGGGGTCAGGTCAGCCAGGCTGAAGGTGGAAGAGCGTGTGACAGCCAGGTGGCCAGTGCCCAGAAGCTGGAAAGGGCTGCTGGAGCCAGGCTGGAAGGGCCTCCAACACCAACGCAAGTAAAGAGGCCCCCAAAAGTTCATCACCAGAGAAGGGACATGATCAGATCTGGGCTTTAGGAAGCCTGTTCCATAACAGGGTGCAGGGTGAATTAAAGAGAGGAATGGCTCTCTTTAATTAAATTAATTAATTAAAAAGAGGGAATCCATTAGGAGGCTATAGGAATAATCCAGGCAAAAAGTAGCATCCATGGCCTCCAGGAGGGCAGAAGTAATGGGACTAGACAAAGGACTCTTGGGCAAGTCATTTCAAGAATAACCAATATTCTATTGTCAGACAGGTAAAAAAAAGCATTTTGTCTGCAACTGACTGAAAGAAATCAAGTCCGCCGCCCCCTCCCACACACTCACAGTGCAGATCGATTTAAAATGGTCTACTTATAAGTTTGTAATTCAAGGTAAACAGTGTATGATTTTTTTCAAGTTTTCTTTAAACATGAACATCATCTGCCTAATCATTATGCTCTCAAGAAAAACATCTTTAAAAAGATGGAAAATAAGATTACTAGATTTAGTTAAAATCCGATTGGGGTTTTATACTCTTAAAAGATAAAATACTCAACAGTGCTGTGTTGGGGATGGGGGTGCTGTAAGGAGGTATGTGCCCCCCAAGGAAGACAAGGCCCAAAGAAAGGTGCCATCCACACCCAAAGCTCCGTCACAGCCCCTTTGGTGACAGCAATGAAGAGGAGAGAATGTAGAGATGCCCACTGGTGGGGGAATGGCACAGGAGCAGTTCACAACTAAGGCAGCCCAAGTAGATAAAGAAAGTTCAGGTCAGGAGCCCTGGGAGCAAATCCTGCCTCAGGTTTTTACTGAACTGTGTGCTCCTGGTCTCAGCCTCAGTTTCCAGCACCTGCCTGCCAGGGTTGTAGTGAGGGTCAAGTGCCTGGCAGACCCTGAAGAGCTAAATAAATGAGCTCTGATTACTCTGAGGCATGACATGGCTCAGATGAACTGGAAAGCAATGGGCACGTCTGAAGAAGGGAGAAGCAGACCCCAGACCTTGGAGGTCTCCCGGATGAGGGGTTTCCAGCGTTGGACACTCTTCCTGCCAATGTACATTAGGACGCACCGGGGGCACCGGGGGCACTCAAAGGTATGGTAGTGCTGGTGGCAGTGATTTACCCCAACAGCAATAACCATTTCCGCGGCGCTCACTGAGTATCACCTCATTCAATCCTCACGACACTCTCCTGAGGTGGCTGTCGTTATCCCCTTCTAAAGCTGACCAACCTGAGGCAAAATCTGCCCAGGATCACAGAGCTGGAACTCGTCTCAGGTCTGGGGACAAGGTGGAGAGCGGCCAGCCTGGAGTCAGGAACATTCCTCCTCCTGAGTTCAAATCCAGCCTCAGACACTAGCTGTGTGACCCTGGCCAAGTCACTTCACCCTGTCTGCCTCAGCTCCCTCATCTGTCAAATGCGCTGGAGAAGGACATGGCGAACCCCTCCCGTATCTCTGCCAAGGAAACCCCAAACGGGCTCACAGAGGGTCGGACAGGACAACACCTTGCCGCCTCCAGTGACTTGGCCAAGGTCACCGGGGAGCACTGAGATGCAGGCAGAGCTTCCCAAGCGGCGGGCCCAGATTTCTGCCCCCTCCCACCGGGCGCTCGGGGTGCCCGGGCTGGCCTGGCTCGGCCCCGGGGAACGAGATCGGGGCTTCCCCCTGGGACAGCTCGAGGGGGCCGCAGCCCCTCCGCTCTCCCCGCACCGTCCGAGGCGGGACCGCTCACGGCCGATCGGCTGCTCCGGGGGTCCCTGGGGCCCGGGACGGCGCTCGGACGCGGGGGCCACGGCGCCCTGGGCTGGCCTTCGGCCGCCCCAGACGCCCAGATCCGGCGGAGCCCGGGGCCTCCGGCCGGCCGGGCCCCCGCACCCCAACTTCTCCCGCCCCGCCGGCCGCCCATCTCCCGCCTCCGGGGCTTTGCCAGGGCGGTCGCCCGCCAGGAGCGCCCTCCGCCTCGGCTTCCCCGCCGCTGCCAGCTCCCATCCCGCCCGGAGGGACGTCCTCACGCCGGCTCCCGAGGGGGCGGGGGTCTCCCCGCCGGAGCCAGCGCACTTAGCCTGCGCCTAAGCGGTGCTCCCGGCCGCCAGGCCCCCCGCAGCCCTCCCCCCCCCCCCGCAAGCTCACGGGCCCCGCCCGCGCCGCTCCCCGGGCGCTCACCTCGCCGCCGCAGGGGCCCCGCCCCGGGCACTGCCCGCCGCCACAGCCACCGCGCCCGGAGCATGCGCGCCGCCGCCGCCTCCGCTGCCACCTCCTTCCCCGGCTCGAGGCAGCGCCGACTGGGAGCGCGGACACCTGCGCGGCCCAGACCCCGCGTGCCGGACCCCGCCCCCGCCCCCGCCTAGCCCCGCCCCCGACGGGCCCCGCCCCCAGCTGGCGGCAGTCAGGCCGCGGCTGCGCAGCCGCGCAGAAAATCTCGCGAGACCACGGACGCACCGCCTCACTCGGCCCGCCCCCTCCCGCCCTCCGCGAGTCTGGGGCGGACCTGTCAGGAAGGTGGAGGTGGGGGCGAGGGAGCAAGGTGCTCCGTGGCGGGGTGGGGGTGTGTCCTCGGCCGCACCGCTCCGCGCCCCCGCCCCCAAGCCCGCACGCTCTCAGGAGGTGAAGGAGGGAGGGCGCAGGCGCGGGGTCGCGAGGCACCGCCCTCGGGTCCCTGCAGCCGGTGAACCCTGCGCTTCCCCCACGTCGTGCGGCATGCGCCCCCCGCCCCATCCCCTACCCCGCCGCAGTGAGACGCCCCTCCTGAAGTCCGTGTAAACCTGGCTGCGGCTGGCTGGGAAAGAAAAGGGGGCGTGCACTAGCGAACATTTAACACCCGGCTCCACACACGTGCCTTTCTTCCGCCCGGGGAACGTTTCCTCCTGCATCACTTAGTCCAGACCGAGGACAAAAAAGTAAGTCCAGCCTCGGTTCGCCGAGTTTGCTGTTAGGGAGGTGCAAATGCTCACCCTAAACATTTAACAACCAGCTCCCGGGGCTCCCGTGGAGCCTGACCAGCAGCGCCTCCAGACGGTGGCTCCGCCCTCCGGGGAGGGGCGTGCAGGACGGGGTGCACGAGCGCCTGAGAGGGAGAGAGAGAGAGAGATACAATTGTAACCATTTCTGAGGGAAGAATCAGAAGCAGGGTAACAGTAATAGCGAGAGTAACAATGTATCAGTAACTAACAACTGGAAACTTAAAAGGTTTGCTTAGCATGTCACATGCACTCACCTCTTAGCTGCTGTATTGGAACTCAGGCCTGCCAGTTTGAAAGAGCAGTATGCAACTGACCGTGCCTCATTGCTCCAGAACCACTTATCAATGACCAGCAGGAGATTGGCCCTGATTAGAATGCTTCTGTCCATCCTGAGCAAGCCCCTCCAACTTTGCTTTTCGATCTTGTTCATTGGAATGATTCAGAAGCAGAACTATTTTGTTGTTGAGGCTACAAATTCCAGTGGATTCTGCTAGGCTCCCAATCCTGGCCCGATGCTCGTTTGTGTAACTGGGCAAGCCACCTCCCTTCTCAAAGACAAGTCAGTCACCAAATATTTATTAAGTTTTTACTATGGACTAGAAAATGTTCTACGAGCTAGGGATCGGAAGAAAAAGCCTCTGCTCTCTGGAAATTTCCATAATAATGTGGGAGTTTGTGTATCACACACACACACACATATATATATATAAACATATGTACATAAATAAGTGTATGGATATATACAAGATCCACAGAAAGTAGACACCTTTGCCAAAGCCATGTGTCCTCCTCTAAAATGAAGGCTTTGTGCCCTGGCATCTCTATTGCTGTGATCTGTGGAGAACACAGCACCTCTGAGCTGGAACAGACCTTAGCAGCCACACCTGGGAAAAGAACCCCTTCTAGTCCTAATCCTAGCCTGCACAGAAATAGTGCTTTGAGATTTGCCAAGCATTTTACTCATATTATCTATCTGATACTGAAGACAGCCCTAGGAGGTTCACCTGGGAGAGCTGGAGCTGACTCCCCACGAAGAAGGTTGCTGTCATGTTTGACTCTCCATGACCCCCAGAGACCACAGTGGCCAGGCCTTTCTGTCCTTCTCCATCTCCTGAAGGCTGTCCAAATTTCATGTTTGTTGTTTCCATGACCGTATGTATCCATCTCATCCTCTGCCCCCATCCCATTTTCCTTTTGCCTTCAATCTCTCCCAATATCTGGGTCTTTTCAATCTTCTCATTATGTAGCCAGAGAATTTAAGTTTCAGCTTTAGTATTTGACCTTCCCATGAATAGCCTGCGTTAATTTCTTTCTCTGTTGACTGATGTGACCTCCTTGCTGTCCACAGTACTCTCAAAAGTCTGCCCCAGCACAATTCAGAAGGATTGATAATGCAGCTCTCAGCTTTTCTTAACAGTCCAGCTCTCACAGCCATGCATTGCTACTGGAAAAACCATACCTTTAACTCAGGAGAGTCAATTCCTAAATAGTCAGCTACTAATCAGGCCTTGAATTATTGTTTCAATTATAATTTAGACGTAAGTGTCAGAAAAAATGTTAATAATGACGCTTAATCTTTTAAGCATGTCAAGTGAATTTTTTCCCCAGAACCATTGTTAAACATTTAATCTCAGATTGGTTATAGGATTAACCAATCTGATTACCTCCATTTTACAGAGGGGGAAACTGAGTAATAGAGAGGTCTTGGTGATTTGCCCAGAGTCACATCTGAGCCTTGCTTGAAGAATTCTAGAAAGGAGGCCCTTCAGATGTTGTGCATCCCCCAGTCTTTGATGGCTTAAGATATTAACAAGTTTTTCCATATGTTAAGCCAAAAATGTGCTTCTCTGTGGCTTGTACCATTGCTTTGACTGCTGCCCTCTGGGATAGATGAGTGCATGGTAATATGGCAGTGGATTTGGAATCAAAAGTCATGAATTTGATTCCTGATTTTGAATCATATTCTGGAACCTTGAGCACGGATGGGGACTTTTCTAAGGAATTAGACACAAGAGCTGACTGGTGGAGAGAGTCATAATACAACTTCAGGGAGAAGTTTTAACAACTGACTGATTGTCCCAAAGTAGAGTGGGCTGCCTTGTTAGGTAATGAGCTCCTCATCATTGGAGATATTTAAGCCAAAGTTTACCATACACTTAAAACCCATGATATCTGCCTTAAGTGAATAACATCTGGAAAACCCCAGATGTTTTCTAAAGGAATATTTACTTCAAATGGCATAGTCACAAATACATAAATTTTACTCTCTCCAGCACAGGGGGAGGCACAATGCTGCTGTCCTCTCTTCCCCCATCACCTCAATCTCTGGAACAGGAAGAGAATTAGGTTCATAGCTTAACTGTGACTCCATAAATCAAATCCAAACCCCAGCTCAGGCTTTAGTCCCAAGAACCCTGGCTTCTCAGAGCCAGCATATCAGGGTGATTCAGTGGGCAACCCTGCTCCCAATTCTGGCTCCAAGGTCACCACAGCTCTGACTGCTAGATCCCGAGAGGGGATCCTCTAGAACAGCCATTCTCAACCTGTGGGTTATGTTCAATTTGTAACAATGAAAATACATCCTGCATATCAGATAGATTCATAACAGTAGCAAAATCATAGTTATGAAATAGCAATGAAAATAATTTCATGGTTGGGGGTCACCACATGAGGAACTGTATTAAAGGGTCGCAGCATTAGGAAGGTTGAGAACCACTGCTCTAGAACCTTATCCTGTTAGAAAATGAGAACAAACCACCTGAGATAGAACCAAACCACACACCCCCAGACCCTTGCTGAGTGGACATCCTTGCCAGGTGGGTATGCATGCTGGATGGGCATCCAAGCCAAATGGACATCCATGCCAGGTGGGCATCTATGCCAAGTGGGCATCCATGCCAGGTGGCCATCCATGTTAGGTGGGTGTCCATGCCAAGTGGGCATCCATGCCGGATGACCATTCATGCCAGGTTCAGTAGAAGGAATCAGAGAAAAGAGCACAGCTGAAAAGAATCATGGGCTCAGGCTCACTACTTTTTAAGGCACTAATCAAAGGAGGCCACCACCACCCCCAAATGTGGTAGGGGACACAGCAGGGCTCCATGCCAGGCAATGGGGAGTACTCCAAGTCCTGTCAAGATTGGCTCCATGTTAGACTGGACATGCTCATCTGTAGGTGGCTGATGCATCCATCCAAGTGTTTATTATGTTAAATGAGGAAAGGACTTTATGTGGGAGCACTAGGCTAGACTGTAGGGGACTGCAAGACTTAGTCCCATCCATTCCACCCCAAAAGACCATAATCTCCTAGAAGCCTCACTTGAACCGCCTTTAGGTGGTTAGCTCCCAGCATCTGTGTACCCCAGATTCTGACATCTAGTTCCAGACCCATACCTCCAACCAGGGCATCACCTGGAAATAGCTGTCTGGAACCTTGTGGACAAAACCAGGCTCATCTCCTGACTCACTGCTTCTCTCTCTGATGGTGTGATTCCACTGATCTTGGGCTTATTTCTAACACCCCAGGAACCTGCACCCCAAGAGTCTTTAGAATAGCAAAGCTTCCAGCTGAGGGGGTTTTGAGCCTCAAATAAGATCATGAGTGAAACCTATTATTAGTTTTCTGTTATCATCAGTATCAGCATCAGCCTACAATCCCCAGGCCTCCAAGACGGGGATGACTTCCTCCCTGGGCCTTCTACTGCTCTTCTACTGAGCTCAAACAATGTTTATGGAGGAATACGAGGGTATGCTGGTAAATGTTTAACAACTGGGCTCTCCAGAAGGAAAAAGAAGTTTATACACAGACTTTTAAGTTTAATTGGCTTTATTAATGCTTTCTTAAGTCTAAACAATGAGCAAAACAATAAATCAAGCCCTGATTGTAGCAGATTTCTGAGGTGTAAATGTTCACACTAAAAATGTAACAATCAGGCTCTTGGAAGCCGGTTTGATCTGACTCCAGCACAGCCCTGTCCCTACCAGCAGGTCACCTCTCAGGCCCGCACTAATGTTTATCCACGACTTTGTCTCAGATCACTGGGAGTAATTTGTGTTGTTCTTAAGGCAATGCCGACCTTGGACATGCATTACTGCTCTAGCCTCTTGATGTGGGGAGAAAAGATGCCAGACCCTTTACCACAAAGCATTCTTTTTAATGTCAGATTTCCAGTCTCAGTGGCTTGTGATGGGCAGGGCTGCCAAGCCAAACAACTGTACAATAAAGGGGAAATGGTGGCAGTGATGCAGAAATTACAGGCAGGGAGAAGAGGGTAAAGTTCAAGGCTCTGGGAGCACTGAGAATGGAAGTGAGAGGAGAGGGACTGACCTCTCAGCACCTTGGGAATCGGCGCCTGGAGACAGGTTTTGTCTCAATCTCTCCAAAATTCATTCCAGCAGCGACGGCATCCAGAGGGTTTTAAGAGGGAAGCGTGTCTTCTAGCTCTTCTGTGAATGAGTGAAAGAATGAAGCATTCATTAAATGCTTTCTATGTGGGAAGCCCTGTGCTAAGGGCTTGGGAATGGATACCTTAGTCCCAGCTTTCCAGGGGCTCACGGTCCAATGGAAGAGCCAACACTTGGGCAGCTAGGGGGCGCTGTCGCGTATAGCAAGCTGGTCCTGGAGACAGGAGGACCTGAGCTCAAACTCACTAACCAGGTGACTTTGGACAAGTCATTTAACCCTTGCTCGGTTTCCTCACCTGTGAAATGGAAGTGATAATAATAGCTCCTATCTCCCAAATGAGGTGATATTTGTAGAGTGCTCAGCACAGTGCCTGGTAAATGAGAAGCACTAAATGTTTTTGTTACTGTTGAGTCATTTTTTAGTCGTGTCCAACTTTTCATGACCCCATTTGGGGTTTTCTTGTAAAAGACACTGGAGTGGTTTGCTATTTCCTTCTCTGGCTCATTTGACAGATGAGGAAACTGAGGCAAACAGGGTTAAGTGCCCAGGGTCACACAGCTAGTAAATATTTGAGACTGGATTTGACCTTGAGAAGATGAGTCTTCCTGACTCCAGACCAGTGCTCTGTCCCCTGTGCCGGCTGCATGAACTTAAGCCATCTCATTTCACTCTTGCACCATCTTTTCTCCACAAGGTCCCAGCTTCCTTATCTGCAAAATTGCTTTACCTTATAAAGTCCTTTGAAGTCAGCAGATGAAAGGAGGCCCAAAGTCCTGTAATGTGTTATTAATTTTATTGTTGTCATTGTTAAGGTGATGCTTGAGACACCTGTGGATTCTTCCTCTTGTGGTAATGTTGGCTTTTATAGACCCTTACAATTGGATTGCACCTTCAATACCAAATTGCCCCTGAACAGATACCCCATAGTAACTTCTTACAGATGGTAATCTAATCTCAAAAACTGCCAGTGATAAGGAAATCACTCTATTGCCCAGCTACTCAGTCTGTTTGGGGAGGAGACAATTTTGGTCACAGGGGAATTCTTCTGTGTGCTTTGGCCTCACTGATGAAGCTGGCTCTGACCTCCCCCGATGCTCCCCAGGGGCATCCCTGAGGGGTGGGAGTGCCTCTTCTCTAATGCTACCAACTGGAGCCTCCAACCTGGGAAGGTCCCCTCACTTCTTCTTGTGTTAGCTTCTTTTAATCCTTTCTTTGTTGTTGTCTGTAAGTCCTTTCTGTCTGTCTGAATCTTTGGGACCCCATCTGGGGTTTTCTTAGCAAAGATCCCAGAGTGGTTTGCCAGTGCTTGACTTGCTGGCTCCAGATCCCAGAAAGGACTCTGTTTTTAGACTTCCTAGTGACCCGCTCTCCTGACCTTTTGAAGGTCACAAGGTCATAGCCATCTCTGGTGTCCTTCACCCTAAAGCGGAAAGGATGGGTATATAGAAGACAGGAGCAGAGGGCCATGGGTTGGCCTCAGATAGCCAGGATCTTAGGCCCATCTTCCCCAGTGTTGTCTCTCACGTAACAGAGCCAGGCAGGAAGGAGTCAGGTCCAAATGGACAGGCATGGATGAATTGCCTTTTGAATGCACCCCAGCTCTGGTTCCATAGTCAAATAGGCTTGTTTTCACCGTGTAGTTAGCAGACTGGAAGCAGTCTGACACATTTGTCAGAGTCCACATAGGAATGCCGTCTGTTGAGCACTCTGCCAGGCTCCCGAGGGCTAGGCACCGTGGCTGATTGGTCCTCTGTTATATTGGGCCAAAATTTGCCTCCCTATGGGGTCTTAGTTCTTCCATTCTAGATAAGTCTTAACTTCTTTTTAACATGGCAGCCCTGCACGTGTTTGAAGACAGTGACCATGAATCTCATAATTCTTTTTTTCTCCAGGCTAAATATCACCAATTCCTTTTCCCATCTTGGTTGCTTTTCTTTGACCAATTCTACTTTCTCTGAGTCTCTTAGCCCGTAAACATGGAATATCAGGTGTGGCCCAACCAGAACAAAGTACAAAGTGCAGTAGGAATATTGTTTCCTTTCATGTGGCCACTACCCTATTAAAACAATCCCAAGTTCTGTTCAGCTTTTTTTTTCCCAGCAGTTCAGAGTCAGCTGGTGAGCAACTAAAATCCCAATGCCTCCCCCCCATTAAACTGCTTTTAAATTAAACCTCGGTCATCCTGCACTTAAACAACGGTCTACCTTTAACAGACAATCTTGTTAGTTCTGGCCCCACATTGCAGCCCGTTGAGATGGTTTTGAATCCTGCCTTTTTTTATATATCCCATAGACTATTACCCCTTCATAGTCTGAATGATGAGCATGCCTTCATTCTTTTCATCCAGTCCACCTAACTGGCACCACTGAAAGGTGTTAGCCTCCTTTTTCTCATATGTAAAGTTGGGATAATAATCTGTCATGCACAGATATTGTGAGAGTCTTCTGTAAGCTTTAAATGGCTACATAACTGTATTATGTACAGACAGAAATATAGGATATTCAAGTTATTAATAAAATTTAGACAAGGCATTTACCATTCATCTCTAGCCTTGAACTAGCCCATAAGTGTCAGGGTGTATGGGGTGCTCAGAAAGGACTAGCACCTCTGGTGTGAGGGCTTGCCAGCTGCCAATCCACCTTGGGTGTCTACTTGACACTCAGTTTTCACCTTTGTCTCCAAGAAACTTTAGCATAAACAGCAGCCACACCCACAAAAAACCTCCTCAGCAGATGGGCTATAGCAAGCCGAGGGTAACCAAAGGGCCTCAAACCCATGGTTAGGAGTTAGAGGGACGTCTGCCCCAAGCAGGTGAAGACTTTCCCTGGTGGAATGGGGGAATGAGAACAGTTCGTTCCAACATGAAGGCGGCTGAAGCAGGCTCTGTGGAAAGCTCAGAAACAGGTCAGACACTGAAGACGCCAAGGTCGTCCCCTGCATCCTGGACCATCTCCAGACATACTGACTTTTGCAGTGACTGTGGAAGAAAGAGTGAGGCTGCTGATTTTGTGCAGCCTCACCTCTCTTGAATCCGGTTCATGCTCAAGTAAACTATGGTGCTGTGATGTGACTGATCCTCTTTGAAGAGGAAGGACAACAACATGTAGTCACCAGATCTCCATCTTACACATAGTTGAGAGTAGTTGGAATGGCGATTTCAATAATCTTTGCATCAGCCAGATAAAGCTTGGAAATTCACTGACCTGTTGGGTGACCCTGATTTTAAAAATTTGACAAAGACTAGGATGGAGGGATTAGTAAAAGCAAAGTACAATGAAATGTGATTGTAGGTTTGCAAAGGGAAGGCTGTGACTAATGAATATCCAGTCATCTAGAGTGGAAAGCCAAGAAGTAGGCAGGTAGTGTTTCATTAGGAGATGAGGCTGTGTAGACTGGAGTTAATGCTCATGTCAGTGAGTCAGTCAGTAAACATTTATTACGTGGGACACGCAGCAGGCACTGTGCTAAGTGACTTTCCTAGGGAGAGAGCCCCTTGGAATGGATAAGTACCAGACATCAGTAATGGGGGCAGGTAGCCTGGTCTAGCTGTATCCAGGATCAAATGAGCTAATTGGCTCATAATTCCCTTCCCTTTCCCCCACCCTTGCTTTGTGTGAGTAAGGATAAGGTAGCAGCAGGAATTCCTGTTGTTGTTTAGTTGTGTCTGATTCTTTATGACCCCAATTTGTGGTTTCCTTCACAAAGACATTGCCATTTCCATCTCCAGCTCATTTTACAGATGAGGAAACTGAGGCAAGCAGGTAAAGTGAATTGCCCAGGATCTCACAGCTAGTCAGTGTCTCAGACCAGATTTGAACTGAGATCTTCCTCTAGGTCCGGCTCTCTATTCACTGAACCACCTAAATCACAGAATCAGAAGATCTCAGAGCTGGAAAGGACGATAAAAAAATCCAGTTTAACCCCCTTGTTTTACAGATGAGAGAGCTGTAGGCCGCAGAGGTTAGTGTAGTCAGCCGAGGTCCCTCACTCGGTGGTGGCAGGCTTTGAACTCAGGTCTTGTAGCTCCTCCTTGAGTGTCTGTCCCATTATTCAAGACTTGGCATTTGGATGGGATAAAGTATAGAGCTTTAAAGCTCAAAAAGATCTTCTGTCCAATGCCTTCCTTCTTACACACTGTCTCGTTGTCTCAAACACTCTGAGGGCCTTCAGTAGGGAATGGAGGTCTTTGTGCCGTTGTGTACTCAGCACGCGCTGATCAGTGATAATGATGAACTTGGAGTAGGATATGTGTGCACTGGCTGTGAATACTGCATAAAAACAAGGAAAGGGAATGTGGTGAAGACCAATGTATGAGCAATGATTTTCTTTTCCCTCATGGCACATAGTAGACGCTGGTGCCTTGATGTTATAGACAAATAGTCGTGTTTGGGAATTCACCAAGACCATTTTCCTGCACCTCCTTGGAACCTAACCAACCTCAGATCTTGCAAAACATACAAGAGAGCTCTCACGTCTTGGACTAATTTGTTTTTAAAGTTAGTCCTTTAAGAAATACAATAGTGAAATAACATGGTCTTGTGTTTTACTCTCAGGATACTGGCCAAGACAGCTGAAACACTCAGACCAAAGGAAGTTGCCCTGGAGAGAACATTTCTTTGTAGAAAGGACAAAAATATTCAGGCCAGCCTCGCTTTCAAGTTTAACTTCCTTGTTGAAATTCACAACCTGAACAAAAGAAAAGAATAAATCAAGTCAGTAAATAATAAAGCGATTGGAAATTATTCATTGACCTCAGTAACGCATATTTACAATAAACATAAGAGATAATGGCTGGCTGGGGACTGAGCAAAGCTCTTGGTGTTCCGGCGATTATTCCCATGTCTGTGTCTTCTGTTCCCCTTCATCTCTCCATCTACCCTTCCTTCTTTCCCACAGATCACCTCTATCAAAATGACTCCTTAACATACAAATCCAAACAGGGCAAATGGCCTTGGCCTGCACACGTGCACACGCGCACACACACACACACACACACACACACACACACACGAAAATAGATGGAGCAAGTAGATAAATTAGAAACACTCCAGGGGTGAGAAACATCACAGAAGCCAAGGGAGGAGAGAGTTTCCGGGAAGAGGAGATAATCACCAGTGTTGAAGGCTGCAGAGAGATCGTGGAGGGAAAGACCTGAGAAAAAGCCAACGGACCTAGGAGTTTCAAAACCCTCTTTAGATCCTACCATCCCTTCCCGCTTTTGTCCTAAGTCTCCCCCTTTCTCAGCCAAACTCCTTGAAAAAGCTGTATGCTAATGGCTCCAAAAGCTATATATTATATGCTAATTGCTATAAGAATCTATGTACTATATGCTAATGGCTCCAAAAGCTATATATTATATGCTAATTGC
>CM053592.1:5036393-5065533 GCA_028646515.1 Pseudochirops corinnae
AGTCCAGTTTATCAAGGTTGGTCATCATATGTACGATGTGTCTGTGATTGTGTACAGGTTTTGCCTGGTTCTGCTCTTCTCACTTAGCATCAGTCCGTATAAGCCTCCTGGAGGACAGATTGAGGCAGAATGTTTTAGTGGAAAGGTTGCTGGATTTAAGCACCAAGACGACCCAGGTTCAAATCCCATGCCACATACTTCCTGGCTGTGTGACCCTGAGCAGGACACTAAACTCCTTGGAGGCTGCCTTCTCCCCTGGAAACTTCCACACCATAGCAATCTCCACTGAGGCTCCCATCTCTACCCTCTCCCCATGAGAACCTTAGACTCTGCCCCTGAAGCCACCCTGGGCTCTAATTGGTCAGCTCTGGCCTAATCCTGTGGGTATCCAGGCCTCCACAGCATCTGGGAAGGTCATACTGTCCTCCCTTTTAATGCATTGTCATAAGTTCCTGATGGGCAGGGATTGTCTTGTTTGCTTATATTGTCTCCTCAGAGCTTACCATGATGCCTGGTATCCAGTAAGTGTCTAATATATGTCTTCAAACTGAAGATCTTTAACAAGTCCTTAGCTTAAAAAGGCCTAGGTCTTCCCCTGCAGCCTGGACCATCTCCAGTTGTTCTGATCTATATCTGGCCGCTGGACCCAGATGGCTCCTGAGGAGTAAGTGAGGCTGGTGACTTTGCACAGCCCTGCCTCACTTAAACCCAATTCACTTACATGGCATCACCTCCCTGATATCATGGTCCTCTTCAAGACCCAAGGACAAACAATCAACAACAATAGACCCTTTATTGATCTATGTTCAACTGCCTATCTAAAATAGGGCTAATTCTACCTGGGGCACCTACACGAAAGAGTCACCATGAATTGACCATGAGATGATGTGCATAAAAGAGTCTTCAAACCCGGAAATGTCAGCTATGAGCAAACAGTCACTATATGTGCATGTATCCCCAGACATAGGACTATTCCAAGAGGCCCAGAGACCAATAAATCCTTCCTCAAGGAGTTTACAATCTAACATAAGAGAAAGACAAATGCATCAGCTAGAATGACTATACAGCTAGACTGTGTATATATAGCATACATAATAACCTGCGTCTAAGGATGGGAATAGGGATTAGACCTGGGGTTTTGTAGGTGCAGGGAACTTCCACTCGGGGAAGTTTCCCCTGCTGATGGAGTTTTGTGCCTCCTCTGCAAATTTTTGGTCTTAGAGTGGCCCAGGGTCCTGTTCAGGGTCACACAGACATTAGGTGTCAATATATGCCCCTACACACTGAATCACGAGTAGAGGAAGGAATCCAGTTACAGGAAGTGGGGGATCCTAAACCTTGTTATTAGGCAAAACAACATAAAAAAATGAATGTTTGGGAACAGAAGATAATCCATAGTGTCAAATGCAGCTGAGAATGAGGCCTGGAAAAGACCATCAGATTTGGCCTTTCCAGGTAAGATATGAGGGTTGTTGTTCAGTCATCTCTGGCTCTTTGCAACCACATTTGGGGTTTCCTGGCAGAGATACTGGAGGGATTTGCCATTTCCTTCTCCAGTTCATTTTACAGGTGAGGAAACTGAGGCAGACAGGGTTAAGTGTCTTGCCCAGGGTCACACAGCTAGTAAATGTCTGAGGCCACATTTGAACTCAGGTCCTCCTGACTCCAGGGCTGGCATTCTATCCACTGTACCATCTAGCTGCCCCATGTGATGCTTTACAATGAATTATTCATGGCTTAAAGTGTCATTAAAGGATTTCTAGCATGAACCCCTTTGGCCATCATAATGAACCCCCATGAAGTTCACAGGCCACCAAACAGGAGTCATTGGGGGCTATGACCTCTAAGATTCCCTCTAGCCATAAGCTTATGATCTTGTAATTTAGGAGTTTGGGGAAAGGTGATGGGCATTGATTAGGGGAGAGTATTCTGTGAATTAAAATAGCTTTCTTATCCATGATTTTATATAATTGTGTGTGTGTGTGCATGTGTTTGTGTGTGTGTGTGTGTGTGTGTGTGTGTATTCATTCTTCCCAGATCTTGTCTTAGAGGTATAGCCTATATCTGAAAGACAAACAGAAGCATTAGATGTCAAATTCCCAACTTGGTACTGGGTAGAAGATGCAGACACACAAGGGATGCATCATTGGCCAGGGGGTTCAGGACAATTAGTATGAGCTAGGAGAACCATCACAAGAAAAGAAGCAACGGCATGTTAAGGGAGTTCTGACTGGGAGCGTGAAAGGCGTTGTGGCAGGGGTGAGTCTAGAGTTGACCTTTATGCACGAGTAGGATTCTGACAGGCAGAAAGATTCATGAAGAGGGCATTCCAGGTAGAGGGAATCACGTGAAGAAAGGGGTGGAGGCAGGAAAAGTATTGTGCATATTCAAAGTATGGTAAATAGTTAAACAGTTACTGCTCTGTTGGACAAATCACGTATAAAGAATAGTTAGTCATTTTACAAAGCAGAACAGAGAACAATAAACACCCTGAGAAATGATAGCGAGTCTATGGAATGCAGGGCGATGGGTGCAGGAGTAAAAAGACATGGGCAAGAGTGGCTAGATGTGGCCCTGGGAAGGCGAGGGGCCAAACACCCAGTTACTAGTAACACAGGGTGTGTGTGGTAAATGTTTAACAACCGGCTGAGGTGGAGGGGCAGAGGGAAGGCATGCATGACACACTTAGGTTTAATATGGATTATTAACATTTTTTCCATCACTTTAAGTCTAAATGATCAAAAAACCCCAATAAATCAAGCCTCAGTTTACAGCACTTGCTGATTTTTGAGGGGAAAATGCTCACACCAGAAATCCGATAATCCGTCTGAGCTGGTTGGCCATCCTTGCTACTAGAATGGCATAAAAAAGTTCAAGGCCAGCAGTCAGAGAAGGAAAGAAGTGACCCCATCAAGGGATCAACAATCAGTGGAGTTCAAGTTCAAAGGCAGACTGAGGCTGGGAGAGGGGGACAATTCGGATCACAGGCTCAAAGATCTAGAATGTGAAGGGACTCATTTTACTAAAGAACCTCAGATCCAGGAAATTAAGGGGCTTGTCCACCAGAAGCAGGATTTGAACCTCAATCTGCTGGCCCTCCAACGGAGCTAGGTGACATAGTATATAGAGTTCTGAGCCTGGAGTTAGGAAGGTCCAAGTCTTAGCAGCCATGTGACAGTGTGTGAGTCAATGGCCATTTGCCTCAGTTTCCTCATCTTTAGAATGGGAGCAATAGTAGCACCTATTTCCCAAGTTTGTTGTGAGAATCCAATGAGATAATATTTGTTTTCGCTTGAGTTTTTCATTTTAGTTTTTAAAAAAATCTTAAATTTTTAAAAATTACATGTAAAAATTTTTAACATTTGTTTTTAAAAATTTTAAGTTCCAAATAATCTCCCTCTTTCTCCTCCCCCGTCATTGAAAAGGCAAGCAATTTGATGTCGGTTATATATGTGTAGCCAAGTGGTGCAGTGGATGGAGCGCTGGGTCTGGAGTCAGGAAAACTCATTTGCCTGCATTTAAATCTGGCCTCAGACACTTACTAGCTGTGTGACCCTGGGCAAGTCACTTCACCCTGTTTGCCTCAGTTTCTTCATCTGTAAACTGAGCTGGGGAAGGGGATGGCAAATCCCTCCAGTATCTCTGCCGAGAAAACCCCAAATAGAGTCATGAAGTTAGACGTGAGTGAAAATAACAAATACAGTTAGTATTTCCATATTAGTCATGTTGTAAAAGAAAACACAGACCACACAAGCAAGGCCCTAAGAAAAACAAGCTAAAAAAGTGAGGTTCCGTCTGCATTCAGACTCCACCAGCTCCTTCTCTGCGGATGGATGGCGTTTTCCATCCTGAATCCTTCAGAAACGTCTTGGATCATGGCGTGGCTGAGAAGAGCCGAGCCACTGCCAGCTGATCATCACAGAATGTTCCTGTCACTGTGCACGATGTTCTCCTGCTTCTGCTCACTGCACTTTGTAAGAAAGAATGCTTGTAAAGTAGCCCACAGTAGGTACTTGAGAGCTATTTATTCCCTTCCCTTTCTTCCCTCCCAAGTTCTTTTGTAGCTTGGGTGAAGGGCTCATTTAAAAACAGGCCCAAAGTCCCTGAATCAGGTTGTCCATAGCTATAGACCTTGAAGGGTCATCAGATCCAATCCCTGACTTTATGAAAGCCCTACTATGTGCTGAGCTTAACACACACAGAACCAAGGGCCAACAAAGGGAAGTGCTTTGCCTGAGATCTCACAGGTGGCAGGTCAGAGAACCAGGATTCAAGGCAGGACTTTAACTCAGGCCTTGGGATTTCAAATCCAGCCCTGTTCGCTTCCCACCACACTGTCCGTCTCACAACCAACAATCCAGAACAATTCCATAGACTGACAGTTCACCCTACTAGTGAACGTATTTGAACTTCCTTTACATCTGGTTCATGAATGCCAGCCACAAACTCTTAAAGGGACAATTCCATTTGGTACAAGCACATGCCAAAGAGTTGGGACTTGAAGTCAGAAGCAACTGGGAGCATCTTAAGGTTTCTGAGCTGGGCATCAATGACTTTTGTGGAAAAGGAAAGGTCATTTTGTGAAAGATGGATTACTCAGACCTCCTTGGATCATATTACTGGAATACTGTTGGGTGGAGCTGGGGAAAGTACTTGGAAGTATTTTGTATTGCCCCTTCCCTTCTGGAAGGGGCAAAGCTGAATCTGATCCAAGCTTCTCCAAATCTACCCTCCCCCTTCCTTATCATGGAGGCCTGGAGATTTAATTAGGCACACCCAGTTATCTTGCTTTTAGCCTGGGGGGTGGGCAATAGAACTGCTTTTCTATCTTGTGGCATTTCTATACAACCCAAAGTTATTAATACAATCACTAGAGCTCACAGCCCCCAGTTAGGAAAAAATCTCTAACTTCTATACATAGTTTGGAAAAAAATCAGGATATGGCAAACTCTTAGAGAAAAAAAAAAGCAAGCAGAGTGTATAGTCCACTGCCTGCTATTAGACAATGGGGGGACCTTTTGGACCTTCTCTCAGTCCTTGAAGGAGCTTGTGCAGCTTGGGTCCAAGTGCTCTCTGTCCGGATATGTCTGCAGGGCTCGGGGCCCACCTCCTTCCTTCTCTCCTCCTCCAGCCTCAGCTGTCTTTTCAGTGTCTCCTTTCACTCGTCCCTCTGTCCTGCATTCTTTCCATCGGGGTGGCTTCCCACAGCTGTTGTTGCTTCTGCTCCTTCCTCTCCATCTGTTCTCGGTCAGGCTATGGGTCTCTTTTTTTTAACTCCCAGGCATGACTCAGGTCCCCTTTCTGGCTTACAGATTATGATACTCAAAACACTCTTAGGGCTACCAGGGAATTCTTGTCCCATTAAATGACAATCCCAGAAGGCCATTCCATTTTCAAAGGCCTAGTCTATAGCCACAGAATGTTGGAGCCGGGAGGGGTAAGAAAGACCATCCAGCAAGGCCAAGCCCCTTATTGTACAGCTTGTCCTTTGTTCCTGAGGAGGACCAGGATCTCAGGGAGATGCTGCCGTGACATGCAAGGGACATGAGGGAGGGCTTCAGGACCTGACTGGCTCAGAAGGAATGTAAGTAAAAAGCAAATGATTCTGTTCTGGCCCTTTAATGAAAGGGGAAGAAGAAGTCAAGAGAGAGCGTGAAGGAGGAGCCAGAGGCTAGAACTTCTTCATAGGAATAAGAGAAGCAGGGACTGGTAGACAGAACAGGAGATGAATTTTGGGTGATTACTTCAATGTGAGATGCTCCCGGCGTGGAAGCAATCTCCTTTGATGCAGATTTTCTCCTCATCTGTGTCTCAGAGATCCATGGGTACTGGGAAGTTTTGCCGACGGTCACCTAGCTCACAGGTATCAAAGACAGGACTTGAACCCCCTAAATCAGGGGTGAGGACCCTTTGGCTTCACAGAACAAAGAGTGTGGATTCAGTCCAAGGGCCACACTTGAGGACTTCACGAGCCACATGTAGCCTTAAGGACACAGGTTCCCCGCTCTGACCTAGGTGGTCCTGATCCCATGGTGGGCCCTCAATCCTCTCTGGGCAAGAGGCAATAAGAGAGGCTAATCTTTAGTAAACTTTTACAATCCGAAAAATCAGAAATAATCTAAGCTGGAAAAATCCCTTGTCTTCTGGTGCCTAATCAAAACAAAATGGAAATTAATAGAATTTCTCCTTTCGCATAGTAGAAATACGTGTTATTATAACCAATGCGTGAGGAATTTTTTGGCTTGGAATGACAATTTTTCAGGCTTTTATGTTAAGAAAATTAATCATTCTTTTAAATAAAACACAGGAGTCTAAATTTTTTTTTTTAAATTATAGCACTTAGGATGACAGTTTTTGTGGGGGACCATCAACAGGCTGTGTATTTCATAAGTGCATCTTAGCACCTTAAAAATAATGTAATGAAATGTTAGTTGTTGCTTAGCAACTCCCAGGTATTCCATGTTTACTGATTCTCCTATTTTTCTGAAGGATACTCGGGACCGCTGAAGGAAATTCCTCCTGAGAGATTCAACACCACAGCTGTCCCGAAGTACTACCAGTCTCCCTGGGAGCAGGCCATTAGCAATGAGCCAGAGCTCTTGGAGGCCTTCTACCCCAAATTCTTTAAGCCCGAAGAAAAGGCAGAACTTCCAGACTTCCGAAGCTTTAACAGGTAATCCACCTCTCCTGGTTAAGAACAGTTGTGTGAAATGTGAATTTTTTACATCAAGGTACAGGAAACAGAACATTCAGTAGGAATATATTTTTGAACATCATATTGAATGTGGTGGGGGCGTTTGCCTTTTTGGGGTGCCCCCACTGGTAATTTGGACAAGAAAGGTGACAAGTAGGAGTTCAGCTTCCAGTGCCCTGACTCAATCCCTGCTCGATTGGATGGTACTGTAGGTAAGGAATGTTTCCCTTTTAGCGGGAGGCTTAGTGGGCAGAGACCCACAGTTAGTTCAGCCTCCCCCATCGTAGGCAAGGCTCACTTGTGCCTCACAGACTCCAGAGGTGTGTTCTGCATTTATTCTTCCTGTATCAAGTTATGGAAACTTGCATTTGAGAAGGGATTTCAATTTGCTTTCATTGCATTTGGGACTTCCAAGTGCAATCTGTGTCTGGTCTTCCTTCTCCGATACCTCAGTGGGATTCAGGAATGTCTCCCATCCCTTTACAGAGAGCCAAGCCTCCCCCCAATGGCTCCTGGTCTTATGTTAATTATAATAGACTCTCAGTGGCTGATGGATTTTTTTTAATACAAAGTGGAATAAAACGACAATGTGGTATAGGCTCTGGGTTCTCTCTCTCTCTCTGAACCCCAATTCATGTGGCAGACTGGGTCCCCAGAAGGCAGCTGGCCCCTTGAGGTTCTAGGGATAATTCTGAGAGGTTGTATTGGTATATGTGCGTGGCAGGCATATACAAGAGCTGATGAGCCTTAACCACGGTGCGTCTCCCTATGGTTATGAGGTGTTATCAGTTATCAGTGATACCAGTTTAGTCAGCCAGACAATTAGCATTTAGTCTTTACAATGGCAGTATAATAACAACAGGATTCTTGCTCTAAGAATCTGGGACACATTCTCCCATAAGTCCCTACAGAGTCCAAGGGAGAGTGGGCCCCAGCTTAGGGCAGCTCACAGCCCCTGGTTTTTGCAGGTCTTATTTCCCCTTGTTGAGTACTCATAAAATTCTCTCTGGGGATGAGCTAGCTTTCTAAAGGGTGCCTTGAAGAGTCCTGAAACTGCCCCTCCTGTGGGTGCCTTGTGTGACTTCAACTCTCACGGGAATGCTCTGGTCATTTATGAAACATTTACTGTACGCCAATACCTCGGGACGCAAATAGAAAAATAAGGCAGGCGCTGATCTCAAGACGGCTTGGGGGAGGCAGCGAGTAAGGAAGGAGCAGCCTGGGGTGGGGGAGGCCAGAGTCTCCGGAGGGGGCCGTCACGCAGCACCCCTTATCTGGGATTCAGGAGACCGAGATTTGAATTCTGGATCTGTTATTACTATTATAGGAAAAATGGACAAGCTTTTCTAAAGAGGACAAAGACACCTAATTAATGGGCAGAAAGAAAAGAGAATATTGCCAAAATAAACACATGAAACTGCGATAATAACAGCTGATCCTTGAGTGATGCTTCAGGGTTTACAAAGCACTATATATATATATATATATATGTACACACACACATCATCTCCTTTGATTGGCATGTGCTAGAACATGCTAATTTTACCTAACAAAGTCTTCCCTTTTAGCCTCTGCACAATTCCTTACTTGATCAGGAACTTGTCTCCTAGTCATAGATCTGACAGGTAGGGCTTTGCTGTTTTCCCCTTCCCCCATGCTTCCCTAATTTGGTGGCATTCTGACCTTGCATATCTAGGTCCTGCACCCATTTCTCTTGATATAAAGTGTGCAATGTGGACCCAAATGGAATCTCCAGCACCCCTAATCCTTATAGATTACAATGCTCAAATGCCAGTTAAAGGCATTTAACAAGCAATCCTTTGGTACATGCTTATCTGAGGGAAACTGAAGTCTTACTCCTAGTGTTTGGGGCTTGAAGAGGAAACTTCAACATCACGTAGCTCAAGAATTCTTAATGTGGATCCAGGACCTTTAAAAAAAACCAAAATACACACACACACACACACACACATATACATATATATTAAACTATATTCCAATCGAATTGGCTTTCTTTATAATCCTATGTATTTTATTTTATGCATTTTCAAACCCCAATTCTGAGAAGAGGTCTTCATAGACTTCCCCAAACTGCCCAAGGAGGTCCACAAGGCAAAAAAGATTAAGAACCCCTGATCAAGTCCAAGGCTCACATTTTATGGATCAGGAAATGGAAGTCAAGGTAGGGGATGGCTTGGGTCCCAGATTCACACAGGGAGTGAATAATAGATCAAGGATGTTCACATAGGTATGTAGTCCTCTCCCATCTACAACCTTCCTCAAAATCCACCAGAGTCTAAAACCCAGTCTAATGAAGTCAACTCCAAGGATGTTCACGCCAGAGAGTCAGGGGTAGAGTTGCTAAATGAGGGAGCAAAAGCTTGTGACCAAGGCCTTTGGAGGAAATTTCAGTCATATGAACTTCAGATGCAACTGGAATATGGTGCATCCTTAAGCAACCCCACAAGCTGCCTCATTCTCTCTCTGTGTGTATCACATGTGTTTGTCGTTAAGCCTCTGCCCAGTTCTGGGTAGTAAAAACAACGAAGACTTCCAACAAAGGCCAGCCCAGCTCAAGCTTGTCAAAATACCCTGTTATGAAACAGCAAGGAAAGAAATCTGGCTGTGGAGACCATGACAGTGGGTATTGAACCCTTGCTGATCCCACAGCAATCTCATTGATTCATTTGAGGGTGGGGGGTGGGGAGAGAAGTATTCTCTCATTTGAGAGACTGGAAAATAACAGCTACAGGAAGGTGATGGGAATGATGAGGCAAGGATTGCTAAATGAAAGAAAAAATAAACCCACAGGGCTGATTTCCTTCTCTTTTGAGTGAATCCAGTAAGACAAAGGGGAAAAAAAAAATGTGTGTGCATGTATATACATTTATGTGTATAAATATACATACATATATGGAGAGAAAATGATAGGGAGAGGGGGAGAGAGAGAGGAGAGAGAGAGAGAAGAGAGAGGAGAGAGAGAGAAAGAAAAGTAAATAGAGAGGGAGAGAAAAAGAGAGAGAGAGAGAGGGAGAGAGAGAGAACAATTAGATCAATGGATCAAATTCTGCTAAAAGACGGAAATACTCAATTCCCACCATTCCTAAAGAAAATTATTAAAAATTAAATTAAAAAGGCAATTATTACAGAAACTTGGCAGTTTTCTTAAGATCAGTCACGGTATAGAGCAGTTGTTCTCAAGATATAGTTTCCAGACCCCTGGGGGTCCCCAAAACCCTTTGCGGGGTTCCGATTTTTTATAATCCTACTAAGTGTCGTTTGCCTCTGACGTCCCCTCCCTTCCCAGCTCCACATCTGTCGGGCCAGATCTTCTTCGTGTGAAGGTGCACACTTTTTCTTGTGTATCACACATATTCCCCCCTCCTTAATTTGGCAGCTTAAAACCACACTAAGACTTTGGGGACACGTATCTCAACCAAAGTAACAAATTGAATGAGGAAGCAGCTATGAGAGTCCAGCTGTCTTCTATTAGACCAGACAAAATAGATATGGGCAAAAAAAATATGGAAAACAAGGCCACTTTTCTCACTGGTTTTTGTTTTGGAAAATAGTTATTTTTCATTAAAAAATGTCACTTATATTAACATGCAATGAGTTATTGTTACTTTTAAAGGAATTAATAAATACCTTTTAAAATGTATCAGCTTTCACTTCTAAAATAGCAAATATGGATGGATATAACCCACACAAACAAAAGCTTATTGGAGGTCGTCAACAATTTTTTAGAGTGTAAAGGGGTCAGGGCAGCCAGGTGGCACAGGGGACAGAGCACCAGCTCTACCTACTTGGAAGGACCTGAGTTCAAATCCAGCCTCAGACACTAGCTATGTGACCCTGGGCAAGTCACTTAACTCGACTGCCGCAAAAAAAAAAAGAGTATAAAGGTGTCCCAAGACAAAAGTTTGACAACAGTGAATGTAACAGAAAGAACCCTAGATGGGGTTTCTATTTTAGTGTATCAGAGTTCGATTCTGAACTCTGTTATTCTATCTCTGTGTGACCTTGGATAAGTCACTCTATGGGCCCTCCAGGCCCCCATTTCTTCATCCTCAAAATGACAAGGTTGCACCAGGTTATCTCTCTGGTCCTTCCCACCTTGAGTTCCTAAAGAGAGAGCTCTCAATCAAGGTCTACAATGCATTTTCAATAGTAAAGAGAGTGGTCCATATTACTTGTTAAACATTACTCCATGAAAGGTGAGAAATGAACTCTACTGGGTATTTCATTTCTGTAACATGGAACTGGTTGGAATGGCTTTGTTCCCTGTGCTGACCAGCTATTTGACATCATAAAAACGTGGCCTCTGGAGGTGGGGCTTGTATGTATTGAATGTTTCCCATGGGCCATAGAATCAGACAATCAGGATGGCAGCTTCAGAGGCATTTCTAGGGTTAATGGCAGAGTCACAGTATCTGTGGGCTCCAGGAGAGACACCTTTGGAAACAAAGGCTGTAGAGGTCATTGAGTTAAATTCTCACCGCAAGCAGGAGCTCCTCCTAGGTAATCAGCCAGCCTTAGCTTGCCCTGTTGGGTGACAGGAAACTTGCCTTGAGTATCACCCCTTTAAAGTACTTCAAGAGCCACATTCTCTCTCATTGCTATACTGTATTTAAGTGAATGACATAGAGCAGAAGACAACATGGTCTCTGCTGTCATGCAGAGAAAGATCTGCATGTAACTGTGATCTGAGATGGGGTGTGCAAGCCGCGAGAGATTCCCAGGCCCCAGAGCTCAGAGCTGATGTCAGAAATCACTTCTGGGTTGGTGAGCAGGGTCAGTCCAGTCTCCGTGTGGAAGATGGTGCTTGAGGCTACTGAATGCTTGAGAGATTTAGAGAAATGCTTCCCATCTAGCTGCTTTGGTCTTGGCACATCTGAGGACAAACAGGCCAAGAGAAGCATATACATATGTGTGAAAGTTTATGTATGTTCTTTCTGTAATATATTTTAGGTCCAATCTATATTTGGGAGGCCCTGAAGGTTCTAGCTTTGACATACGCTGGCTGCATGATCCTGGTTGAATCCCTTTAGCCTTTCCATGCTCTGGGCAAACCTCTAGGACTAGAAATTATAGAAAGAGGCATGCCACGTTGATGGAGAGAGTTTCCTCCCCTGGGATCCCCTGAACTGAGAAATCCAGGCCCAGTGCAGAGACTCTACAACAATTTATGTAGAGCAAGACTTCTCGCCCTTGCCTGACGCCCCAGATCCCCGTGAAAGTCTGGTGAGGCCTTTTGCAGAATCCTGTTTCTTGCCTATTTATAATCACAGAAAGTGTTAAATTCCACTTAGGTTAGTGAAAAGAAAGATGCCATTTTTCCCCATACAAGTCCACAGACTGAAATCTAGACTCAGGGCCCTTGAGGATGAGGTCTCCAATCAGAATCTGTGGACTCCGGGTTAAATAGCTTTGGCCTAGAAGGGTGTCATGAATGAAAAACACTTTTTTAAATGGAGACGAGCTGGTTGTAGTCAGTGACCGGCTTCTCCCATCCTCTGTGGTTGTGGTTGCGTTGTTTCCCTCATGTCCAACTCTTCAGACGCAATTTTGGGGCCTTCTTGGCAAAGGCAATGGAGGGATTTGCCATTTCCTTCTCTGCTCGAATCCTCTACCACCTCAAGAATAAGGAATGATAAAAACGATTGTTGGATGTAGGACCTGGAAAGATTCTGAGCTCAGAGCCAGGAACAACTGGGGTTAAGTCCTGTCTGATACATCCTAGTGTGACCTTGGGCAAGTAACTTCCCCTCCGGACCTTGGCTTCTTCCTCTGTTAAGGGAAGCATTGGGATGTGGCAGCTTCTGGAGTCCGTGAGCAGCATGGTGTGTTTGGGTCAGGTCTGTGCTTAAGAAAACCACATTGGCTTCTGTGTATAGGATGATTTGGAGAGGTGGATGCAAAAACACTAAATCGGACGCTTCAGTTTCCTCACCTGTGAAATGAGTGTCCTAATCTATAAAATGAAGAGGCTGGACAAGACGGGTCTGAAATCCTTTCCGCATTTAGATCCACAATCCTGTGAGATATGGAATCATCTGAAGCACATTATTAGCGGGTGGGTTTTTATGGTTACAGGGGATGCTTGGAAGCCAGCTCCCATTGTGGGGTCAGTGGCAATGATAGAACAAGAACATGGGTAGACAGCTGTTGCTTAACTTTCCAACTGGTCTTGGAAATTCTGCATGCCACTAAACAAACTAGCCTTCACTTCATAACTTTTCATCTTGGGCTGATTATGGTGTGTCAGGGGCGGAGCTTAAAAAATCAGCTTTGCTTAAGGATGATAGACAGTACAAGCAAGGCTCACAATCAACAGTGGCATTTGGAAACAAAACCAAACCCATGAATAAACAGGAGATCTGGACCTGGAATAACCTCAGAGGCCATCAGAACCAGCCTCCTCCTTTTACAGATGGAGAAACTGAGATCCATGAGGGAAAGTAATTTGGCCAAAGTCTTACAGGTAGTAAGTGTCAGAGGCAGGGGAGACAGGACTCAAACAGAATCTGATAGAAACTAATAACCATTAAATGAAGCAAAAAAACCTGGACAAATACATGCATTTCACCCATATGTAACATGAGAATATCTGTCTCATATGCAATCTAAGACTAGGACTTTTCTGGGAGCCTTCTGAGAGCAGCAAAGATGCTAGGTCTGTTGGTCTTTGGGAATGGCACCACATTCAAGTTTCCTTTGAATCTCAGCTCTCTAGAACCTTGGCCAAATCTCATCTCCTCAGGCCTCAGTTTCCTCATTCATAAAATGAAGAGGTTGATCTACTGCCTGAGGCTCTTTTCAACTCAGGTCCTTTTGATATTAAAGTAACTAAGCTTTTCTATATTTCTTTTCATTCTCTGCACAGAGTTGCCACGCCATTTGGAGGGTTTGAGAAAGCATCCAAAATGGTCAAATTCAAAGTTCCTGATTATGACTTGCTCCTGCTAACAGATCCCAGGTTCATGGCTTTTGCCAATCCTCTTTCCAGCCGGCGGTCCTTCAATAGAACTCCAAAAGGATGGATATCAGAGAATGCTCCCATAACAATCACTCCAGTGCCAATAGAAGAGAATATGGTGCCAGAAACAGATGACCTGTGAGAAGAAGCAAAAGTTCTAATAATGCACCATCCCGCACAACTCACTCTTACCAGGATGCTTAATAACAGATGCTCCTTGTTTGCCTTAGAATCTAACTGATAACCATTTAAATTGCAATACTTCAAATTTTGTTTCATTTACACAAAGAATATTAATAAAATCATTAACAACCCAATCAGCAAAATTGCTTATCTCATAAGTTTTCATTCATATTTCTTGTGCCTGGGCCAGATATAAATGAAATACAATATTTAATTAGCACAATAACTATACATAGATACATGTATATATGTACACACATATATGTATATACACACACACATACACACATACACATTTTGACTTCCTACTTCTGTGGAAGGAGTAAGAAAAGAAATAAAGAGAAGTTCATGTGGGTGACTTGGAGGAGTTTGGACCAGTGAAGTAGGTCAGATATTGACTTGGGGGAGAAAAAATTTGGAAGACATTGAAGAAAATTTGAAGATACTCCAGACACTTGTATAGATTCTATTTCTGGCTGGAAAGAGACTGAGTAGGATCAGGGCTATTGAAGGAGTGAATGAAAGGATTAAGGAGGATCAGGAGGCATTAAGGAGTAGGAGCTGAAGGAATAGTCTCAAGTAGGTTCAGGAGAAGATTGTTGGCAAGACGGATCAAATTAAGAAAAGATAAAAGAAGCAATTAGAGGAATAAGCAAATTGATGGAATGAATTAGTGGGTGGGACAAACTGGTGAATTAGATGGGAGGTTGGTACCAGACTGAAGGGGAAGTGAGTGTGAATGTGGAATTGTCCTTGAGACTAAGGAAGGGAGGTTGAATAGGGTTGTTAAATTATTAAGAGGTGATAATAGGCTGTAAAAATATTAGCTAAATGCTTAGAATCAAGCTATAAACTTCCTCAGATGGATTTGTTTTGTTTTTTTATTTTTTAAAAAAGCTAAAAATCTCTGTCTTTATGGTGAATAGAAGAAATTGTGTAATGACTTCCATCTTGATGATGCAATTTTGTATTTTCCCCAGGGTATATGAAGACTTGGGGGGTGAATGGGTGGGGATGGAGACGAGGATCTCTAGGATCAAGCAAATCTGTTCTAGGAATAGCATAAGGAAGGTCTGGAAGGGCTCCTCAGTCCATCCTTGTCAGGTAAACCTTTCTGAAGACTGGAAATGAGAAACCATTGGACCTAAAAGCCCTACCTTTTCCCAGGAGGCCTCTACTGGAGCAACTCAGGAATCTGTGTTTGGCCCTGCCCTATTGAACATTTTTATCAACAACATGGATAAAAGTATAGATGACAGGCTCAACACACTTGTGCTGGGAGGGATAGCCAACCTAGTGGATGAAAGAGCTGAGATCCCAAAGGATCTTGATAGGCTACAGTATGCATCTGGGCATAGTACAGTCAAATTCAATGGAAATTAAAGTTTGAGTTTGGGCACAAAAAAAAATCCACCTCACTAGTACAAGACGCATGAAGGGTGATTAGAGAGAATTTGTTCTGAAAAAGTTCTGAGGGTTTAAGTGGATTGTAATCCTGATATGAGTCAGCAGTATGATGAGGCAACCTCGAAGTTAATGGAATCTTAGGCTGTATTAAATGAGGGACAACATCTGAAAACAGGGAGGTGACACTTCTGCCACAGCCTGCCCTCATCAGACCTCGGGAGGAGCATTTGGTTCAGTTCTGGGTGCCAGGGTTAAGATGATGTTTGTAAGTTACAGAGAGTGTCTGGAGGTGGGCATGCAGGATGATAAAGGTCCATGTCCATGTCTCATGAGGACATGGATGTAGATGTTGAGAAACTGGTCATGTTTAGCCTGGTGTGAGTGGGGGTGGCAAGAGGGCTTAACTTAATAGCTGCCCACAAATATCTGAGGGGCTGTTATGGGGAAGAGGGATTAGGCTTGTTTTCTTTGGCCTCAGAGGCCAAATGGCTGGAACAATGGGTGGAAGCTTCAGATGCCAATTTAGGCTCCATATCAGGGAAAAACTTCCTAACGTGTACACACAGCCCAAAGTAAATGGGCTCCCTTGAGAGGCCGGCTCCCAGCCTTGCTGGACACCCACTTGTTGGGTACACTATAGTAGAGATTTCGTTCATGGGCGAGTTCGCCTGGATGACTCCTGATCTCTTCCAGTTCTCCAGTACTGGGATTGACATGAAGAGCTTCTAAAAATTCTTTCAGTAATTCACAGAGTTGGAATCCTCCTCACTCCCCATCACCATTTCCAGGGTTTCCTCCTTCCTCCATCACTCAGTAATCTCTCCCTTTGAAGTTCATGCTATTCATATCATCATATAATCAATTCAAAATTCTGGTAGTGATTGTCTGTAGACTCTAGGTCTATAAACTTTCCACAATGAGTTTGCTACTTGGCTTACAATTTTTCTCTCCTCTCTAACTCCTGCCCTCATATTAGAGGACTCCAACATATACATTGATGTGTTCCCAAATATCCTAACCACTCAGTTCCTCAACCTACTCACCTCCCACGAGTTATTCCTTCAGTCTGCTTTAGCTGCACACAAAGATGGTTATACCCTTAATATTGCTATCACCCTCAAATGAACCACCTCTTCGTTCAAGAATTTTGAAATCTCCTTCTCTGACTATAATCTATTGACTTTTTACCTCTCCCTCTCCCTTAGATAACCTTACTCTTCATCCTCACTATGCCCTTGTTCCCTCAGTTCCCTCCCTGACCATCTCCCCTGCACTAGCCACTCTCTCCTCTTCTCCTTATCTTAACTCCTTGCTGAACTAATGCAGCTCTACACTCTCCTCCTCTGTTGAATTTCTAGCCCCATTTATCACATCACCAATTATGCCCAACCAAATGCCCAACCCTTTGGACACTCCCACCATTCAGCATTTTCATACATGCACAGCTGAATGAAGGTGAAGAAAATCATGCAACCTTTCTGACTGGGTCCACTACAAATCTATGTTACATAACTGGGCCCTCACTGCTGCATGGCATACCATACCTTCCTAATCACTCATTATCTCATTCTCCACAGTGATTCTTCCAAACCTTTTCATCTCTCTTTAAACTTCCCATGGTTTCCCCTCCTCCCACTCTTTTTGGCAGATCAACACTATAGCATGGCAACAAATGCCCACGTTTAGGGGATAGCAGCAAATAAACAAGAGACCCTGAAAGTTTTCTCTTAGGTCGAAAGAGTGGAAGGTGGGAAGGAAAGTTAGGAGTGACCTTTTCTTCCAGTGGTAGCTCTGAAGTATCTCAAGTCAGCATCAAGAATTTCTTTCTTAAACATAAATCTGGTTAAAGGTTAAAGAGATTTTTTTAACTGAGAAGAAATTCAAGTTATGTTGGGTTTGGGGTTTTTTGTTTGTTTCGTACACTGATTTAGAGATAGAGCGTTTTAAATCAGTAGTTTGAGGAGGTATCACATTCTGTTTCTGCCTCTAAGTTGGCAATGTTGATGCAGGGTGATGCCTTAGGGAATGCCTTTTTTCCTAGTAAGCTATTTCATAATGCTTTTTTGGAATTTGTAGAGAAGTTCAGGAAAACATTCTGCATGCTGTATCTTGTTTCTAGTCCAGTGTACTTAACCACTTTTTTCTTTCCTTTTTTTAAAGGCTTCATTCTTTGGCTCTATAATCCTTGAATACAGAGATAATTTGTTTTCCTCTCCTGACTTTGACATTGTAGTTACAATGGTTTCATTCTGACTTTACAAATCCTTTAGGTTTAATTCTGTGAGCCTACCTGTAGCACTGGATTCAAACATCTGCATCATTTTTTTAGTTTTCCAGTTAACTTACAACTGTTGTCAAAGTGTAAAGCAGCCCATGGCAGTTTTTGTACTTGTTAAAGGACTTTTATTCAGTTTTTATGATCATTGTCTGAAGAAGACTGATGGGGATGTTCTGGGCAGTCCTAGCCCATGGGAATTACACTGTGGATATCTTCTGGCTCCACCTCACAATGGCTTACCCCAAAGCCCCCATGTGTCCAAAGCGCATGGTCCTGCACCAATTTCCATTTGCACTGCCCTGGCAACTGTAATTCAAATCAGATCTGAAAGAGTACCAAAGTAAAACATATTTTGATATTTAAAAATATATTAAACATTTTTAGAATTCACTGTTTGTTTTTTTAATTAATTTTGTGTTACATTTTAAGTTTTGAACTGTCTCCTCCCCTCCTTCCCTCTGTCCTTACCTTGAACTACAGAAGGCTACCACTTCACACGTACACACACACACACACACACACACCCACACACACACACCCTAAAACCATACTATGAGCACTTCTGTTTATCATTTCTTTCTCTGGAGGTGGATGGCATCTTCCTTCATAGGTCCTTTGTAGCAGATTTGAATGTTTACAATACTCAGAAGAGCTCAGTCGTTCACAGTTATTCTTTGAACAACATTGCTCTTACTGTATACAATGTTCTCTTGATTCTGTTCATTTCACTCTTCTGTATTTCATGTAAATCTTCCCATGTTTTTCTGAAATCCACCTGCTCCTCATTTCTTACAGCACAGTAGTATTCCATCACCATCATACACCACAGCTTGTTTAGTCATTCCCCAACTGATGGGCATCCTCTCAAATTTCTGGTTCTTTGCCACCACCGAGAGATTTGTTTAGAACATGTTTTAGAATATATAGGTTCTTTTCCTTTTCCCTGATCACCTTGGGAAACAGACTTAATAGTGGTCTTGCTGGGTCAGAGGGTATATAGTTTTATAACTCTCTGGGCCTAATTCCAGAGTTCTCTTGACCCTTCACAACCTTGCAGGATCCTGCCTTACAGTCATCTCACTCCTTCCATAGCTCCAGCCCCCACACTTCAGCAGCCCTAGCCTCCATGTCACCCCTGACTGCAGACATTTTCACTGGCTGTCCCCTCACTGGAGCTCTCTTCCCTCCCTTACATCCTCTTCCTGGTTTCCCGGGATTTCTTCAGTTCTCAGCTACAATCCAACCTTCTAAAAGAAACCTCTTCTGATCCTCCTTAACGCCAGGACCTTCTCTGTGGTGATTGTGTCTAATTTTCCCATCTATGAGCTTACTTGTATCTAAGTTGTCAATGTGTTGACTTCTCTGTTAGATTGTAAGCTCCCTGAAGACAAGGCCTTGTTTTTGTCTTTCTTCCTATCCCCCATGTTTAGCACAGAGCCTGACACAGGACTGGTTCTCAAGAAATGCTTGTTGGTCGCAGAAGCACCTTCCTTTATGTAAAAACAGACCTCTCAGTTATAGAGAATTTATGGGGCAAACACAGATTTCCCTTGTCTTCTGCCTCTGTTAGAAGCACCAGGAAGAGGCCTAATCCTAGATTCCCATGTTCCTTGTGCTTCCTTTATTTTGAAGACCAATGACATCACAATATGCATTGAGTGATGTCTTGATTTGCACATGAATGTGATTGAAGTGAGGCAGAGTTGCCATAAGTTGAAAACCTGCCTCAGAAACAAGGCTGAGTGATTACAGGCAGGGACTGAGCCTCCCAGGCCCTAGTCCTTCTCTGTAATATAATGACAATTATATTTACATAGGATTAGTATGAGGAAAATGCTAAGTGTGAGTTATTAATCTTAGTGGCATAACCAGTCTCCAAGACACTTAGATTCAAAATAGCAGGCTAGCATTTATATATAAACACTTTAAGGTCAACAGAAACATTTTACAACTATTACCTCATTTAATCCTCATACCAGCCCTGAGAAGTAGCTCTTATTATCCCTGTTTTACAGAGAAGGAAACTGAGGCCCAGAGAGATGATGTGACTTGCCCAGGGTCACACTACTAGTAAGCGACTGCGGCAATAATAGAACTCAAGTCTTCCTGACTCTGTTTCAGCACCTTACCCACCACACTGCCTAGCAGATGGATAAATGTGATGGACAGGAATAAGGAAGTCCTGGGTTTGAATTTTGCCTCTGACATTTACTAGCTGTGTAACCCAGGAAATATTGAATGTCTTGGAGCCTGAGTTTCCTCCTTTGTAAAATGGAGATAATTATACACATAGTTATTATCTGATAGGGGTGACTGTTGAGAGAATCAAGTGAAATAATCCATCCAAGAACTATGTCAATGTCAGTCACTATTGCTCACAAACATTATTCCTTCCTCCTGAAATCCCCTTCTGCCTATCAAAATTGTCCTCCTTATTAAATGTCATCTCCTCCAAGGAATTTTTTTTGCAGCTCTCAGTCAGAAGGAATTCCCTTGGTGATTCCATAGAAAGCCCTGTGCATTCTCCTTCTCATGTGGCTATTTGCATCTATATATGTCTGATGGACATATATATGAATTGTGTATTTGTGTATTCTCTACAGCACCTAACCAAGTGCCTTGTATACATTTGCTCCACAGCTGAATTGAAATTCACCTGGAATCAGTGTCGAAGGGAGATTTTCTAAACTCTTATATGGAATTGTAGATTGAGAGCTGGAGGGGACCTAAAAGGTCACCTAGTTCAACCCCTTCATTTTACAAATGAGGAAACTGAGTCCTAGAGTGATTTTAAGTGATTTGTCCAAGATCACATAAAAGGGCAGAATCAGGATTTGAATTTGGGTCCTCTGACTCAGCTGTACCACATCACCTACTTCCTTATGTGTATCATATAAATTCTTTCAATCCAACTCAATAATCTCAACAGTCTTTTTACCCAAGTCATCTGAATGAACCTGTCCAGAACAAGAATTGGAGCATTTTCTTGATGTCTTTGGTTTTGTCCCTTTGCCGACTCATTGAATCTGAACTTTGGGCTCGCAGAATGTCAGCAGATATGTCCACATAATCCAGAGACTCAGGGAAGGAAAGAGAAAGATGGGCTAAAAATACATTTGGGTGGGGGTTGGTCACCACCAATTCTTTAAGTCTAGTGACTATGCTAGGAAAGCATTCCAGGATTAATGAGTGGCTTTGAATTAGTCATTCTTAGCACGCAGAAATAGATTTGGTGGTGTTTTTTTTTCAAAGTGCTTTAAAGTCATTAGTTTGCTATTCTTGACAGTCGGATTTCAAAGCAAACTAAGGTGTTTCCCTTGTCAAGAAAAGCAAAGGAGAGGAGGCTGAAAAACCGGAGGAATCCCCACTGCCAGTCAGCATCGCTGAGAGAGCCCAGATCCCAGGACTGAAGTCACAGAGGCTCTGCTCACTTACTATAGGGGTAGGGGCAATGGCAAGGGTCTGCCCATGCTGGAGTGTGGTGAAGTGTTTAGAAGAGGAAAAGCAAATAAAAATACAGAAATGAGCCTAGTCCTTTGGATAAGGTCCTGCACCCTAGTCAGTTCCTTCATCTCATGGAGGCAAGCTCAGATACTAGCTGTATGACCCTGGGTGAGTCATTTTGCCTTTATTTGCCTCAGCTGTAAGAAGGGGATGATAATAGCTCCTCCCTCCCAGGATTGTGGTGAGGATCAAAGGAGATGTTATCTGTAAAAAGCTTAATAAAGTAACTAAGCCTGGAAGGAAGCTCCTGATCCTCAGAGGGTGAGCTTAGGAGGAAGCGATCCCAGGCAAGAGAGACTGCCAAAGAGGAGCAGGAACATAGGTGAAGGAATGTTAAGATCAGGGAAAGTTTAGAAGTTCATTTCGATTAGACTATGTGAAAGGAAGTAATGTGAAATAAGGCTTGATAGGTAAGTCAGGGTCACACCATTGGGGGCCTTAAACACCAGGCTGAGCAAGTTTATATTTTATTCTAAAGGCAATAACCACTTTAATCATACTTAATTAAGCACTTGCTCTGTTCAGGACACCTGCTAGGGGATGGGAACACAAAGGGAAAACATAATGGGTCCTTGTCTTCAAGGAGCTTACTTCATCCCTTGGGAGACAACATATCCATGTAGCAGTGTAACAGGGCCTGGCCAGTGAGAGTCCCCCACTTTGATGTTAATGAGCCTCTTTCCAAGCATTTGTACTGGGAGGCCCAAGCCTCATCAACCAATCTCCCCTCCACCTTACAGAATAAATAAGAAACAAATACCTAGATACAAAATAATGCAGGGAGACAGAGGGCAGTAACAGCTGGGAACACTGAGAAAGACCTCATATAGAAGAAGACACACGTTTCAAGGAAACTGGGAGTTATAATCAGTGGAGATGAGCAGAAAGTGAGCTCCAGGCAGGGGAGAGAGGCTTTCTAAGGTGCAAAAATGTGAGTGAAGGGTCCTTTGTAAAGAAAAGGAAGGAGAATTTGACTGGAGTACAGGACACATGGAGGGGAACTAATGTAATAAGGCTGGAGATGCAGATTGGAACCAGGTTGGGAGGGGTTTTAAATGCCAAATGGATGAGTTTGTAGTTGATTCTAGAGGCATTCACTGAATAGTGAAGTGATGTAGTTTGGGAAAATCACTTTGGCAATTGTGTGGAAGATGAATTGGAGATAGGAGGGACGCTTGAGGTAGGGTGACCAATTAGGAGGCCACTGGAGAGGTGATGAGGGCAGTGATTGGGTAAACAGAGAGAAGGGGAAGATGTGAGATATGTTGAGAGGGTAGTAATGACAAGACAATGAATTATCTATGGGGGTGGAGGGAAGAAGGTGAAGCAGAATGTGGTACATGTGGATGACTGGAAGGATGGCAATGCCATAGACAGGCATGAGGAAGTTCAAAACAGGGGAAGGTTTGAGGGGGGGAGGAGGTGATGAGTTCTGTTTCAGACATGCCACCTTTGAAAGGACTACAGGCTACAGGGGTTGAGATGTCCTCTATGCAGTCAGAGGTGGAAGACTAGAACACAGGTGAGAAACTACAGCTGGATCTATACATCTCAGAGTTGTCTACATAGAAATGCTACTTAAATCCATGGGATCTGAAAAGGCACCAAGTGGAAAGATATATAGAGAGAAGGGAGCCAAAGCCCTAGGGTAGCAAGGGTGTTCAGGGAGCCAGCTCAACTAGCTACTATCGTTAAATTTTCGATGTGAACATTCACACCCTGAAAATCAGCTACAGCTACAAATCGGGGCTCCAGTGATTGTTTTGCTGATTGTCTAGACTTGAGAAAGTGATGAAGAAAATGTGAATGTTGTAAGTGAACTAACAAGTGTGTACATTTCTTTTCTGGAGCCCCAGCTGTAAAACCCTGACCAGCACACACCACTGGTACATGTTCACAGGAAGGAGTGGAATATACATGATGATCCAGCACATGAGACTGAGGAGAAGCATTTGGAGGGAGGATCAGGACCCTGCTCATGAGCACAGAAGGGTCAACAGTGTAAATGCTGCAGAGAGTTCAAGAAAGATAAGGAGTCTCAGATGGTAGATCAGAATAGAGCCAAGGGAGGATACAGTATCCAACAAAAGGGAATGTGGTCATCAATGATGAAAGCTGCTTTCCTTTTGGAAGGGATGAGGTACACTCACATACTCATTCATTCCTAAGCCTAGGATACAAGATAACACATCAGCAAACACTGAATCTTGTTTTTTAGCTTTGATATTATTACTTATGTAACCAAATGGAGCAACAATTATCCTAGCTCACATTGCCTGAAAGTCAACTCCGGTACTCTGAAGCCCTCCTCCAAGGTTCTCCAGTACTCACTGGCTCAGCTCACCCCAAATATTTCCCCAATTTTAGGGGCTCCCCAACCACTCCATTAAATTCCATTTAATCATTTATCAATCAAAGGAGCTTTTGCAAGGAAAAAAAAACCATTCCGACCCCCAAACTTGGGAGGCATAATTCTCTCCCTGCCCCCTTACAGCCCCTTAGTCTCTGAGGAAGGGAGGAGTTCACCGTTTCATTCAGTTTCTATATAGCAACACACCCACAAAGTTCTAAGTCAAAAACGGTCCTGAGTTTATGTCCCAAGAAGCTGACCCTTAAGGCTTCCCTCCTGAACATCCAACCTGGAATCTTGACACCAGGATCACAATGATTCAAGCTCCTGGGGGAGGACCCCGCCACCTGAGTCTAGGACTAAAAAAAAAAAACCAAGCAAAACAAGGCACAAAGTCCAAGCTGGAGTCTCAGGGCCACAGAGCCTAAAGGATAGAGGGAATGGCTGAACAAGCTGTGGTATATGACTGTGATGGAATATTAATGTACTGTAAGAAATGACGAGCTCAATGATCTTAGGAAAACATGGAGAAACTTATAGGAAATAATGAAGAGCAGAACCAAGAGAACGCTCTATACAGTGGCTGCAATAATGTTTTAAGAATGACTTTGAGTGATTAAGCCATTTTGAGTATCATAAATACCCAAATTAACTCCAAAGGACATATGAAGGAAGAAGCCATCTGCATCCAGAGAAAGAACTGACAAATAGAAGTATGTATGGAATTGTTTTACTTACACTTACACACACACACACACACACACACACACACACATCAAATGGTAGCCACCGGGGGAGGGAAGAAAAAAAGAAATATGATAACTTGATTGTATATTTAAAAGGAATAACAAGTTGTACATAATAGACTTTCAGTTCAGGTGTGATCATCTTTTTTTCTATTCTAATGTGTTTAGGAAATGCTTGTTTTATCTCTTAAGTTCAGAATTTCTTAAAAGGGAGAGGGGTAGAGGGGGAAGGTAGCCCATCCCTCCACCTAGTTTAGTTCATGGAGAACAGGCTCTGGGTGAATAGGGCCTTCACCCCAACCCTCCCCACTCCCCACCAGTGCTGCCAGAATGAGAGAAAAACCATCCCGGGCTAGTACTTTTAAAGACAACCCTGTTCTGGCTACACAGGCAAAGGAAAAGGCTGTGTCCACCCTGGGGTGGGGGAGGAGCAGGATGGCTTCTCCCAGAAGCAGGTTCCTGTCATTTCTTAAATGGCTGCCTCCATCTTAGGTCACCTGAGCATGCACCAAAACCTGATCACACAAGAAAAAATGTGACAAGTCTTATAGCAGTTGGATAATTACACAGGTCATAGCCCACTCACTTCCAGCTCTCCATCCTTTGTGACTTAGCCATCCATATTCTCCAGTTTTGATGGCTCAGAGTTAAATGTAAATAGCCATTGTTTCTGTTCTGACCAGAAACTCTGAGCATCTTCCTCTCCCAGATTGCTTTTTTTGGGAAGTAAACTAGGCTGTCTTTTGCCTCAGTTCTTACCTAGCCTTTAACTACTGAATGTGTGTTGTCAAATTAAGACCTGGGAAAGACCTTGGCTAAAAGAGGCCAGGGTCTCTCACTGCATGCTGGGCCATCTCCAGTTGCCCTGACCTATGCCTGGACACTGGACCCAGCTGGCTCTGGAGGAGAGAGTGAGGCTGGTGATTTCGCACAGCCCTCCCTCACTGAAATCCAATTCACTCGCAAGTCAAGACACCACCCCCGGTGTCACTGATCCTCTTTGAGAATGAAGGACAAACTATATTAACAACCACAAGAATCCTTATTTTCCAACAGTCTGTCCAGGGTACCTGCCCTATGTGCTGGAGGGCTTTCTCTAGGTCCTCTGAGGTCACAAGCATACCAGCACAGCATGTGTGCCCTCCAGTTGATGCCCTGCACCTCCCCTGGCCCAGTCAAGTCTGGATTTCATGACGTCCTTAGGACCACTTTCTGTCTGCAATTGTCCACTAGCAATATGTAACACTGAGCATATGGACCTTCAGAGGGCCCGGAATAATCATGGGGATGAGGCTGATGATAAACACGTTCATAGAAGTCTATGGTTTACTAGCATTTGGCACATCCATTTTATTTAGTTATTTTTGGAGGCAACTGGGGTTAAGTGACTTGCCCAGGGTCACACAGCTAATAAGTGTCTTGAGGCTATATATGAATTCAGGTCCTCCTGATTCCAGGGCCAGTGCTCTATGCACTGCACCACTCAGCTGCGCCTCACTCCCCCACATCCATTTTAAAAGTATAATTTGAAAATGTTCTCAGTGAACAGACAATCCAGAAGTCACTTGTTCTCACAAAAGGTAACACTGAGCAAGATGACCAATCCCAAATATGCAAAGAACATTCTGAACTCACTAGTTCAGGGCAGGGGTGTAGCAGCAGCCTTATTCATGCTGGCATTTCCTAACACTGCTGTTTAGCAGAAAGAACTTAGATGATGTCACTGCATTTTTCCCCTAGCCGCCACCATCTTTCATCTAGGACTGCTTTCAAGCCTGCTTTTCTTCTGAAGAAGGCCTTTCCACCTCCACCAGCTTTGTTCTGGGGAAGCCTGGTCACTCTCTTTGTCATGGGAGATGAGGGATGCCAGTCCTCTGCCAAAAGTGAGAGGGGGCATGCATACCACAGCCATTTAGAGGTGGTTGGCTGTTCAGCCTTCTCTGGGAGAATCAAGGGGCAGAAGAAAATAATACAGAGCATGTGGTTTCAGCAAAATCAGAATTCATGAAAAAGCTGAACATTCCCCAAACAAAGTTAATACTAGAATCCAATGATGCGAGCACCCCCAGAGAGGAGAGCACTGATTAGGTGAAAGAAAATGTCTTCTTGCCTTCCTTAAACACAGGAACTCAATTTCAGCACAGGATATAAACTTCCTCTGGCTTCTCGATATGAACTATTACCATGTCAGCTGGAACATTCAGTACACGTGGGCAGGTGGGAAGAAAACTAAGCATTTCCAGGAGGCTTGATTTCAGATTCATAAAAGAATGTGCTGATTGTTCTGTGTTGGGCAATGTTTTGAAATATATTCCAATGGCAGGGATTGCCAGGGGTGGGGGGACGGAGGGGAGGCAGGAAATAAGACTGAATAAAGAGGGAAGAGAAAAAACAAAATTGGAGGTAAGTTTGACTTCACAACCTATTTTAACACAAATCCAATATCAGTAAGAAGAATTACTTCTAATAATTTTTAATTGGTGAAGTAACATTTATTGATTAAGTACCTACTGTGTTTCAGGCACTGTAAGATGCTGTACGTTAAGAGACCACAAATGCGGCCATCACTGAATTCAGTGAGTTTATATTCTACCAAAGGTACAACATAGATACACAATGAGTATGCACAAAAAGCCTACAAAGTAAACACAAAAAGAGGCAGCTAGGTGGCGCTGCAGTGGATAGAGCACCAGCCCTGGAGTCAAGAGGACCTGAGTTCAAATACAGTCTCAGACAGCACTAGCTGTATGACCCTGGGCAAGTCAATTTACCTCATTGACTGCAAAAAAAAAAAGTAAACACAAGGGAAGGGGGTGTGGGGGGAGAGGGGGTACTAGCAGCTAGGGGAAGCTTGGTAGATTTCTTATAGAAAGTAACTCCCTTGCCTGGACTTTCAATAATCAATCCATCACTCTGCAGCTGAGGAGCTGAACAGAACATGCACAAAGATGTCCTTCGTGATGCTAGCCAATCAGATATACTGCTCAGCCAGGCAGCAAGCATTTATGAAGTGAGCTCTATGTACAAGATGCTATGCCAAGTGCTGCAGGTATGGAAGAAAGACAAAACCAGTTCCTGTTCTCAAGGTGCTAATAGTCTAATGTACTAGCTCAGTGCTTATGGACAGCAAGATGGAACAGTGGATAGAGTACAGGGCCTGGAGTCAGGAAGACTCATCAACTTGAGTTCAAATCACTTCCAGCTGACACTGTAATAGTTTATATGGAGAAGCCAAATGAAGTTTATATGAAGCTAGTAAGCCTCATGAACTCACTAGCTGTGTGATCCTGGGCAAGTCATTTAACCCTGTTTGCTTCAGTTTTCTCATCTTTAAAATGAACTAGAGAAGCAAATAGCAAGAAAACCCCAAATGGGGTCACAAAGAGTCCAACACAACTGAACAATGACTCTACAGCAAGCTCAGGGCTTAGGCATTTGGGGGATAAGCCCCTAAATTCATCTGGTTTTATGTGACTTGATGCTGAAGTGTTTGAACTTTGAGTGGACAACCCTTTATGGGTCATTGAGAAGGAAGTACAAATGACTCAGTGGGTCTGAAAAGCTCCCTGGAGCTTTCTTAAAACATCTCTTCCTGATTGCTATTCATGTCAGGGCTGTTTTAAGGCTTCTTTTCATGAGGGATGGGGGAAGGACAGCTTGCCTTGTGCCCTACCCTGGCCAGTATACGGACATGAATGAACAAATTAATGAATGAAAATTCACTTATTAAGCATTACTCTATTGTAAAGCACTGAACTAAGCCCTGGTCATATCAACTGAAAAGCAAGAGTCCTTACTTACATTCTAAAGGAGGACACAACACATACTGAAGGCAGCAAAGTAGATGGTAAAGCATTTTCTTTAATATCATTCCCACTGATTGGAATGGATCCGCTTCTGATATCACATTATTTCACAGGACTTTCATGGAGAAATCTTCTTTTTCTGGGTCTTTGTAGCTGGGGCTCATGTCTCCCTAGAAGCAGTTGCCAGGCTGCATCTTCACATGGGTTGCTTCTTGACAAAATGGTGGCTGGAAGCAGAACCCATCTGAAGAGTGCTGGTGCTCCTGGAGCTCTGGGACCATATCCTGGCCAAAGGATATGGGCATGTAAAAGTCACTGTTTTGTTCATTTGTTTTTAAAAAATAATTCCAAATTGCTTTCCAGAATAACTGGCTTGATTCACAGCTCCACCAAGCAGTGTGTTAATATTCCTGTCTTTCCTCTCCAACGCTGGCTTTTTCCATTTTGCCAGCTTGGCCAATTCCCTGGTTGTGAGGGGAAACTAGAGTTTCTGTGATTTCTATTTCCCTCGATATTAGGGGTTAGAAACAATTTTTGAATAATTTTTAATATTTGTCATGATTCATGAGCTATTTGTGCATTTCCTTTGCTCATGCATACATTGGGAAATGACTCTTGATCATTTATACAGTTTAAATGTCTAAACATCTTGGATATCAGAACCTGTGATATTTGATTCAAACATCTATTAGCATATAGTATATAGCTTTTGTAGCCATTAGCATATAGTACATAGATTCTTATAGCAATTAGCATATAATATATAGCTTTTGGAGCCATTAGCATATAGTACATAGATTCTTACAGCAATTAGTATAGAGTACATAGCTTTTGGAGCCATTAGCATATAGTACATAGATTGTTATAGCAATTAGCATATAATATATAGCTTTTGGAGCCATTAGCATATAGTACAGATTCTTATAGCAATTAGCATATAATATATAGCTTTTGTAGCCATTAGCATATAGTACATAGATTCTTATAGCAATTAGCATATAATATATAGCTTTTGTAGCCATTAGCATATAGTACAGATTCTTATATCAATTAGCATATAATATATAGCTTTTGGAGCCATTAGCATATAGTACAGATTCTTATAGCAATTAGCATATAATATATAGCTTTTGGAGCCATTAGCATATAGTACAGATTCTTATAGCAATTAGCATATAATATATAGCTTTTGG
>CM053592.1:5066033-5126939 GCA_028646515.1 Pseudochirops corinnae
GGGAGAAAATCTGAAACCCAAGTGATTGTGGAACTGAATCTTGTAAATTAAAAGTAAATGAGTAAATTAAAAAAAAAAATCTATCCTCCAGCCAGAAAGAGAAAATGGAAAGTCATAAATGTGGCAGAAAAGGTGTGACAAAGAAATTGGGGATGAATCTGGAATTCAGTGTATTTGGGAAGGAAGGCCACAAGAAGTCAAGAACAGACTTGGTCCACTCCCATGTCATCCAGTTTTGGGTGGTGTAAACTTGGGACTTTGGAAAACTTTCTTATCTTAAATGCTTCCTTTCTGCCCTCCCTCCCGCCTCCCTTTTCTCTTTCCATCTTTCATCTTAAAAGGTGTCTTTTTAATGCAGTTTGTCCTGTTCCAACACCATTTTGGCTTCACTCAATCTTGGTTCTCTTGGGCTACTTCTTCCATTTCTACTACCCTGGCCTTGTCTTTGAGACTCACGAGCAGCATGGGAGAGTGGGTAGAGCTTAGGACTTGAGGTCAGGAAGCCAAACTCAACCTCAGACACTTAGCATCTGTGTGAATGAACATGGGCAAATCCTTTGCTTTAGGTGATCTTTCCTTAGTAGAAAGTGATGGGGGTTCCTTGAAGGCAGGATCATTTTTCTATGGCTTTGACTCCCTGGCTACCTTGCATGGGGAAGGCACTTAATAAAATGTCTCCTGAATTAGGCTGGGATTTCAATATGGTAAAAGTCTTCGTATTTCAGATTTCACTAACATTTCTAAGTAAGTCGCATTTACAGAGCATAGCTTTGCTTGTCATTTTATTTTATACACAAGCACGGATTCCCGTGGAAAATGTATGTGTGTCTGTGAGTCCTGCAGGAGAGTGGTCGAGAATATGGGAAGCAATTTAGGTGTATAGTTATTAGAGTGGGCAAAGTATTGAGTTTGGAGTCAGGAAGACCTGAGCTCGAATCTAGCCTCACACCTTTATGAGCTGTGTGACCCAAGGCATTTTACTTAATTTCCCATCCTTGTTGATTAAACAGTTAGTGTTGGTGCTGTTCAGCTATGTCCAATTCTTTGTGAACTCCTTTGGGGTTTTCTTGGCAAAGATACTGGAGCAGTTGGTTTGCCATTTCCTTCTCCAGCTCATTTTTCAGATGAGGAAACTGAAGCAAACAAGGTGAAGTGACTTACCCAGGGTCACACAGCCAGTCAGTGTCTGAGGCCATACTTGAACTCAGGAAGACAAATCCTCCTGACTCCAGGCTGTTCTACCTCGCCTCCCCAAACCAAATGAGATGATACTTGGAAACCACTTTTGCAAGCTTTAGAGCACAACGTAAAAGCTCTCTCTTATTATGTAAAGAATGTATCAATGTGAATGCTGCCCGAATTTTTTTTAAAAGTGGAAAAGTGTGAGTGGAGAGAATTGGCCCCAGTTGGCACCACCCATTCACCCCAATAACCTATGTCTGCATCTTGGCTTACATTTTAATATACTAATAAAAGGGAGAAACGGGATGGGAAAAGCCCCACAATTTAGTGAGTAAAACGCAGGCTCCCCACACCTTCCTTCCTGCTGATGGCTCTTTACCTGGTGCGATGTTTTCAGGGTTGGGTGGACTGCGGGGGTCCGGTGTGTTAGGAGGGGTCAGTGGGCCACGCTGGGAGCCCCCTTCCATGCTGCTGCCATCCAAGGTTCCATTCTGCATGGCGATCCTGTACTGCATGGGAGCAAAAGGAAACTGCTCAACTCTTATGGATATCAGACCCATCGGAAAAGGACATCATCGCTGAAACAGGACCCTCACTCCGCCTGGCCTTACACTCTGTGCTTTAGCTCTTCTGAACTTCATGGGATATGGATAAGTCACCACAATAATCACAGCCAACATTTACATATCACTTTGAAGCTTCATGAAGTGCTTCACAAATATCTCATGTGATCCTCACATTAACCCTGGGAGGCAGGTGTTAGTAGCCCCATTTTACAGATGAGGAAGCTAAGGCAGACAAAGGTTCAGTGACTTGCCCAGGGTCACACAGTGACCAATGTCTGAGGCTGGATTTGAACTCAGCTCTTCCTTACTCCAGACTCAGAGCTATAGCCATTGCCCTATCTGGCTGTGGTCAATGAATATGTTTGAAGGTTCTTATTATACATCCATGCTTTACCCTGCCCTCTCACTTTGTAACCAGTCTATGTTCTGTTGTGTTTATGTATGTTCTGGGTTAACGTTTTTTAAGCCTTTTTTATCGGCAAGTTGTCATTGGCAATATGTTTCAGTTTATTCATGCCCAGGCAGCTAGGTGGTTCAGTGGATAGAGCACTGGGCTTGCAATCAGGAAGACTCATCTTCCTGAGCTCAAACCTTGCCTCAGATACTTCCTAGCTGTGTAACCCTGGATAAATCACTTCACCCTGTTTGCCTCAGTTTCCTCATCTGTAAAATGAGCTGAAGAAGGCAATGGCAAACCGTTCCAGTATCTTTGCCAAGAAAACCCCAAGTGGGCTCAGGAACAGTCAACAACAACCACCAATTCGGACCTCACACTCCCAGGGCAGCTCTAAAGCTGACCAGCTCAATTCCTCCAGGACATGTCTCTGGACTCTGGTTCAAAAGGGCAGCAGCAGCAGCCCCAAGTATGGCATGAAGATGGGAGTGGGGTGGGAAGGTACATGGGAAAGGTTAACCATGATTAGAGGGCTGGGGCTGATTAGGTGTATCTTGAACACTAGCATTCCATAGACCTTAATAACTGATTTGTTCACCTTCCAAGAAAGAGCTTCTAAACCCATTCTCCTCACACATAAGGCAGACTATTTGACCAATGCCGAGGGATTCATTTACTCTTCCTTCTCACCAGGCAATGCTGAAACCAGTGTCAGCTGAGGCTTCAGTCAAGCTGCCAGCCTTGATGCTTTAAAATAGTCACACCAACCTACTCAGGGGTGGGCCATTTCCTGGGGATTAATGACAGGCTAGAGAATCTACTCTTTCCAGTTAGTCATTAGCTGACAGGAAACACAGAGTACCCCAGTGGTTATTGTTTAAATACACAGTCATGCCTTATGGTGACCAAGCAGTGCCTTATTTTAGTTATGAGATGCAACCTAAATTATAGCCTTCCTTCCATTCTTCAGTGACTCCCTACAAGGAAGGTAAGAAAGGCAAACAAAATCAAGGACCTTCTTTATTTCAGCTGAACTGAATCTAAACAAAGCATCTTTACTGGTAGCTTATGAATATGTTTATGTCTATCTGCATTTTTTGTTGTTCAGTCCTCTTAGTCATGCCCAACTCCTCATGAACTCATCTGAGGTTTTCTTAGCAAAGATACTGGAGAGGTTTGCCATTTCCTTCTCCAGCTCATGTTACAGATGAGGACCCTGAGGCAAGCAGGGTTAAGTGACTTGCCCAGAGTCACACAGCCAGTGAGTGTCTGAGGTCAAATTTGAACTAAGGTATTCCTGACTTCAGGCCTGGTGTACTATAGCTGTCCATATATGTGTATGTATACTTAATGAAATAATTGGGAAAATCCAATCTAGCATCCCATGGGACACATGTGGGGAAGAGCCCATGCTTTGGACCCCTCTGTAAAGGAAATGATAGGCCAGTAGATAGTATTTGATTCATTGGGTGGTGGTGCTGGTGGGGGTGTTAAAGAAGATTGACCATTGAGCCAGGAAGAACGGCCCACTCAACATACAAGTACAAAAGCTGGAAAAAGAAATTTAAAATCCCCAATTAAACACCAAACTGGAAATCCTGAATTCAAAGGAGGCAATAATAAAATTGAAAGTAAGAAAACAACTGAACTAATAAATAAAGCTAGAAGCTGGTTTTATAAATGAATAGATTAAATAAAGTAGATAAACCATGGGTTAATTTGATTTTAAAAAAGGAAAGAAGAAAACCAGATCACTAGTATCAAAAAAGAATGGGGTAAATTCACCACCAATGAAGAGGAAATTAAGAAAATTGTCAGGAGCTCTTTCTCCCAATTATATGCCAATAAAATTATATTCCAATATAATAGAAATGAAATGTATGTCTACAAAAATATAAATGACCCAGATTAACAGAAGAAATATAATACTTAGATAACCTAGTCTTACAAAAGTAAATTGAGCAAGCCATCAATGAAATTCGAAGAAAAAATCTCCGGGACCAGATAGATTCACAATTCTACCAAACATTTAAAGAACAATTAATCTCAATACTTATATAAACTATTTGGAAAAATAAGTGAAGAAGGAGTCCTACCAAATTCCTCTTACGACACAAATATGGTGCTGATGCCTATACCAGTAAGAACCAACACAGAGAAAGAAAATTATAGACCAACTTCCCTAATGAATATTGATGCAAAAATTTAAATAATTTAAATAAAATACTAGCAAAGAGTTTTCAGCAATATATCGCAAGGATCATACACTATAACCAAGTGGGATTTATACCCAAAATGCAAGGCTGGTCCAATATCAGGAAAACTATCAGCATAATTGACCATATCAATTAAAAAAAAAAACCCAGAAATCATGTGATTATCTCAATAGATGCAGAAAAAGCCTTTGACAAAATATAGCACACATTCCTGCTAAAAACACCAGAGAGCATAAGAATAAATGAAGTTTACCTTAAAATGATAAGTAATATTTATCTTAAATGTTCAGCAAACATTGTCTGTAATGAGGATAAGCTAGAAGCCTTCCCAATACAATTAAGGGTAAAGCAAGGATGCATGCCAGTTATCACCTCTATTATTTAATATTGTATTAGAAATGTTAGCTATAACAATAAGAGAACAAAAAATTTAAAGAAATCAGAATTACAGTAGGCAATGAAGAAACAAAGCTATCTTTGCAGATGATATGATGTGATACTTTAAAAGTCCTAGAGAATCAACTAAAAAACTACTTGAAATTATTAACAACTTTAGCAAAGTTGCAGAATACAAAATAAACTCACATAAATCATCAGCATTTCTATATATTACCAATAAAGTCCAGCAGCAAGATATAGAAAGAGAAATTCCATTTAAAATACCTGTAGACAATATAAAATTCTTGGGAGTCTACCTGCCAAGACAAACCCAGAACACAACTACAAAACACTTTTCACACAAATAAAATCAGATCTATACAATTGGGAAAATATTAATTGTTCATGGGTAGGCCAAACCAATATAATAAAAATGATAATTCTACCCAGATTAATCTATTTATTCAGTGCCATACCAATCAAACTATCAAAAATTATTTTATAGGGCTAGAAAAATAACATTTATCTGGAAAAACAAAAGCTCAAGGATATCAAGGGAACCAATGGGGAAGAAAAATTGTGAAAGATGGTGGTCTAGCCATACCAGATCTCAAAATATATTATAAAGTGGTAATTACCAAAACAATCTGGTACTGGCTAAGAAATGGAATGATGGATCAGTGAAAGAAATTAGGTGCAGATTACATTATAGTAAATAGCCATAGTAATCTAGTATATAATAAACCCAAACACCCAAGCTTTTGGAACAAAAACTCATTATTTGACAAAAGCTGCTGGGAAAACTGGAAAACAGTATGGCAGACACTAGTTACAGACCAACATTCACACCATATCCTAAGATAAGGTCAAGATAAGGTACATGATTTTCACATAAAGGGTGATGCCATAAGCAAATTAAGAGAGTGTGGAATGGTTTATCTGACAGATTTATGGATAAGAGAAGAATTTAGGACCAAAGATGATATAAAGAGCATTACAAAATGTAAAATAGATCATTTTGATTATATAAAATTAAAAGTTTTAACAAACAAAATCAATGAGACCAAAATTATAAGGAAAGCAGAGAACTGGGGGGAAATTTTGTAACAATTATTTTTAATAAAGGCCTAATTTCTTGATTATATAGAGAACTGAGTCAAATTTATAAAAATACAAGTCATTCCTCAATTGACTAATGTTCAAAGGATATGAACAGGCAGTTTTCATATAAATAAATCAAAGCTATCTATAGAAATGCAAATTAAAACAACTCTGAGGTACCATCCCACACCTGTCAGAGCAGTTAATATGACAAAAAAGGAAAATGTTAGAAGTTGGAGGGAATGTGGGAAAACTGGGACATTAGTGAACTGTGAGTGGAGTGGTAAATTGATACTACCATTCCAGAGAGCAATTTGGAACTATGTCCAAAGGGCTCTGCAAAGGTGTGCAAACCCTTTGATTCAGTAATACAGCTGTTAGATCTGTATCTGAAAGACATCCCAAAAAAAAAGGAAAAAAGACCTATTTGTACAAAATTATTTATAGTAGCTCTTTTTTGTGGTGGCTAAGAATTTGAAATCAAAGGAATGCCTATCAGTTGGAGAATGGCAGAACAAGCTGTGGTAATGCTTGTAATGGAATATTATTGTGCTATAAGAAATGACTAGCAGGATGATTTCAGAAAAAACCTGGAAAGACTTACATGCACTGATGCATAGTGAAATGAACAGAACCAGGAGAACATTGTACAGAGTAACAGTCGAATTGTTTGATGAAGAATTGTCCATGACTTAGCTGTTCTCAGTAATACAATGATTCAAAACAATTCCAAAGGACTAATGATGAAACCAATTATCCACCTCCAGAGATAGAACTGATATTGATAGAATCCAACTGAAGCAGGGTATTTTTCACTTTCCTTCCTTCTTTCTTTCTTTCTTTGGAGTCTTCCTGTACATAATGACTAATATGGAAATGTTTTACATAAATGCAAAAAAAAAAAAAAAGAATAACAACAACAAAGAATGGTACACTCAATAGACTTCTAGAAGATTTTGCTCTGATCGTCCCTTTCTGTCTTTCTCTTCCTTCTATATTACATAAGATTTCTCTTCTGTTACTTTAAAAATCTAAGGATTGATTCCTTTATCAGCACAGGGGCTTCCTCCAGTCATTCCCATTTCAACTCTTCCTTGACTTAGTAGATAATCTTAGAGAATTGGTGGTGGGGTGGGGTGGGGATCAGGGGGTGTCTAAAAACATGCCACCTTGTGGCCAACCTAGGTGTGAGCCTCTCTGACCTTGCAAGGCTGGACCTTACCCCAGCTTGGTATCAGGTTGGTAGGCTCTGCTAGAGCTTGAATTCATTGGCGTTGCCCTAAAGCCCAACATCTCTATGCCTCAATAAGTCACAAGGGGTGAATTCTAGTGGAGATTTGGGTTTTATTATCATTGGGAAATTCTGTCAATTACATTTTTGATATATCTCATATGGAGAAAGGCAACTTTTTTGTGGGAAAAATATATGATCATGCATCCCAGTATATTTTTCCTGGAATTAGGGTCAGATGATTTCTGAAGTTCTTTCTAATTCTATAATTGCTCATGATTCTGCGTCAGTGTCTCTACCTTCTTCTCATCTACCCTTCCTTGATCCTTCTCCCTTGTGTGGTTGCTATAACTGCTCATTATTTCATGATAATGGTAATACATTTCACATCACGGAATGTAGTTTGTAAAAAAAAAAAAAAAGGATTAACTCAAATACCTTGTTTCTTTTCCACAAAGGCAGGTGATTAAAATGTGAACTAGTTCTGACTCTTCCATTTAATTCACCTATGAACTTGTGAAATTCATTTAATAGTTTTGAGCTGGGAAAGATCTGATAGAATCTGTATTCAGATTGAAGCATACTCTTTTTTTTTTTACTTTATTTTTCTTGTGTTTTTTGTCTATATTTTCTTTCACAACATGACTAATATGCAAATATTTTGCATGACTGCATACATATAACCTTTATCAAATTGCTTGCCTTCTCAATTAGGGAGGTAGAGAGGATATGTGAAAGAGAATTTGGAACTCAAAATTGTAAAAAAAAAAAAAAAAAGTAAAAAATTGTGTTTATGTGTCACTGGAAAAAATAAAACACTAAAATTTTAAAAATAATATGATATCTCTGAGTCACAATTTCTTGATTTCTGAAATCAGGATAATACTTCTATCATCTGGAAGTGTTATTATAAAAATGAATGGAAGCATGCTTTTAAAACTCTTTTGGATTTCCACAAATTAGAGGATAATTTTCCTCCCCCTACTCCCAAAATGATTCCCTAAGTAAAATGCACTTGCATTTTCTCAGTTAGAGAAAAAAAATCCCTATATTGAGAATTTATTTTTTAAATATAGGAAATTGAACCACGACTTCAAGACTAGAAAATCAACATTAATGGCCTTGCTAAATCCTCCAGATCTTGGTCAGGCAAGGATAGCTCATTGCCATAGGCTTTTCACTTGTCCCAGTTAATGTAAGACCTCAAGAGAAATACCTACTTTCTTTACTGAAATTAAACCAAATTATTATTATTATTATAGCATCTCAGCATTAGAAGGTGCTTCTGAACTTTCAAGTCCAATCCATACTTGACCAAGTATTTCTTTTAAAAGCAACCCCAAGCATCTTTTCTTTGAAGAAGTCTAGTGAGGGGGAACCTTGTGAGATGGCTCAATATACTTTGGGATGGCTCTAATTGTTAGGAAGTGTTTTCCTTACCCTGAGCCATAGTCAGTCCCTGTGAAATTTCCACCAACCACTCCTCATTTTGCCCCTAGGGAAAGACAAAACAAGTAGAATCTCTTTTCTATGTCCCATATTGGTTAGCAATCCTGTTTTCCCCAAAGTCTTCTTAAGATTGAACATTTCCAGCTCCCTCAACCAGTACTTGTATGACAAATTCTCAAGGCATCTTACCACTTTGATTGCTCTTCTCCAAGGCTCTTCTGAAAATGTGGCCCTATAACTAAATATCATGCTGCAGAGATATGATCTGGCCAGGGAAACTATTGTCTCCTCCATTCTGGACATGTCCCATTTAACTCAAGTCAAGTTTGCATAAGCCATCTTATACTTATGAAAATGATTTCTTGAACCCAAGTGCAAGACTTTGCATTGATTCCTATTAAATTATACTGTCTTAGACTCAGCCTAGAGTTCTAACCTTCAAGTTCTTTTCAGTTCCTGATTCTGTAATCCAACATGTTAGATCTTTCTCACACACCTCACCCCATCCTGCTCCAGATTTGTGTCATCCGCAAATCTAGTAAGCATCCAAGTCCTTGATTAAAACATTGAAGACAATAGAACCAAGTACAAATCTACTAGAGAGCTTCCCTTAAGTTGACATTGACCCATTATTGATTGTTCTTTGGGTCTAGTCATTCAAGCATTTTCAAGTCTGCTTCACAATTCATTCATCTAACCCATTTGCCTCCATTTTCCCCATAAGATTAAAATAAAAGACTGTTAAGTGCTTTGTTTAAACCTAGGTAAACAATATCTTTATGTCCAGTAACTCTATTTAAAAAGGGAATAGTATAATCTAGCAGGACCTGTTCTTAATGAAACCATTCTGGCTCTTTGTGATCACTATTTTCCTTTCCAAATTTTCATTATCCATTCCTTTCCTATTATGTGCTAGAATTTTGCCAGGATTGAAGTAAAGCCCATTTACAGATTTCATTTTCTTCCATTTCTTGGGTGTTGGGACATTAGCTCTTCTCCAGTCCTGTGACATCCTCTCGTATTCTTTGTGATTTTTTTTTTTAGTACATCACTGAAAGTAATTGTAAACTCCCAGTGGTCAGTTATTTTCAGTTCCTTGGAAAGTAACTCCTCTGGTCTTGGTGACCTGACTTCATCATAGACATGTAAGTACTCTCTTACTTATTTGGGGTTTTATTTCCCTATAATTGATTCTTCTATTCCCCCCTCACCTCCACTCAAAGTTTGAGCAACTTGCTTAAGATCGTACATATTAGAATGGAGACAACTGCACCCCGGGGCAGAAATTCTGGATGTGGACAGATCACAGGTCTATTTGAAACTAGAAAGGAGCTTGGAAGTTATTTAATCCAACCCAGGTCCTTTGACTTCCAGCCCAGTACTCTTTCCTTCTCATCACACTGTCTAGTCTACTGCTAAGTGCCAGGAATTCTAGGAATCAGTGAGCTGGGTTCTGTCCCAGGTTTTGCCATTGTTGTGTAACTTAAACCTACAAAAAATCAGCACTGGGTAATGTGGTCTCCTCTATGTAAGAGAGATGGACAAAGAGTTCCTCAATCTAGGTTCATATAATTTCCATTAGTGAGATGGATGCTTTTCTATCTCATATGAGAAGAACTTATTGACGTTCAATTTCCAGAGCCAGATATTATTGACATCACTCAGATTCTCTGAGTGTTTTAGGGGAAGTTCTTTCAGTTTGTTACTATTCTGCCCTCTTTTTTTTTTTCATTTGAAATCCTGTTCCAAGGGATGATTGCACAAGGATTCAGCAAATATAGGATGGGAGTATTGCCTTGTAGTTTGCTGAAATGTACGATGAGAAACAATGGATGGGAGTTTTGGAAAGGGAAATCTAGTCTGGGTTTTAAGAAAGATCTTCTGGGCAGTTAAATCTATTCAAAGAACAGTGGAGAGACTCCTGGACTTAGAGTTAAGGTTAGGTGTCAGAGGAGCTAGGTTCATATTTTGCCTCTGCTGATTGCTACCTGAGTGACCATAGACAGTTATTAGCCTCTCTGGACTTCTGTTTCTTCATCTGAAAAATGAGAAAGTTGGATTCAATAACCTCTAAGATTCTCTCCAGCTTTGAATATAGGGTGCTCTGATGCTCTATCATTTGAGCTTTACTTGGGAAGCAATAGGGAGCTACAGAAGGCTTTTGAAGAAAAACTGGCATGGTCAGTTACATGATCCTATGGAAAATGGAATGAACTGCCATAGGAGGTAATGGGATCCCCATCAGCAGAGGTCTTGAGTCTAGGACTAGATAACAAGGCATCAAAAGCACAGAATCACAGAATAAGGTCCCCTCAGAGGCTAATTGGCTGTATGATTTTGGGCAACTCACTTAACCTCCCTTGGCTTCACTTTCCTTATATGTCAAATGAGGGATGTGAACTAGATGGCCTCTGAGGTCTTTTTTAGTGAAACATCTATGATTCCATAGCATAATAATAGGTAGAGCAGTGGATAGAACATTGGACTCAGAATCAGGAATATTTTTGGCCCAAGACATGTACTAGCTGTGTGACCCTGGGCAAGTCACTTAACCCGGTTTGGCTTAATCTATTTATCAGTAAAATGAGCTAGAGAAGGAAATGGCAAACCACTCCAGTACCTTTACCAAGAAAACCCCAAAATGGGGACATGAAGAGTTGGACATGACTGAAGGACTGAACAACAACAAAGCATAACAATCCAATCTAATCTAGCCCAACCCACACTCAACTGAAAATCTCTTCATCAACATTTCCCCCAAAGTCATCATCTGACCTCTACTTGGACTTTCATTTGGGACACAGGTACTCAGATTATAATAGCAGAAGTTCCTGAGAATATGCTGTCATACTGATTTGTTTTTCCAAATTATAAATTCTGTCTATGGATTAGCAGAATAAATAGAGGAGATTAATAAGTGGCGTCATTCCCTAGTTTCAGAGATCTCTGTGCATATTCAACTATTTGAGGAATTGCCTCTTGTCCCCTCCCTTTCTTTTATTCCAAGACAAACCTGTTGGGTAACTTCCTTTCTATTGGTGCTGAAAGAGGATGATTATCTAATTTGGGACAGTCGGATGAGGTCGGGATGGTTTTAGGCGGCTTCTCTAGGGACCACAGACATATTTTGCTAAGAGCACACTAGATATAATTATAGGGTCACACAATTTCCCATTTATCCACACTGCAAAGCCTCAAGCCATCCTTCACAATGTCAAGAGGTGACTGGGACATGCTATCTGCCTGGCTTCATAACTGGGTCTAGATTTGACTTTGAGGATGTTCATTAAAGTGGAGAAAAGTTAGCAACAAAACAATAGTAATAGTTTGCATTTCTAGGGAACTTTCAATCACTTTCCTGGTAAGAACTGTCCAAGGTAGGCAGTACGAGTCTGCTTATCTCGACACATAAATCAGAATACCTCAAAGACCTCCGATGTGATTTGCTAGAAAATACCAGCAGCAAGATTTGAATTTAGGTTGTAGCATAATAAAGGGGAAGAGACTTTAGAGACCATGGAGCCCAATTCTTTCATTTTAGAGATGATGATGATGATGATGATGATGATGATGATGATGATGATAATCAATAATAGCTGACATTTTGTAGTGCTTATCACGTGCCAGGTACGGTGCTGATACAATTATTGTCTTCTTTTATCCTCATAAGAAACCTGAGAAGTGGGTCCTATTTCCAATTTTACAGATAAGGAAACTGAGGCAAACAGGGATGAAATGTCTATCCCAGGGTTACACATCAAGTAAGTATCTGAGGTGGGATTTGAACCCAAATATTCCTTATTCTAAATCTAGTACTTTCTCCACTTTACTTATGATTAGTATCAGGGCATGTCTACGTGAGAACAGGGAAGAGAATGTGTGAGAAAATCAGGTAGGTAGAATGGCCTGGACTTGGCAGCAGAATGGCTAACTTGGCACACTTGAAGTGGTTTTTCCTTGTCTTAAAATGTTTTTAATAGCAGATGAAAATGAATAAGCTGCTTTCCTCAGCAGAACCCTTTATGGCAGGCAGTACTAACTTAAGATCCCTAGTTTGCTGGGACTCAGAGAGGTTAAAAGGCTTGCCTAGAGCCACACAGCTAATAAGCAAAAGAATCCATTTTGAATGCTGACTTGAGGCTGGCACCAGCAGGTTCTTTCCACTAGATCACAGATAATACATTATCAAGGGCACTGTCACTCCTGTCAAACCAACCAGTTACCATTTACAATATTAAAAAAAAATGTTATGGGAAATGTTGATTGGTCTCCCTCATATAAGCCTTTCCTGACTCTATCCTACCCAGAGCCTCCAGAGGAATGGGGAAGATGTGGTTTCAATCATATTCCCACCCATCCAACCTCCAATAAACTCTAGACCTTCCCTATTGGCTCTATTTTTCTATATTGACATTTTTCTAAAAGTGGTTTTGCTAAAAAAAAAATATTCAAGAAACATATCAATTTGTACCTCATTTCAATCCTGGTGGAAAACATTTTATTTATTGATTTTGTCATTGAAAAGTGTTTATTGGCCCATTTGTATGTGTGTATGTAAGTGTGTATGTGCAAGTATGTGCATATATGTGAATGCATGTGAGTATTGTGCATGTGTGTGCATGTGTGTAAGCATATGTGAATATATGTGAGTGTGTGCATGTGCACATGTGTATATGTTGGGGTTGGTGTGAGGGGAATCATTGCATTTAAATAGCACAGAGATATAGCTTTGTATTATAAGGAGAACATTGCCCTGGGAGTCAGAAAGCCCTGGCTTCAGTCAGGTTGGCTACATGCTATCATTTTCTCTCTTGGCCTGAATTTCCTCAACTGAAAATGATATGATTGAATGAGATGATTGCTGAGGTCTCTTTCATATGGTAGAATAAGCCCTAGCACCGAAGTCAGAGGACTGGGCTCAATTCCCACCTCTAATGTGACCATAGACAATCACTTTACCTTTCTGGTCCTCGGTTTCCTCATCTGTAAAATGAAGGGATTGAACTAGATGGCCTCATAGGATCTTAGCATCTACAAATCTAGAATCCTTCCTGTCCCTGCTTCCTAGAAGATGAACTTCACCTTCATTCCAAGGTTTCTAAAGCCTGAAATGGATGTCCTCTTATTTCTAGTTCTCTGTTGAAGATACTAAATGAGACAAATGGAGAATGAGCTAGCCATTCATGCCTACAATAGGATGGAATGCAGAGCCTTTCTGGAGCTCTCCCAGAGCATTACTGGTGAGGTCAGAAATAGAGCATGGCATCCTGACTCCAGGCTCCATGCCTTGTCTAAGAGAACATGTTGTTCCCATTAAGATGGAAAGATATCGAGATCATACATCGGAAACCCTTTGATCATCTACCATGGGGATTCAGGGTTACCAGAAACATCCTTGCAGAGCCAAGTGAGATAAAAGGGATGGATCCTGCCTAAACAGCTGGTTCCAAAAACTCAAGACAGTCATGGACATTTTAGTCTTCTCTGTGGTCTTCAGGCAAATGGTGCCAGGTTCTGCTTTGCTCCCTGTCTGTTGAGAAGGGGTAAAGCTGGTGGGGATGGTGTTTGTAAACTGCAGCACCATCCTTGATGCATCACTGGCCCTTTCTCAAAGCTTTGCCTTTTTTTGGAGCCCCAGTGCTTAGCAAAGTGTCTGGTATGTAATGAGTGCTTGAGAAATTCTTGTTTGTTGACTGACTGACTGACTGACTGATTGGTTCTGTGTATTTATTTTCTTAGGCATGTGGCAAGGATGAAAAAAACTGACATAGAACTTGCTTAAGTTCTACAGGGAAAAGATACCAAATAATCCCAATTGTTATTACTATTAAGCTCTGCTGATGGAGGCTGATCTTACACACATTTGGATTATTTCTAAAAGTTCCCCATGTTGACCTGTATGGAGGAAAACACCATTTATTATCAATGAAGAGCTAGATTTCTGAGCCAGAGCCATGTTGTCCAATCCCTCCATTGTATAGGTGAGGAAACTGAGACAGTGGGAGAGGTTGTATTTGCTTAATGTCTAGAAAGTAGAAGATCTGTGACTCATACTCAGATCCACTGATCCCTAAAGTTAGTATTCTTCCTACCATACAAGACTGCTAATCCTCAAGGCATTTGCTGAACCATTTCATCAGGAGATGGATGGATGGATAAATGGATGGATGGGTAGGTAGGTGGATTGATGGATAGGTGAATGAAGAAAGAGAGAGAGACAGACAGAGAGAGACAGAGAGACAGAGACAGAGAGAGAGGAGACAGAGAGAGACAAAGAGAGACAGAGAGACAGAGAGAATTTATAGAGGGACAGAGAATTTGGAGCTCAAAAAATTATAAAATCAGTGTTGAAATTGTTTTTACATGTAATTGGAGAAAAAATTAAATATAAAATTTTAAAAAGTTATTGTTGTTCTTTTTTGTTTGTTCCTTTTGTTTTTTGCCTTTTTTTTTGGAGGGGGAAGGCAGGGTAATTGGGGCTAAGTGACTTGCCCAAGGTCACATGGCTAGTAAGTGTTAAGCGTCTGAGGCCGGATTACTGTTATTCTTAAATTACTTGGATGGGTCTAAGGTTAGGCTGTCTAACCTTGTTAGACAAGGTATCTGGAAATTCGTATTATCTGGAATAGACGGGTTTCAGAGGGCACAGGCTGCATACTAATTTCTTTTTTATAATAACTTCTAAAAATAATTTTTATTGATGTAGTTTATTTCTATGTTGCTTAAACTTTCCCCTCCTCTTACCCCTGTTCCCCAGTCATCCCATAAAACTGCATACTGGTTTTCAAAAATTCACAATTCCTTCATGAGAAAGGAGGACATTTTATTACTTTGGTGAAGAAGGTGGCATGATATAGTGATCAGAGTACTGAACTTTGGTCAAGAAGGCCTGGGTTAAAGTTTTATCCCTGACACATGCTTCACTATGTAGCCCTGGGCAAGGACATAGCCATGACCATCTAAGAAGCTAAGTTCATAGAGGAATGGCCAGTCAACATCAGGACATTCCTAATCCAGTGAAATCCCAGATTTGGATCAAAAAAGAAAAAAAATGTGGAAAACAAGTCAGCAGATTCCATTTCCTTTCAGTACTATTTAAGAAGGGCTCCACACATGGCCAAGGTGGATTTCAGAAGGACAGAGGCTAGAGAGGGAGCAGAAGCTTACAGCACTCTCCGAATCATTCAGGTTCCTAGACTTGGAGTCATCTTTGACTCAGTTTCCTTCATTCTCTAAATCCAGTCACCCCATTCTCTTTATTTTTTCCTTCTCAATGTCTCTTGTTTTCATATCTTCCTTTTATATTCTTTACTTCAAATTATTCTAACAGATTACTAGTGGATCTCTGACTCCAAATACCCCCATCTACAAAGTGGAGGGTGGGGCAGTTAGGCGACCCACTGGATAGACCACTGGATGTGGAGGCAGGAAGACTTGAATTTGAATTTTACTTCAGACACTTAATAGCTGTGTGACCCTGGTCAAGTCCCTGAACCTCTGGCTGTCTCAATTCCCTCACCTGTAAAATGGGGATATAATAGCATCTCCATTCCAAGGTTCTTATGAGGACCAAGGGACAAAACCAATGTGAAGGAAGTACTTTGCAAACCTCAGGGCACTCAGTAATGTTAGTTATTACTGCAGTTCATTCTCTGTATCATTCCCAAATGAGTCATCCTTGAACACTGCTCCCTCCAGGGCCTCCTCACCTCAGGAATCTCTCTTACCTGCCCCTGTGTGCTCAGGACTTCCAGTCTGGCTTCCACATCCACCCTTGCCTTATTTCCCACTCCTCCCAGTCAATACCCTCCATCTGAGTGAGGTTGGGCTCTTCCCAGTCCCGTGAAGTGGCTGCCTTCTTTGTGCTGGCCTTCATTCACAGAAGGTTCCTTCCCTGGAGATGCCACAGCCTCTACCCAGCTGACCACTATCCACCCTCCAGGATCAGCTCAGCGTCCACTTTCTCCAAGAGACCTTATCTGCCTCTCCTGGCCTCTTCTCACAGCTCCTTTCTCTGATGGCCTCCAGAACTCACTGACCCTACCACACAACTGAGAACGAATGATCCCGGCCAGAAACATTTAGTCCTTGATGATCGAACACAGGGTCAAAGACTTTAGGAACTGAAGGGACCTTAGAGGTCAGTGAGTACAGCCCCCAAGTGTATGGTCAGTCATTCTTCACCCTCTATCTGGACAGTTGTTATTTTACTAAAAATTGCTCAGACGACCAGCCTCCTATGACAGTTTTTGTGCTTTTATTGTCCAAAGAGCTGTACCTGGTTTGAAAGATACTGTGGCTTTCCCCTGGTACCATGTGCCCCATTGGGAAACCCACACATGTTGAGAAGCTGAGCACGCCCCACAGTAGATACTCACATTCATTTCTGCTTTGGATTCACAATGGAAATTTTCAAATGTGTACTTCTCTGATCTCCTCTGGCGCCTCTTGAACAGTCTGGCCCCTCGGTTACTGAGGACTGATAATTCTTCCAGCATGATGTCTCTGGGAATGCTGAGCTTTTTGCCCAGGTCCATACCATCTACTTCTGCAAAGCAAGACACAAAATGCTAGTCACTCTATGCTCAATGTTTCTGAATGTTGGCTTAATTCGGCATTGATAGTACTTTCTCAGTCTCTCTCTCTCTCTCTCTCTCTCTCTCTCTCTCTCTCTCTCTCTCTCTCTCTCTCTCTCCCCTTCCCCCCATTGGATTTTAGAAGCTGGGAGGATCTGTTTCTAAGCTATTGTGATGCCACCAAGCAGCAACCTATTCTTCTGGTTTCCTGTTCAGCAGGACTCCTCCCGCCTCCCCCCCCACTACAAAAGAGAGTAAAACCCCTCCATTTTCCTATTGGAAGGGGAGTTAGGTTGGGTGTTACCCACAAACGATGCTACTGTTCCAACCTTCTGTGGGAAACACAGACTAATAACTAAAAACATAATTTTAAAAATGGATTGGAAAGCCTGGCCCTGAAGAAGAGTTATGAAGAGCTGGTTCTCTTCTTTGCAGAGGACTATGAATGTGAAACAATATGGACAGTGTCAGAATTTTTCACTGGGTTAGTTTTGCTGAACTTTTTAAAAAAGTATTTTAAAAATTGCTTCTGGAAATGGAAGGGAGAGTGCTACCTTGGAAACTGTAGATGGTGTAAAAACCTATCAAAATTTGTTTTTAAAATAAAAAAAATGGTTAAGAGAAACATTCTCAGATTGAGGAGCAATTAAGTCATATGGTGAATATTCACAAGGGTTTAAATTTTCTGGTGTGTGTTTGTATGTGTGGGGAAGAGGGAGGTGTTGAGTCAGGCAACATATCCCCCAGAGCGCTGTCCATTGTACCACCCTGCTGCTCTCATTGGGCTAAATCAGGGGTTCTTATTTTTGGCTCAGTGAACTTGTTTTTTTAAAGCACGTTGGGAACTGCATTTCAGTATAACTGATTTCCTTTGTGATCCTACACATTTGATTTTATACGTTTAAAAAAACACAATTCTGAGAAGGGGTTCATAGACTTCCCCAGACAGTTGAGGGGTTTCCATTACAGAGAGAAGACTAGAAACCTCTGCTCTAGATGAATCCCGGATGACAGGTAGGGGTTGCTGACAGTCCCTGCAGACTTTCAGCCATGTAGAAGCTGCTGAGCACCCATGTGATTTTGGGCAAGTCTCTGAACCTCAATGTCCTGGTCTACAAAATGAGGCATTTTGACTAAATTCAGAGTTCTTGTCCCTTGAGCAGCCTGATGAAACCTATGGAGCCCTTCCCAAAATAATGTTTTTAAATGCAGAAAATAAAGCACACAGTATTTCAAAGGAAACCAGAGGTCAATGAAAATGAAGACGTATTTTTTTTCCATCCAGTTTCACCAACCCCCTGAAATATAACCACGGACCCTGGGGGCACCAGGTAGCGAACCCCCACTACCTGCAGATAACAAGTTAAGAACTCCTGTGCTCTAAGGTCCTGTGGCTCTAAAGTCAGTTTTTCTGGGTCTCGGTTTTCTTCTCTGTAAAATAATTGTGGGGGAGGAGAGAGAGGAGGGGAAGGAAGGGAAGGAAGGGAAGGAGGGGAAGAAGGGGAAGCAGGGGGAGCAGGGGGAGGAAGGGGAGGAGGCTGCCCCTGATAATCTCTAATGCTCCTTCCAGCTTTAAAATGTGGGCACGTGGCCAGTAATGGAAAGGAATCAGAGCCGCAAGTGGCAATTGTGCTTGGGGACAGTGGTCATGACTGTGCCCCCAGCTCAATTAGCTAGTGCTGGAGGAATAGAGGTCAGAGAAGGGTGGGGCTGGAAGGAGCTCATCTGGAGTGTGGTCATGGGGGGAGTGGACCATCTTGTAGCTCCTTATTTTAACTAATTATTCTCGCCTTGTTCATTTGTTTCTCCTTTACTGAAGGACTCCAAGCACTAGGAATGGCCTCTAAATATGACTGCCCTAGGTACGGCTCCATTTGCCATTCCCTGGTTATGACTTCGATAAGCCTCTGCACGTCAGAAAGCCACCAAGGCTTTCAGCTTCTGAGTGAACCAAGCTGATGCCTGGGCCCCATGAAGCTGAGTCCCTGCCAGTTGCCATGTAGGGCCTGAACAATGCACATCATAGTGCTGCCTGATAAGTGATACGCCTCGTCTATCATCTGTGTCCTCACACTCATGGCTGGGAAGGCCGTCTCAGTGAGATTAGACCATCCATTGAAAATAACTCCAATCAGCTGCGTTCACGGAGTGCCAGCACTGTGCCCATGAGCTGCTGGGGGTATTCAGCCCTTAAAGCTTCTGATGGGGGGAGAACAGCTCCAGAACCAAAAATTCATCGCTGGTGTTTCAAGGTTTGGGACTTTTTTAAAAACTCCTTTTAAAATCTGTAACTATGAAAGGGGCTAAAGTCATCTTTGTAATAATGGGTGATGGCCTTAGACTTCATCTGGTCGATTCTCATGGGGAACCTGAGCTTTCCAGCCATCAGAAAGGTGATGTCCCCAGGCTTCCTGTGCATGAGCTAAAGTCTCATGTAACACTCCCTATTCTGGGCTGTTTGGGTTAGGGTTAGGGCAGTAAGGTGGCACAGTGGATAAAGCAGCCAGACTGGAATCATGAAGAAATCAGTTCAGATCTGCCCTCAGACACTTTACTAGCTATGTGACCCTGGGCAAGTCAGTTAATCCTGTTTGCCTCAGTTTCCTCATCCATCATATGAGCTAGAGAAGGAATATATTCCAGTATATTTGCCAAGAAAATCCCAAAGGGGTCACAGGGTCAGACATGACCAAACAGTGAAAGGGTTAGAGGGGCTGAGTGATCACATGTGAGGCTTGCAGATTTTCAAGTTTAAAAGCCTTTTTCCCACCTTTATATTTTCTCCTTCTATGCCATGATGCTACGAATGTCAGAAGCCTGGTGGAAGTTTTCATTGTACATGGAGAATGGCAGGAATTCTCGGTGGTGTGAGAGAATGCTGCTGTCTAATGGGCACACACTGAAATGTTACACCTACCCCACAGCCCTTCTCCAGCTCCTGCCTTGTCTTCTGGGTGTGAAGGCTTTTGTTTTGTATTAAACTTTATGGCACCTTTCCCTCCCTGCAAGTGGCAAGTGGCCTGTTCTGTTCATTAACTTTCATGGCTGTGTGATCATCAAATTCAATTTCTATTAATAGATTTTCACTCTGAAATTGGTGTCTCTCTTCCGGAAATCTCCTTTCCTCTCCTGAATGATGGGGGCAGACAAAATGCTATAAAAGGAAGGGTCCAAACCTCCCCCTCCTGGTGCAGTGGGTGAAGTGCTGGTTCTGGACACAAGTCCCTGGGGCACGGCCCACCATGATACCTTTGTCTTTGCATCCCCATCCCCCCATGGCGTCTGACACTGAGCCAGTGAGCACTTAGCAAATGCTTATTGATTGATTGACCAATCATTATCTATGTGATCTTGGGCAAGTCATTTCCCTGGGCCTCAGTTTCCCCATTGGTAAAATGTGAGAGTTGGCCAAGATGACCTGAGAGGTATATTCCAGTTTTAGGTCTATAAGACATTGGACAACCTTCTTGGGCCTCAGTTTCTTTATCTGTAAAATGTGACAGACCAGATGGCCTTTGAGATCTACATAAGATGGATCCATCCTTTCTTGGGGACAAGAGTTCACTGGTAGCTCTGTAAGGGGACTAGCCAGAAGTCATGGTGACACCACATGGGCCTTGAAGGCCTCCCTTGTGTTTCTTAGCCTGAAGTTTCATAGGATGGTGGGAAGAGACCTTCGAGATTATTTAGACCTGTTGTTGTTCAGTTCTTTTCAGTCATGTCTGGTTCTTCATGAGCCTTTTTAATTTTTTTTTTTTGCAAAGATCCTGGAGTGGTTTGCCATTTCTTTATCCAGCTCATTTTACAGAGAAGAAAACAGAAGTAAACAGGGCTAAGTGACCTGCCCAGCATCAAACAGCCAGTAAGTGTCTGAGGCTGGATTTGCACTCAGGTCTTCCTGACTCTTGATCTGGCACTCTAGCCACTGGCCTACCTAAATGCCCCCATTTAGACTTCCCTCTTCATTTTACAGATAACCTGAGGCCTCACTTGCTCAGTCACACTGACAGTGAGGGACTGGATGGGGATTCGCTGACATCAAATTTGCTGTACTTTGAGCTGTCAAATTTTCATCCAGTTCACAAAGTGCCTGTAAAAGCTGGTTCCCTAAGAGTTTGTTGAAGGGTAGAGGACATTGTAGGGAGAAAGTCAAAAAGAGCTTCTTTTATCCTTCCTGTGCTAAAGATGGCGCTCCCTGGAACTCGAAGAAAGGAGGAGGGGACCATTTGTGGACATGACTCCGGGATATTTGATGCATTGTAAATTGTAAGCACAGATGTACTCTGAGCAGCTCAGGTAAAAGACCTTTCCCTTTTCCTTTCTAACCCGCATTAATTAATGTGGAAACGCCAACATCTCCCACTGCATCCTGAGTGTCCCCCCACATACTTCCTAGTTCGGTGGCTCAGACTGTCTCCATTCCTCTCTTCTCACTTATAAAATGAGTGGGTTCTATTGCATGGTCTGTAGGGTTCTTTCCAGCGCTAAATCTAAGGTCCTACCATCCCATTTGCAGAAATGTCCAGTCACCTATATTCTCCAAAGGGGACTGAAGACTTTCTCTGCTCTTGAGTTGAGGAAGGAATCACACCAGCTTCCCCTTCTCACCCCACCAGGCCAATGGTGGCTCATGGTTCATTGATTTATGAAATGACTGATATGAAGCATTTTCAAGCAAACAAAGCTTTTCTCAAGCAAGAGTCAGATGACTGGGAGGGTGAGGAAGTCCAATAGAAATGTCTATGGAATCTCTTCTCTGTTCTTCCAAGGCTTACAATACCACCAGAGCATGGAGAACAATAATTCTCAGCAGCTTCCTGTAACTAAAATAAGGTCCTCCCCTTCTCCTCTCCCACCTGCATACATGGGAAGTAGATAGAGCAGCATCATTGGTCCAGACTGGGTATGCTACAAAGGCAACATGGTGCCAGGCAGGCACCTATCATAGCCAAGAGATCTGGTCTCTGATGGAGTCAAGAGATCTAGGTTTGGATTCTAGCTTTGGTAATTAGGGCAGACAGTCTGGTAGATGGAGAAAGAATGCTGGATTTGAACTCAGAGGTCCCAGTTTTACCACTTACTATCTGTGGGACTTTGGACAAATGATTGAACTCGTCTAGGTCTCAATTTCCTCATCTGTGAAATGGGGGTGTTAGGTTGGAACATTTTCAAGCTCTAAATCTGTGCTACTGATTATGAGCTTTGTGACTATAGGCAAATCTCTACCCTGAACCTCTCCTGTAAAATGGGGCTAATTATTAATAGCTACTCCACCTCTGTTATGGGAATGCCATTGAGAAAGCACTTTGTAAGTGCCAGACAGAATTGTGAATCACCATTGTAAGTCTGACCCCAGAATCCAGCGACAGTGAATTATAGTGTGCCATAATGGATAGAGCGCTAAACTTGGAGACCAGAAGACCAAGATTCAAATCTCACCACAGACACTTCCTAGCTAGCTGAGCTTGAGAAAATCTCATGACTTCTTTTTCTTTATGCCTCCAATGCATTCTCTGAAAAATGATGAGGCTGAGACTGCTGCCTTCTAAGATCCCTTCCGGGGCAGCTGGGTGGAGCAGTGGATAGAGCACCAGGCCTAAAGCCAGGAAGACTCATCTTCCTGAGTTCAAATCCAGAATCACACACTTACTAGCTGTGTGACACTGGGCAAGTCACTTCATCCTGTCTGACTCAGTTTCCTCATCTGTAAAGTAAGCTTGGGAAGGAAATGGCAAACCACTCTTTGCCAAGAAAACCCCAAATGGGGTCATGAAGTCATGACTGAAAATGACTGAACAACAATTCCCTTCTGGCTCTGACCAGGATTATCAGTGGTCCTGGGTTTGAGTGGAAGACTGTGAGCTCATAATGCGGGTTTCCATTCACAGCTCTGACTTACTGACTTTGGGAGACATTGGTTGGTGTAAAGTGGGGCTCCTTGTAGGCACATTCATGGTTCTCAGGATTGGCAATGTTGTGGACCCCCTTTTCAATGGTAGCAGGTCTGTCCTCCTTGGAGCAAAATAGAGGACAAAACAGGCCATCTCTTGGCTCATTGCCAGTGAAAACCAATATGGGTCCTTCAGATCTAATGGGACAGTGGAGAACACAGCATTCCATGCCAAAGGACCTGAGTTCAAATCCTGCCTCATCACTTCCTAGCTGAGACCTAGGATGAATCACTTCATCTCTCTGGGTCTCAGTATTCTCATCTGTCAAATGGAGGTGGACTGGAACGTCTTAGTCCCTGCCAGCTCTGAATCTATGATCCCATTGTGTAAAAAGCTGCCCCAGCACAGTTTTATGCTTCCCAGAAGATCATCTCCTTTGAGCCACAGACGAGTGAGCAGGTGTAGCCCCTCTCTCAGACCATGCATTCAAAGCCTCACGTGACCACATTTGAAATGAAGATCCCCTTCATTAGCTACAAGGGGGTTTGAAGAGGTAAGTGACATCCTCCCCATTTATGGGCTGGGCTGACCGACTAGAGACCCTTCTTGTCAGACCCCTCTGTTCATCCATCGGGCATAGTGAAGCCTCATCACCTGCACTGCTGGGGTTCAGGGGGTGACCCAGGAAGAGGTAGATCATTGACTAAAGAGAACAGGAAATTACTTAATGGTTCCCATCTGAGTTGGACTGTCTGTGTTACCTCGGCCAAGGCCGCTTTCCTCTTGGGGCTCCATTTTCCTCAGCTATCAAAAGAGGAAGTTGGACTGGCCTTGGCAGGGCAGGGCTCTTTACTTGGGCTCCCTCCCCTGCCCCCAACAGGTGTGCTGGAGGCAGCTCAGACCTGCTGGTGAGGGGGATGGGTAAATCTTCACTCTGAGCCTTGAAAATCGACTGGTGTTACAAATCAGAGCCCAATCTATTGTCGATTGTCCAAACAAGTGATGGAGAAAATGATAATGATTCAAACCAATCTGAAAAGTGCATCTTTTCAGAGTTCTGAACTCCTCCAGAGAGCTGATTGTTAAACGTTTTTCAACACACTCCTAGATCCACACACCCAAATTTCAGGGAGTTGGTGGGTGTGGATGGGAAAAAATACACCTTTATTTCCACTAACCCCTAACAGAAATTTAGCATTTTGTCCAGTCGTGAATTAAACAAAACAAACATTATTCTGATGAGGGGTATATGGACTTTACCAGATTGACAAAGGGGTCCAGGACAGAAGACAGGTTAAAAGTCACTGGATGAGACAATTTCCAAGGTTGCTGAGTGGATAGAAGGCGAGGCCAGGAATCAGGAAGACCTGAATTCAAATCTAGCATTAGACACTTACTAGCTGTGTGACCTTGGGTAAGTCACTGCACATCTGTTTCCCTTCATCCACTGGAGAAGGAAGTGGCAAACCATTCTAATACCTTTACCAAGGAAACCCCATGTACAGTCCAGTCCACAGGGTTATGGAGAGTTGGACAAGACTGAAAAACAAAGGTTCTTTCCAGCCAGGACATCCTGTGATCCTAGGATGCGATGAGGAAAGATGCAGGGGGTATATGTCCACCCCAATAGCTCAGGATCCCCAGTTACCGCTGGTAGAGAAGTTTACACCTTGGTCCCTTTGGCCTTTGCTGCAGCTCCCCAGCCCCTCCTTGGTCCTCTGGGTACTTTGGCAGGCTCCCCAGTGCATGCTGGTCCCAGGCTGGTCCCTTGGAGTGATTACTCTAGCATACCTACTGTGACTTCCTTCCTCTGATTTCTGGGAGCTATGTGAGTGCTGATGTGAAAACAAAGCAAAGAACCCCCACCCTCTGGGATCCTTCCCTTGATCCCAAGGTTTCTGTCCTGTGTCGAAGGCCAAAATGCAACTTTCTGAGCAGCCATTCTCAGAGGCCCAGTGACGGGATGGAAGGAGACTTAGCTGTGGCCTGAGCAGACTTGGCTTTGTTCCTCCTTGGCTGGGAGCCACTGGGGGGCTCCCGCCCCCTCCCCTCCCAACCACTCCTCTCTCCAGTCCTTCCGGGCCCTCAGTCCCATCTCATCCTGTGCCATTATAATCCTGATTGCATAATTGTCCAAAATTTATGACATGCTCATCGTATAACGCACAGTCACCTCCTGGGAGAAGCCTCAGGGTTCCCTCATTGAGAATTAGCTTTCAAAAAACTCTTTCACTGAATATGTTTCTCTTCATTTGACAAGTTATAAAAATGAGAAACCTGGAGCTTTGCTTGATTGTATGGCAGCAAGAGAGTTAGAATTAGCTTCCCGTCTTTGGGTGTCTCCACCTGGCTGCGGAGTCTCAGTCCTGCTGCTGAGAGCCTTTGCACGAGTCCTAGGAAGGGCTTTCTGCTCTCCCATCTCCTCGTGATCTGCCCCTCCCCATAGCTCTGAACTCCAACCAGTCATTGTACAACCCTCCTGCTCCAGTGCCTGCTCCCCCTAAAGTCACTCACTCCAGATGAGGAAATGGGGTAAGGTCACAGAAGTGTTAGTTGTTAGAAGTCAGGTCTGAAGCCGGGTCTGCAGCCTCCACAGCCAACACCTCTTCCCTGTACCAACTCACTCCCTGTGTGACCTTGAGCAATGACCAACCTCTGTTCTCAGGTCCTTTATCTGGAAAATGGGGGAGTTTGAGTTAATGCCTTTTAGAATCTCACCTGTCTATCCCTCTCTGACAGTAGGATCAGCTGCTTACTTTTAACACTGTGCTAGAGAAGACAAGTGACCAATGATCCCTCCCTCTGTAGAATTCGAGTGTAGACAGAGGGTCTCATTTTGCTGCCACTTCCAGACTCTTCTCTTTGTTGCTCAGTCCCAGAGTGGTCGGTGTGTTTGTGGGCATGAGGGGCACAGGCGTGGTTTGGGCAGCATGGGCAGAGATCTGTGAGTGTAGCCAGCTGGCCCACATGCGCGCCTCATCCATCCGATCTTTCGATAAAAATGAACACTCAGCAATTATTTACATGAATAAATGTGTGTCATGATGTCAACGTGTAGCTGGCATTTCTATGGTGTTTCAAGGCTTGTGAAGCACTTTGGGTCATCTGAGTGTCACAAACAATCCTGTTCTGTAAGGTTGATTATCTCATTTGCAGATAAGGAAACTGAGGCTTGAAAAAGGCTACTGACTTTCAGGGTCACACAGAAAATTCCAGTCAGGCCAGGATGGAAATCCAGGTGATTCTGACTTCAGTTCTGGCACTCATGAACTCAGAATTTGAGAATCAGAAAGGTCTCTGCAGCCTAGATCTAGTCTAATCCATGCCCAAGGGGGATCCCTGTCTTAAACAAACCTGACCAGTAGGTGTCCAGTTCAATGACCTCAAGGCATGGGGAGCTCATCACCACCAGAGGCCACCTGTTCCACTCTGGGACTGCTCTGAGGGGGTACAAAGCTTATCGAGTCTCATGGAGTGGGGGGGAGGGGTAGCGTAGACCTCAGGACCTAGACCCAGAGTGCCTGCACTCAAATCTAGGGTCAGCCCCTTCTGAGCCCTGTGGCCTTGGGCCAGTGCCCTCTCTTCTCTGGGCTTCAGCTCCCCACAGGTATAAAACCAGGGACCAGACCTGAGCTCTGCAGCAATCTCCGGCTCGAAGTCCTCCTGGACATTTGAGTTGGCCTTCAAAGGGTGGGTAGGAATTCAGAAGGCAAGAAAGGCCCGACTGAAAGTCCAGGGTAGGAGAGAAAACAAAAGCGTCTTAATCCCCTGGCCTTATGTCCTAGATCCTATTCAATAATCAGCAGCATTTATGTAACGCTTTAAGGTGGGCCGAGCACTTTACAAAGATTGCCTGGGCTTATCCACATAATAACCCTGGGAAGCAGGTGTTGCCACTATCCCCACTTTACAGATGAAAACACTGAGACAGGCAGAAGCCCAGTGATCACCACCAGCGGAAGTCTGAGGGGGATCTGAACTGCGGCTTCCCTGGCTCCAGGTCTGGCGCGCTCTCTGCAGGTGCCCCTTACTACAGTTGGTGTGGAAGGCAGGCACCCTTTCTTTTACATAGAGGCTCTGCGGCTGTTGTTCTTGAGTTGGTTTTCAGCCGAGTCTTCGCGTCCCCTTTTGGGGTTTTCTTGGCAGATTTGCTGGAGCGTTTTGCCATTTCCTTCTCCAGATCGTTTTATAGACAAGGAAACTAAGGCAAACAGGGCTAAGTGACTGACCCAGGGTCACACAGCTAGTAAGTGTCTGAGGGCAGATTTGAACTTAGGAAGAGGAGTCTTCCTGACTCCAGACCTGGCTCTCTATCTACTGCACCCCATAACTGCCTCATATGGTTACTTACCCAACAGTAATTATACTTTGAGCAACAATACTTAACGATGGACAGTATGAGAGGAAATCAGGTAACTGAATACAAAGGCAGTCTGGAGTCCATCTGTGTACACCCTGAGGGCCTCACCTGGGGTTGCCTGCAGGCAAACACACTCACATACATGCACACACTCAACACATACTCTCACACATACTCACATGCACTCACATACTCACACCCACTCATAGACACACTCACAGACACATACACCCACCCACCCACACATACACACACTCTCACACTCATGCACACACTCAACACATACTCTCACACATACTCACATGCACTCACATACTCACACCCACTCATAGACACACTCACAGACACATTCACAGACACACACTCACACGTGCGCGCGCACACACACACACACACACACACACACACACACATCCCTGACCTCTCCACAAAGTGTAGTGAATAGATTGCTGGAGGAGGAAGACCTCAGTTCAAGTCTTGCTTTTGACCCATGCTGGCTGTGTGACCCTGGGCCAATCAATGAACCCCAGTGTCTTTCAGGGTCACACAGAAAATTCCAGTCAGGCCAGGATGGAAATCCAGGTGATTCTGACTTCAGTTCTGGACAACTGTCCTGGACAACTGTCCTGGACTCCCCCTGGCAGAAAAGGAGTCACTCTCCATGGCTGAGGGTGTTTCCTCATCCTGGGAGTTCTCTCTGGCCCCACTCCCTCTCCTTCCTCTGACAACACACTAATAGAACCTAGAGTCTGTGTAGCATTTAACAGCAGCCAGGGAGGGAATCCATCCCCAGGGTTAGTCAAAGACCAGGTTTCAGAGCTGGGAGGCAGCTCAGAGGCTCCTCCTCCAGGTCCTTCATCTCACAGGTGAGGACAAGCAGGGTGGTGACTTAGCCCTGGACTCCCTCCTCCCTCGGCCACACCTGTGAGGTTAGAGAACACAGAGGCTCTTAGCTGGAATCCTGCCTCAGGTCCTCGCCACTGAGTTTGGAATTCCTGCTTCCTCTTTCCGGGTCTCAGTTTTTTATTCAGTCTTTTCAGTTGTGTTGACTCTTTGTGACCCCATCGGGGGTTTTCTTGGCAAAGATACTGGAATGGTTCACCATTTCCTTTCGGCTTATTTTACAGATGAGGAAACTGAAGCAAACAGGGTTAAGTGACTTACCCAGGGTCACACAGTAAGGAAGTATCTGAGGCCAGATTTGAACTCAGGTCTTCCTGACTCCAGGCCCAGTGCTCTGTCCACTGGGTCCCCAGGTTTTCATTTACTCCGCTGTAAAAGGGAGAGTTGGGCAATTTTTTAACGTGAAAAATTATGAAATTTTACTGAGGTAATTAATGCCTCAGTTCCCTGAAATTTCAGCTCCAATCCTGTCACTGGCAGGTAGAAGAAATTCCCTTCATTTCCCCTTTGTAGGAGGAGACCACCCCACTTCTGACACCCATTGCCTCTGTACCTGGAAGCAAGGCTTTGTGTTTGTCATGCCCCAGACATCTTAGTCAGTCACTAAACACATTAAGTGCTGACTGTGGGCTCTACTAAGAGCAGGGGACACAAAAGGAAGCAAGAGATATTCCCTGCCCTCAAAATGCTCACTGTCTAATCTAATAACTCTTGGCAACAAAGAGCCCTAGCAGTGTTGGTGAGGAGTCGGTGAAGCAGGAGCAGTGATAGAATTAGGGTCGCGGACCCAGGTTTGAATCAAAGCTCTGCTGTTTCCTACCTGTGAGCAAGACACTTCACTTTCTGACCTCAATGTCTTCCTCTGAAATGAGAGGGAGAATCAGATGGCCTCTGAGGTCCCTTCCTGCCCTAAATCCATGAGCCTCTTAGACAATCTTTACCAGTGAAGAGAGTTCCCATGCTGAAAATACCCCACACCCATGAAATCACAGATCCTAACCAAAAAAAATAAATAAGGTAGAAACCACAAATTTCTGCGGCCGTTAAAAAAAACCATGAGCCTGCGTTTTCCAATTAGTGGCCTAAAAGAATGAGACCTACCAATTGCTTTTAAGATAAGGACTTGTAGGATTTGGCATCTGAATGGGGCATCAGAGGTGACCTAGGGAGGCAAGGTGGTTCAGTGGATAGAACACTGGGCTGGAGTTAGGAAGATGAGTTCAAATCCAGGCTCAGACACTTACTAGCTGTGTGACCCTGGGCAAGTCACCTTACCTCTGCCTTCCTCAATTTTCTCAACTGTAAAAATGAGGATAATAATAGCTTCTCTCTCCTAGGGTTCTTGTACGTGAGGATGTGGAGATAATATTGGCAAAGGGCTTTGTAAACCATGAAGTACTTTCTAAATGCTCATAGGGCTTTTTAGCCATTAGTCCAAAGCCTTTCATTTTACAAATATGAGAAGTTAAGCTCATCACTTGAGGTCCTAGAACCCAGGGCTCCTGACTCCTAGGTCGAGGCTCTCTCCACCACACCAGGCAGTCTGTTTAATTACATAGGAAGGTGTTCATCAGGATAGCCAGTTCTCTACAGGAAATGGGCAGTCATAAAAACGATTTGAAAGATACTTTTGTGGGCTTATGTAGGAGGAAGTAAAAATATCTGCCTCTCACTTAGGTGAATCAGCTCAGCACAGCTGCACACATCTACATGTCTCTGACTGTATGCATCTGTATTTATAGCTACATGTGTCTACATATCTATCTCGTTTGATAAAGACAGACATAGATGGAATGATAGATGGATGGATAGATGGATGAATGGTTGGATAGTTGGATGGATGGACGGATGGATGGGTGGATGGATGGATGGATAGATAGATGAATAGACAGATGACTAGATAGATATGAAGTAACGGGACCTGCAGTGGGGAGGGAGCCAAAGAATGAGTCAGTCATGGGTCATAGGTTATAGTCACAGAGCTGGAGGTGAAGTGAGTTACCCGAGATCGCATTCCCCATAGGCTTGAACATCCTAGATAAAGACAATTTAGTCTAGCTTTCTTATTTTACAGATGGGGAAACTGAGGTCTGAGATAAGTGACTTCCCCAAAGTCATGTTCCTCAGAGGATGTTATGATGTCATAGATTTAGAGCTGAAATGGACATCTGGGATACCTTAATTTTCTTTATGTCATGGATCACTTTGGCAGTCCAGTGAACCTTGTAGAACCCTTTCCAGAATGATATCTTTAAATGCATAGATACATAGGCTTACAAAGGAAGCCAACTACATTGAAATATAATTATCAAAACATTTTTTAAAACAAGTTCATAGATACCAGAATAAGAACCCCTCATATAACCTACCATTTTCTATTTGAAGAAACTGAAACCAGTGTAATGAAAGTGACCTGCCAACAGTCACAGGGATTAAGTGTCAGAAGCAGGACTTGAACTCTGGGCTTCCTGACTCTATGCCCATCATGCCACACTTGCTCCTTTTTCACTCACAGTGACATCCACAGCCCCGCAATGACTGGGTCCGGTGGACATAGGTTGAGAGAACACTTTGCAATTCTCAAAGCATCATGGGAAGAGGGGGGTTCTTGTTCTTACTCCTGGCAGGATCAGGGGCCCCATGTTCATGTAGGAGAACTTGGCTGCAGCCTGTGGTGACTGGGGACATCCAGGATTGAAAGAAGGGAGGTCTGACCCCTTCTGCACCAGAAGGGGATTGACTCAACCTCCCCACCTTGGCGGTGGGGAGAGGGGCTTGTGCCCTTGGAAAAAAATCAGCAATTAGTGCTGGGGAGACACATCATCCCTGGAGTGTTTTAGAAAGGGATTCCCAGAAGAATTCTGAGAACCATTGACCCCTGAATCCTTCCCTTTTTAATAGCTAGCACTGACCTAATAACAGCAAAGCCCTTTACAGACCTCATTGTGTCTGTAAATTTTGTCCCTGAGTTTCCTGGCTTTTTTCTCTTCATAGAGAAAAGTTCAAGGGTCCTAGACTCTCTGTGCTGGAAGTGACCTCAGAGGTCTTCTTATCCAGTGACATTTGGACAGAAATCCCCCAGCATCGGGCTCAGTCTCTGCACTGACATCCTCCAGAGACGGGGAACTCACTACCTTCCCAGGCAGACCGTTTGAATTGATGGGAATTTTTCTTTGCTTTGAGCTGAAAATGGCCTCTCTGCAGCATCCTTACATTGCTTCTGGCTTTACTAGGTACAAAAAGTTCACTTCCTTGACATTTGAGAGTCCTCATGGGCCTTGAAGACCCTCGAGTCTTCTCTTCCAAGCTCGATGTCCCCAGTCCCTGAAGCCAGTCCTTGAAAGCCTTGAATGCCTGTGTCCCTCCCTGAAGGGCTTCCCAAAGAGGTCCAAGTGCAACCCTCTCCTTTCACAGCTGAGGCAGGTGAGACCCGGGGGCTAAGGCTTTGTTCAAGGTCACAGAGGTGTCAGAGGTAGGATTTGAACTCAGCCCCTCCGAGGCCAGAGCTGGTCCAGAGTTTCATGCTCCCTCCCTTCGCAGTTGTCAGCATCCAGAGCTGACCACACTACTTTAGCAATGTTTCTTTTTTGTTGTTGTTAAGTTACTTCAGTCGGGTCTGACTCTTCGTGACCTCATTTGGGGTTTTCTTGGCAGAGATACTGGGGTGCTTTGCCGTTTCCTTCTCCAGCTCATTTATGTATGAGGAAACTGAGGCAAAGAGGGTGAAGTGTCCCAGGGTCACACTGCCAGTTGGTGTCTGAGGAGGATCTGAACCCAGGTTTCAGACCAGTCCCTTACCACAAAGGCCATTCTCAACAGTACTGTGAGGTGAGTGCCCAGTACCAGCATGATTGTCCCCATTTCAAAGATGAGAGAACTAACTCTCATCGAGGTGAAGCACACAGCTGCCTACCAGGTGTCAGAGCTGAAATCCAGACTCAGGTTCCTGCTGCCTGGGCTCTCTCTGCCACTACTCCTGATCCCTCCCACCATAAGGCACCACCGTCCTCATCAACCCCCACTGCTGTCTGGTTGCCATTTGTGTCTGGAAACACAACTTGGAGAGGGGCTAACTGACAGCTATTGGGGACGGAGAGGAAAGCTTGGCTTGTTAAGTGTCTGAGGCTGGATTTGAACTCAGGTCCCCCTGACCCCAGGGCTGGTGCTCTATTCACTGTGCCACCTAGTCACCCCTTCTGCATTGTTTCTAAAGAGAGGCACAAAGAGAGAAAGAGAGAGACAGAGACAGAAGAGAGAGACAGAGGGAAGACAGACAGAGACAGAGAGAGAGAGGGAGAGAGAGAGAGACAGAGAGAAACAGAGTGGGGGGGAGAGAGACAGAGAGACAAAGAGATAGAGACACAGAGAGGGGAAAGACAGAGAGGAGAGAAGGAAGAGAGAGACAGAGAGAGATAGACAGACAGATAGAAACAGAAAGAGATGTAAAAGATAGAGAACCTGTGATTAAATTTTCAGTGTGAGCCTTTACCCCTGAGAAATTAGCCTTATTGACTGTTTTGTTGGTTTTCTAGAATTAAGTGAGAAATGGTTGTTAAAGCAGATTAGCCTGAAAAGTACATCAAGTGGTGTATACAGGCCCCCCCGCCCCCCAGCCAGTTGTTAAACATTCACCACCAGCCCATTTGTACTCACGGTCAAATCCCAGCTCAGCCACTTGTTATCTGTATGACCCTGGGCAAGACCCTTCTACTCTCCATGCCTCAGTTTCCTTTTCTGTACAAGGAGGGGGCTGAGGTCCCTTCCACCTCCTGAAATCTCTGGTCCCTGTATTCATTTCATTGTTTCACATTTATCTACCTATCTATCCATCCATCCATCCATCTGTCTATCTATCTATCTATCTATCTATCTATCTATCTATCTGCCTGTCTGTCATCTGTCTATCATCTATCTGTCTATCTGTCCATCTGTCTGTCTGTCTATCTAACATATCTATCTATCCATTTATTTGCTTATTTATTGTCCAGAGCACAGGCTCTGGGCACAGGAAATCTGGCTTCAGATTCCACCAGTGACACTTACTACTTCAGTGTAGGACCGCCAGTGACTCACTTCTCTTCTCTGATTCCAATTTCCTCATCTGTACAATTGGAGGGTTGGACTCAGTGACCCTTGAGGTTCTTTCTGGCTCTAAGGCTACGATGCCATCATCTTCTGACCCCTAAATTCCCTTTCAGCCCCCAGATGCGATGGCGCCTTTATGCATTTCAATGTCTGTGTGATCTCTATTCCTAGCTGAACATGCTACTGTTGTTGGAAATGTTTAGCAACATTAATAACAATGACAGGAGGCAGAAGAATTACGGGTCTCATTATTAAAGATCCATCAGCTTGCTAAATGCATCTAGGACTGAGAGAGGGAGGAGGAGAGCCCCACATCTCTGTCAGGACCATTCTCCAAGGTCAGGGAATTCAGATCAAAATGCTGACCTGGGGGCAGTTAGTTGGTGCAGTGAATAGAGCACTGGCCTGGAATCAGGAGGACCTAAGTTCAAATATGACCTCAGACACTTAACACAAAACTAGCCGTGCGACCTTGGGCAAGTCACTTAACCCCAATTGCTGTGCCTTCTCCCCTCCCCAAAAAAGGGGAAAAAAACCCGCTGACCTGATCGATATTAACTGATCTAAGTCCTTGCTGCTCAGCATCTCCAGAGATCCTCCAGAGAAGCTATGGAGGCCTGCCACCCCAACCCAGGATTTGTGATGAGCCCTGCCTCAGCTCTGAGGAGGAGGAGGCCCAGGGTCTACCAGACGACATCCATTTTCTTGGGAGCAGATGCATGGCCTCAGAGGCTCCCAAGTGAGAAGGGGACTTATAGGTCACCTGGTCTAGAGATGTAAATCTCAAACAGAAAGAACAAGTTAGAAGGATCCCTTCGAGGTGGGGGTGGGGGCGGCACATTGACTTAGAAAAGCACATAGAAATGTCATCTATATTCTACTGCATTTTTATCCATTTGGCTAAATACTTCCCAATTACATTTCCTCCTGCTGTGGCGGATGCTGGGCTCCAGTCTAACCCCTCATTTGACAAATAACGAAGGGGCGGGGGGGTGGGGGGGGGAGATGCTGGCCCCCAAGCCCAGGTCCTCTGCTTCCGCACCCAGCAGTCCTCACAAAGCCCCTTAGCCCTGGGCCCCTCGGCCATGCCCTTTCCCCAAGCACAGTTTGCCGAGGTTGGAAGAGGAAATCCAAGAGGAAAGGGAGGACTCGACGGCTATTTTATCTGCCGGGAGTGCAGGACATGTTTCTGATTGTCACTGGGTTATCAGGAATAGTTAACGCTCCAGCAAAGGCATGCATGTGACAGCAGAGGGCAGCTGGCAACTGTCCCACCAGGCCCTCCAGAGCGGGCTTTAAATGGCCAGGACCCGCCTCGGAAGCCTTCCTCCCAGTCAGGCCCAAGAGCCTCCTCCTGGAGCTGTTTGCACTGGGGCTGGCTTCCCATGACCACAGTTCAGAAATCCTTTTGATCTTGGCAATGGAGGAAGCTTTCTTCCATTCCTATATCTGTCTCCAGACCCAGAACACTGTTATGACTCTAGCCAGTGCTCTGGTTCTTCATGTCAAAGCCTGGGAAGGACCTACAATTGTTGATAGATGTGTTCAGACCTGGAGGGATTTGTGATTTTGACACCTGTGCCTCTGGCCGTTTGGAAACCAAATTGGAAATGGTGAGAGGCTTAGACGGGGAAGTGACTTAGGACCAAACTCGATCTGGACTCTGGAGTCAGTGGGTCAGTCTCCAGGCCATGACTGATCAAGGGAACAAACCACAGGTGACCTCTGTGTCCTGGGAGGGTCATGAAGAGAGGGCAAGAACACTATCTGTACCGTGGAATCCTATAGATTCGGTTCTGGGCTTGGATTCCAATTCTACCTCGTTTTATCCAAACCAGCTGGTCCTTTAGTAAACCTGGGTCTGTCTGGAGGATCCTGAGAAGGATGAGCTGCAAGCCTATGAGCCTTTCCTGAATAGATTCATCAGATTCTCCTTCCGCAAAGTAAAAGTAAATTCTTCAAAATCAGACTTTTCAGGTAAAACTATAACCTATGTCCTCAGAATAACAGCTGAAATTTCCATAATGCTCTCAGGATTCTAAAGCACTTTGCATACATTCTATCAAGTGAATTTTGCAGGACACCTGGTAAGATAGAGGCTGAAGGTGTTATTAAACCCTTTTTACATCTGAGGCACAGAGAGGCTGCATGATTCCCCAATTTTACAGAGGAGGCAACAGAAGCAAGGAAAGGTTAAGTGATTTGCGCAAGGTAACCCAGCTATTAAGTGTAGAAGGCAGGATTCAACCCCAGCCTTCCTGATTCCATGTCCAGCACTCCATCCACTACCCCACGTTGTCACATCTAATAAATGTCTGCTTGTATTATGCAGCTAGCTTTATGGAGAACAAAGTGTAAAAACATGGATTCGTTAAACAATGCATCTTTGTGTTTTCCTAGAGGTGTATAAATGCTCACATGGGGAGAAAGACCCCACTTAGGTTTCCTGAAAATCATCAGGAAAATACTGGAAATGCCCAGTCCTTCTCTCTGTTACCCAAACATGTGCCCGACCCAGCCAGGAAAGTGGGCTCTTGGCACCTTTGCATGCTCTGAGTGCAGTGACAAGCTCTCAGCAGCGAAAAGCTCGCAGACTTCACTTGCATTGGCGAGAGGCGCGAGGAGGTAGTTTGAGGAAGGAAGAATTTAAAGAGAACAAAGGCGGAACCGTAAAACCACAGGATTTTTCTAAAAGGGTTCATTGGTTTGAGGCACATATAACAGAGCTGGCAGAGACCTTAAATGGTAGCTAGCCCAACATCCCATTTCACAGATTACAAACCAGAGACCCAGAGTAGTTAAGGGATTTGCCCAATGTGCTACAGGTATTTGAGGTGGGATTTGAACCCAGGTCTAGCTAGCTCCAAAGTCAAAGCCTTGTCTGCCATTCCATAGTGATATGATGAATCTTTCCCTATTTTCACAAGGACAGCACACAGAGAATCAAGCTTCCTTCCCAAAATGTCTCACTGCATCAGTTAGGAAACAGAGAATTGATTAGAGAATGAAGGGTGGGGCAAGTGAAATGTGAGAAATGGGGAAATGAAGAAACTCAAAGATGCCTCAATGCCTAAAAGAGCAGAAAACAAACACTCCCCCAAGATGGACCTCTTTGGGTGGCCAATGATGACAAGCTTCTCTAGGACCTCACCCAACCCAATGCAATTAAGGGAACTTCAGATTAAACTGAACGGCAGAGCAGAATGTCCCCCAGCTGTCCCGTGGCTCCATGCCTTTGGAACAGTTGTTCATCTGGAAATAACTTTCCCATGAAAAAGAACAACTACAAAAGGCAGAGGGACTTGGCCATGGGCTCTCACACCCCCTGTCTCTAGCACCAAGATTATTTACGACAGCAGGACCAGACACACGCAGGAGGGAAACAGAGGCAGGTGTGTTAGGGAGGATTGGAACAAGGTTAGGTGCCCCCTCCCCAGGACTGGCTTTCTACCGTTTCCATGAATTTCCTTCATGACTGCTGAAACTTGCTTTCTCTGCTTTCCAAGGTGCTGGGTGTTAATACTCCACAGGCGGCTTCCCTGCTGAAAGAGAAAGAAATGCACACAAGGCAAGATTGAGCCCAGGTGAGAGGGTCAATCTATGGCATCTTTCCTCAGCCACCATCTCTGAGCATCAATAAGCATTTGCTGAGCACCACCCCACAGTGCCAGGCACTGTGCTAAGCTCTAGGGGTATGAAGAAAGGCAGGAACAAGCCAGCTGCCCATAACAAGCACTCATTCTAATGGAGGCAACAGGAATACACAATCATATGGGCTCCATGCAGATGGTGGAGGGAGATGCCAGGAGGACATCTCATGGCGGTGGGGCCTGGGCTGGAGGTCTCAGAGACATTAGCAGCAGCCTTCGATCTGCGTCCTGGTCTGACTACAAGCACGGATGGACAATGGCTCATAGGTCAAAGGGTCCTCCCAAGCAGGTACAGCACTGGGAAGCATTCCAGAAACCACCTCCTTTGCCCACCCTCCCTTTGTTTCTTCCTTTGTCTAGAATCAGTGATTCATTATATTCTGCCTGTCCCTTTGTCATTTCTCTCCTAGCATGGGCAGCACCACATATAGATTCTAGGGTGGTGTCTCAAGGAAGAGTGAGGTGACAGCGAACCAGAGGCCACTTTGGTGCTGGCCTTAACAGCTGGGTACCAGCCACCTGCCACAAAAAGACAGGAGAATGCCCATTCTGAGTCCCGAGAGGGTGACTGTCTCTCTGGAAGACCAGAACCAAGCGTTGGAGAAGTGTTCTACTCACCAGGCTGTCTGACCTTGTTTCGCAGCAGAGAAGAAGCCTGGCCAACGGGTGGAGGTTTGAGAGTCAGAGGGATATGGATGGGGAGCCGGGCCCAGGCAGCTTCTATCCTTGTGCCTGGGTCTGCATGGTACCTCACACCAATATGAAGTGAGGACTGAGCCTCTCTGAAGAGACTGACATCCAGCTGACATCAAGGAGCTAAATATAGACCCCCTCTCTTGAGCCCCTCCTCCTAGCCTGTTGAAAGAGGAGACCAGAGAATGATTCCATCACCCCCCTTGTGTCTCTGGACTCATGGTTTATGATGGTCAACATTCACCCTGGACTTAGAGAGTGCCTACTGTGTGCCAAGCAGAAGGCACCAAGGACAAAATGGCAAAAGAGGTGTATCTCCAGGAATATACAACAATTGGGAGTGAGGGGATCCACCCACGGCCCCTTGAACTTGGAGATCTGTTCTGGGGGACTCTTCTGTGAGAGAGGGGTGGAGGGTGGTCCTACAATGGAAAGGAGAGCCATTATTGACTCATGATGCTATTGACTGAGCCTGACATGGCCTTTATCCTTGATTCTAGTTAGATGTGTATGAAGGGAGGGAGATCGGACTAGCAGATATCAGTTCTCTGACTCAGTTGTCTTCCAAGCAAAGCTTCGCTCTGATGATATGGCTGAAACCTTGATGGGAACACATACAATCAACCACTGCAAGTAGACTGTAAGCCCCTGGAGGGCAGGGGGCTACTTCTCCTTTTTCCTCTGTATGTATCACAGCAAGTTAACCCAAGGATTTGCCCACAGGAGTCAGAATTTTTTAAACTAAACGGACCTGATCTAAGACTGAGACCTTCTTCTCACTGTCTTCCAAAAGCATCATATTCCAGTTCATTTCAGAAACACAAAGTGATTTAAGAGATGAGGTATTGAACTCTCTGATTCTGGAAAAAGGACAAATAGAAGAAAGTTTCCATTTTCCGGGGCCATCTTTAAATAATGACACCTCCATATAGCTTATCATTTTAAAGTTATAATTGTGCCCTCAGATGTGACCAACAGTGACATCTATTTTCAGTTGTTTCAGCTTTTGAATCTAAGTAAATAGGAAACGCGACGTCTCATGCCGCCCAAGTTCTTATTTGTTGGTCGGTTGCTTTGACAGGAGTTATTTTCCATTTTTTTAAGGTGGGTTGTTATTTATTTGTTTGTTTTTAGCCCACTGAGTCCCATTCTCTGTTATTTCTTTGGTTTCAGATAGATCATTTATCCTGAAGAAGAAAAGTCTGGAATCCAGTTGCTGATGGCCTGTTCAGTCAGAGACACTGTGTCCAGTCTCTGTTGGAAGGCACCTTCTCCTGGGGATCAGTTTGTTAGCCTGGAGAGCTGACACATTGACCCAGGAGAGGATAGAATGCCAGGCAGATGAGTTTAGCAGGGCAGGGAAGAGCCGGGCAGTGAGAGAAAGGGTGACAATACCCTGGAGGAGGAAGGGGACTCATGAGCCCACATCACACTGATTTAGGGGCACAGAGTCAGAGCTGGGAAAGAGGGGCTTCTAGTCCCATGCTCAGTGCACAGAGGGCCAGAGAAGTTAAGGGCTTGTTCCAGATCACACAGGAAGGCAGTGCCAGGGCTCAGCTTTGAAGCCTGGTTTTCTGACTTCTGATCCATGGCTGGTGTCCCTGAGGCACACTGCTTTCAGATGTTTCCTCTGATAAGTGCCTAACACCATTTCATGGGCACTCAGCGATGACCCTTTTGTTGTAGGTTAGTCATTTTCAGTCATGTCTGACTCTCCATGACCCCATTTGGGGTTTTCTTGGCAGAGATGCTGGAGGAGTTTGCCATTTCCTTCTTCAGCTCATTTTACAGATGAGGAAACTGAGGCAGACAGGGTGAAGTGATTTACCTATGATCACACAGCTAGTGTCTGAAGCTGGCTTTGAACTCAGGGCTTCTTGACTCAGGGCCCAACATTCTATCCACTGCACCACCTAGCTACCCTAGGGATGACCTAGGGAAGATGATAACATAGGCTGAAGGTGGGCTTCCTTGCCTCAGGACCCTCCCTACTCCTTCACCCATCTTCACCACTTTCACCAGCCTCTCTACATAACCTATACCTATGTTAATTCTACAAACTGATCTGTACTGAAGGGGTTGGACTCCTTCCAAGTAAAGGGCACCCTCGGGCAGTGGTGAGAGAGCCCTGGGTCAGAGACCACTATGCCTCTGACACACGCTAGCTGTGCTGTATAAGCATGGAAAGGTCCCATAATCTCTGAGACTCTCAGCTTTTTCATTTATAAATGGAAATGACCATAATAACTCTGGCACTTACATCGCAAGTTTGTTGTGAGAATAGATGAAATTATGCTGATATTTACAAGTGTATTTACATATAATATATAATAATCCAAGGTATTAATGTTTACACCAATATATTAAAAATGATAAATTTATAAATTAACGTGAGGATGCATTAATTAAGTGTCCTCTAAGAGCCAGGCACCGTGCTAGGCAGATATTTAAAAGTGGTATTAGCAAATATAGAAGTCACTAATTAATAGGTCTATTTTATTTCATTTTAAATTTGACTTTATTGATTTTTTTATATGACCATTTCTGGACCTAACCTACTTCTTCCACACCAACTGTCCATGAGTCTTCTTTTTGAACAAAGAAAGACAGTTAAGCAAAACCAACCTACACAATGACCAGATCTGACCGGTTATTGAATATTCCACACATGTAGTCCCCTAACTTCTCCACTGAAAAGAGAGAAATAAATTTCATCTAGTCTCTAGGGCCAAGGCTGATCACTATGGTTACTCATGCCCTAACCTCTCAGCTGACTTGCCTCTCCACTACCAAAACATATCTCCAACTGGATGTCCAGTAGACATCTTAAACTCAACACGTCTAAAATAAAACTCATCATCTTTCCCCCTAAATTCTACCCCATGCCTTCCATATCACTATTGAGGGCAACACCATCCTCCCAGGCCCTCGGGCTCACAACCTAGGAGGCATCTTGGATTCCTCACTATCTCTCACCCCCAAATGCAAGCTGTGGCTAAGGCCTAGCCACTTCACCTCTTCAGGATCTCTCAAATCTGGCCCCTTCTCTCCTCTGGCATTGACCATCACCATGCAGACCCTTATCCCCTGGACTATTGCAATAGCCTGAGTGTGGGTCTGACTGCCTCAAGTCTTCCAGCTCCAATCCATTCTCCATTCAGCCAACCAAAATGGTTTTCCTAAAATGAAGGTCTGACCATCACACACACCCACACACATACACACACACACACACACACACACACACTCTGGCATTCAGAGCCCTTCATAACCCAGTCCCCCCCAGTCTTTATTTCCATTGCTCCCCAAAATGTCCTCTTCAATCCAGTTACACAGGCTGCTTTCCCTCCTCAACTCTGACCACTGTCTTCCCTGCCTTTCTTTAATCCTTCACTAAAGTCTCATCATTTCCTGAAAGCCTTTCCAATGTCTCTCTTGTTTATCCTGTAGATAGCTTCTTGTTAAAGTGTGTTTGCTTGTTGTCTCCTCCATTAGATTGTAAGCTCCTTGAGGTCAGGGACTGTCTTTTGCTCTTTACATCCCCAGCACTTAGCCCAGTGTCTGGCACTCAATAGGTCCTCAGTGAATGGTCATTGACTGATTCATATTTTAGAGTAGTTGTCACATACATTCTTCTCATGATTCTCACTTCACTTTGAATCAGTTCACAAGTGTTTCTAGCTTTCTCTAAATCCCTCATACTTGTCTCATGGTATAAGACTATTCCACCAATCCATATACCCTCGTTTGCTTAACCATTCCTCAACTGATGGACACCAGTTTATTGTGTTTAATAGGAAAGGCCTTTGCAGAGCTGCTTTCAAACCTATTAACGACCTTTTTGGGGAACATTAGGTCACTGCAGTTTGAAAAAATACACACAGCTCTAGCTTTTCCAGTCCAGGCTTGGATGCCCATCCACCCAGCTCACCCTGTACTTCAGAATGATACTTGACACTGAATCAAACAAAGCTCATTGGGCCCTTAAAGGAGCACCCTAAAAAGATGAGCCTACTAATGATATGTGAATTGGAAAGATGAAGCCAGCTGGAAAAACACAACCCAAAAACTTTGTGGTGTTTTCAGGCCTGTGTTTGCCTGGCTGTGTTTACTGTCTATCTTAGGGACTTGTGGGCAGCAGATGGATTAAGGGCAGATCCAGAGAGACTCTGGGGGTGGGAGCAGGCTGTGGGGTGGAGAGACACCACACTGGTCTTTGTTCAGACTTGTGGGTGAGCTCAGGGCCCAGCTCCAGCAGGACAGCTGCTGACCACTGTCCCTACCAGGGACACGTACAAGTGGCCAGGCATCACCTTACCTCTCTTCAGATGTGGAACTCAGTCTGGCAGGAAGGAATCTTGACTGAGGAGCAGAGTCTCTTGGTAAGATGAGAGAAATTAAGGCAATGAAAAACTCACAGATTGGGAGGCTGGCTTTGGGAGAGTAAGAATTGACTTTTGGTCACACTTCACAGTTTGCAAAACACATACCTATATAATCTAATTGTAGCCTCAGAACAAACCTGCGAAGCCCCTAAGAGTGAAGTTATTATTTCCGTCTCACAAAGGAGGACACTGAGTTTGAGAACAGCAAGATGGCTTGGCCATGGTCACATAGATGCTGAGTCAAAGGCAAGATTTGAACCCGGGTTCTTCTTGATTACAAGTCTGGTCCCTGCTATTAATTCTGCCTTCTTCAGGTCAAAGTCCAATCCTGTTTTCTACACAAGAACCCTTCAAAAACTTGAAAGCACTCATCACATTCCCCCCAGGGTTCTCTTCTGTGCATGAACCGTGCTGGGCTGTTTAAGCTCTTCCTTGTTTGAGGGGAAAGAACCAACCCACTATGTGCCAGGAACTGTGCTAACCCCTTCAAAATCTCCTTTAATCTTTACAATAATCCCAGGAGGAAGATGCTTTTATTATCTCCACTTTGTGGTTGAGGAAACTGAGGCAGATGGATGCTAAGTGACTTGCCCAGGGTCACACAACCAGTAAGTATCTGGGACTGGATTTGAATTCAAGTCTTCCTGACTCCATGGCCATTGCTCTATCCTCTCTACCGCCTAGCTGACGTGGTTTGTATTAGAATCCTTATTTTGCTTGCTAATAACAGCAGTTATTAATATATTAACATTAATATATTGCTTTATAATTTACAAAGCTCTTTATGCATTTTAGTTCATTTGATTCTCACAGTAATCTTGTGAGGGAGGTGCTATTATGATCCCAATTTTATAGATAGGGAAACTGAGGCAGAGAAAAGATTAAGTCACTTGCTTGGAGTTGCATAGTTAAGTTATCCTAAGGATGTGAACTCAGATCTTCCCAACTCCCAGTCTAGCCCTCTACCCACTGTGCCATCTGGCTTTCCTCCTCCTTATAAGTTTATTCATTGTTTCTCCCAGAAATTTTAGTCCCTCGGTGGAGTAGGAAGGTCCTAGGAGTGGAGAGACGAGTTTAAATCAGGCTTTCTATCTTCCAGGGCTATTTATTTTGGGGTGGTGGGCAGGAACCAAGTGTGTACAGGCACTGTCTCTCTCTTCACACATTTCTCCTTGGTGGTCGACTTGGCAGGAGGTGCAGTCACTCCCTTTGGGATCAGCCCTTCTTCTCCACAAACTTTTCCCATGGCATGTTTTTCTGGACTGGTGTGTTTTCTAAAGGGCCTCCCCTGGGTGCTCAGCCTCAGCTGTGCAAATACTCGAGTGATTGCGGTGCTAAGCATCAACAAGGCAGGAAACGTATGGCTTGGGTTCCAGACAGTTCCTCCCTTTCCTCGTGTAAACATGCCACAGAAGTGCATCTGCTGCCAAAAACTGGCCACATCCTCCAGGATACTTGGAGACCTTGAGCTCCGTCCTGGATTTGCCCATCTCTCTCCAGTTTATAAGGAAGGCTCCCACTGGCCTATCTTCATCAGCCATGTTGTTTTTTCCACTTTTCTGGATTGCTGATATATTAATTGCTCTTGGGGTGGTGGGCCAGAGTCTGTCAGACCTTGACCACATGCCCTCGGTCCATGTCAAGAAAGGAAGTGAGTGTGATGGAGAAGGGAGCTTGGATAGAAGCTACAGTGTTCCAGAGCATGTGGCCAAAGCAAACTAGCAAATCCTTCGCCCCGCTTTGCTTGTAACAAACAGGCATTCATCCAGGAACTTGGCCTCATTTCCTCTGTGAGTTGCAGCCAATCTGTATTTTTCCCCTCATCTCCTGAAGCCATTCCTTTTCCAGGTATCTCACCTACAGGAAATTCTGCCCTCTTGCCTATTGCACAGATTAAGTGAAGTCCATGAAAGACAGTCCTAAGATTTGTGAAGGGCAAAGCATTGGGTATTTGGTAAGAAAACCTAGTGGCCATCTGCTCGTGCTTCAGTAGGAAAAACTTCAAGGCATGAGAGATAGCTCTCCAGATATTTGAATGGCTTCCACGGGGAAGAAGAATTACATTTCTCCTTCTATTTTGGCCCCAGCAGGAAGAACCCAGAGTATTGGCTGGCTGAGAGTCAATGGAACAGAAAATCTCTTGACAATTTAGCAACAAGCATTTCTTAAACAACAACTATGAACAAGTCAGTGGTGTGGGTGCTAGGGAATCAGAGACAAAAGTTGCGTAGTCACCGGTTAAGTGTTCTTGCACTAGCGATGATGCATCCATGCTAGGCACTCCTGTGGCTTACAATGGGGGAGAGACACCCTGAGAAACCTCAGTCAAGGCTGAAGGGATGTTGAGGGCCCTGCCTTGGACAACAGGCATAATTGTTGTAGATGGAGACCAGTTCTCAGTTTGTACAGCACCTGGAGGAATGGATCAGCAGATTTGAAGTACATCAGCCCCTCAGGATCATGGGAGATTGAATCAATGAGGTAGGTTATTTAAAAAAAAACTTCACTAAATATAAACAAACATTCATCAAGGACATACATTGACAGGTGGTGTTTTCTAGGTCCCTGCCAACAAGGATGCACCCAGGTACATAAAGACAATAGCCCAAAAGAAAACAAACAATCTGTCAGGTCCCTTCTTAATACTGGTTTACCCAGCATTCCTCCCCCAAACAGGCCATGACTGAAGGTTTTGTATGTGCTTTATTTAAAGATATATATTTTTGTATGCCTATGTGATAATTTTATTTCTTTCATTTTTGTTCCATGTATTATTTCTATAATAGCGAACAAATATTTATTTTGCTTTTTTATTAAAATAAACATTTGTTGACATCTGCTATTTTTATATCTCTCACTTTTCCAGATGTACCTCTGTCTCCCTGCCCCCACCAACCCAGGTTTCCCTTAAAACAAAGAATAAAAAAGAGGAGGGCAGTGACAGTTCAGGAAAACTCCTCATGGGGTACCATCCTTTGCATTCCAATTTTCCAGAACTCAAACCAAAAAATTCATATAACCAGAATTTTTCTCTTGGGCTGTACAATGCTGTTTTCTTCTCTTCTTCCTTAAACCGTGGTTGAGTCTCTCTACCTTTAAAAGCACAAACTTCATTTGACCCTACCCTTCAGATGACGTCCCCCTTCTTCCTTTTTTGCCTTAACTATTGGGACAACCTCCTAATAGGTCTCTTTCTAAACCATAATCCATGCAGTCACTGAAGTGATTTTTCTAAAGCACAGGTCTCTCTTGTTCAACAAACTCCAGTGACCTCTAGGACCAAATACATGCTCCTTTGTTTAACATTTAAAGCTGTTCTATGCTCTAACCAACCTTCACAGGTTTAGTTCAGTCCTTGGCCCTTTGCTAGTACAGACACAAACCCCATTGGAAACCTCCACTCCTGTGACTTCAGCTAGCATGGGGTTCTGGTTGTTTCTCAGCTCCGCTCATTTGCATTCTGGCATCACAAGTTCAAAAACCTATCCCTTATTTCCACTTGAGTACCCTGATACCATCCCATGGATCAGGATAATATGTGAAATGTGTCAGAATGATTATCTCAAAAGGAACTCTTCTCATTTCTTTTATGTAATCTTATTTATGTAGTATCCACAGTAGCAACATTTCTGACCTCCATCTCCCCCCCTCCATCCCCATGGTCACCTTCAAAGGGATGGGCTTCCCCCCACCAATCTTTCTAACCTCGTTGAGCATTCACTCTCTCTTCCACACTGTGCAATCCCACCTACATGGTCTTCTCTCTGTTCCTCACACATGGTACTTCATCTCCCATCTCCATGCCCTAGCAGTCCCTCGTGACTTCTTACTTCCAACTCATAAAATAGAATCCCATTCTTCTTTCAGGGCTTATCTCTAGCCCCAGCTGCCATGTGAAGTGTTTCTTTTTTAAATTAAACTTTATTTTATTTTTGAGAAAACAAGAACATCGAAACTCCTGTTACAAACATATATGGACAAGCGATACTAATTCTTGCTTTGGCCATGTTGAAAAACATTCCAATGTGTCCTCTGACTTTATTACCTCTCTACCAGAAGGTAAGGAACATGCTTCATCATGAGTCCTCTAGAATCATGGTTGGTCACTGGGTTGTTCAGAGTTCTGAAGCCTTTCAAAGTTGATTGTCTTTATGATAGTGTTGCATGATATGAATTGTTCTCTTGGTTTTGCTGGCCTCACTCTGTATCAGTTCATACCAATCTTCCCAGGCTTCTCTGTGAAGTTTCTTGTGATTTCCTCAACTGGCTAGTGCCTTCCCTATCAAAGCACTTTGTATCTTACTATTTTCTATGTATTATTTTTATATTTATCCGTATATACATATATGTGTATACATATGTATGTGTGTACAAGTATAGCTGAAGGGGGGTGGCAAATTAGCCAGTAGAGCAGTGCTTCTCAACCTTCCTAATGCTGCAACCCTTTAATAGTAGTATGCGGGCATATCTGCATGTGGGTGGACCCACCTAGAGACAGATAGAGGAGCGGTGTCTCAGTTCCTAAGACCATCGGAAATATGTGTTTTCTGATGGTCTTAGGTGATCCCTGTGAAAGGGTCGTTCTATCCCCAAAGGGGTCACAACCCACAGGTTGAGAACTGCTGCAGTAGAGGGTTCATTCCTTGTAACATGTCTGCTGCCAACTCAAATGGGGAGTTAAGTGAGACTGTCTCTAGAAGTATGTGAGGACATGTGATGGATGGGCCCTACCCTCAGTTTAAAGGATACACATGTATTCTATGATTTTCTTGTCATCTTGTTTCATGGTGAATAAAATTGGTTACTGAACTGAAAATGCAAGTGAAGTAATAGGTTTTTATGGAGAAACTCCATCTTTTTTGCCTGGAACTACTGTCAGGTTCCATGTGGGTAGAGGTGGTTCCACAGGCTTCACCTCTCCACCCCTGCCACAGTGACTTTGAATGCATGGTGCTGCTGTTTCTTCTGCTGTGGTTGTGTGACTTTTTTCTTTTTGTTCAATTATTCAGTCATATCCCATTCTTTGAGATCCCATTTGGGGTTTTCTTGGCAAGTTTACTGGAGTGGTTTGCCGTTTCCTTCTCTAGTTAATTTTATGGATGAGGAGACTAAGACAAACAGGGTTAAGTGACTTGCTCAAGGTCACACAGCTAGTAAATGTCTGAGGCCAAGTTTGAACTCAGGCCCTCTTGACTCCAGGCCTGGCACTCTGTCTACTGACCCCCCTTTTTTTTCTCCTAGGTATCTAAGGCTGTGACCTTCAGAAGAACCATCCAAGGTGCAGCTGCTGAACTGAGGGAGGAGCTAAGCCTGAGGAGCAACCTGCTCAAACCTGGTCATGATTGTATGTCCTGAAAGCAGGTCAAGGATTCACTCCCTGGCCATGCTACACCTGGAAGAGAACTCTGGGAAGGAATGTTTACAGCTGCCATTTTATCATTGAGCACAGTGTTAAGAGAGAGGACATGCCTCCAGTGCCTGGGGATGTGTTTGTCCTTCTATTCTCGAGATATCTTCTCAGTAAATATCTCTTTGTGAAAGCGCCATCCTTGGTTGATGGGAACTGCCTACATCAGCTATCAGCTGGCACTGGAGGTGTGGTGACTGGCCTTGACAAATAATATTAGAGCAGGAATCATTGATGATATTATTGGGGGAATGGGAGCTTGGACCAATAGAATTCAAAGTGTGTCACAGATAACCCTTGAATCCTTAGGGGCTAGGAACTATACTTGCTCTGGGGACTCCACAGTGTGGAAGGGGAACTGCTAACACAGTTCTTGGTTTTGCATTTTGCTCACTCTTTTTTTGCATGGCTTAGGCTTCCTGGAGGGATGGGGTAGGGCAGGGGAGTGTTCTCTCCTAACCTCTGGTCAGAGTTTAAACCTCACTCTTATAGTCCAAGTAATTCATCCATAGAAAAACTTTAAGTCAATTATTGCTTTTCCATTGTGCAGATAATTCATTCAGTGGCCGTATGCTTTTGTTATGGGCCTGAGACCTCATTGACATGGATGGCCATTCGTGTTCATATGATAGCCCATGCACACCTTCTCATACTGTGTGTTGCTCCTCTAAGCTCCTCTCTGACCCAAATCTTCCATACAAGATCCAAGCGGTATAGTTGTTAGGGCGCTTAGCATGGGGTTACAAAGTCCTGAGTTTGGTCTGACACATTTTAGAGCAAGAATCCCGTGTGCTACAAATCTAACAGGTGGCCATCCAGTGGGAGACTATTGGCTCCAGAGGCAGCACATTCCACTCTGGGGCATCTTGAATTATTAGGAAACTTTTCTTTGCATCTTGGTGAGGTTTTTTTCTTTCATCATTTGATGTTTTTCTTTCCTAAGATGTTTCTTTAAATCTTCCACTCATTATTGCTCACAGGGGTTCAATAGTCTTCTATTTAATGAAATCTTTATTGGAGAATTTTCCCAAAGTATAAGTTAGAAGAGAGGATAACAGATGAAGAACACAGAAACATTGAAATGGAAGGAGATTTTACAAAAGAAGAAACAAAATGTACCATTATTTTAAAATATTGTGTGTATACATGTATGACTTTTATAGGACCCATAGAAACTAACTACTTTTAAGATACCATGCACAGAGATAGCTTAAGGATCATAGATTTCTCAGAAAAATATCAGGGAAATCTTATACCATAATGCAAGAAATAATCAAAATAAAAGCAACTGTCCAGAACTTCTGAATAGCAGGAACCAAAAAGTACTTTGGAAAATCCACAAATTAGTGCTAGCAAAACCTTGCACTTCAAGCTCCAGGTCATGTCGTGGTTTTGTTTCTCAATTTCAATCGCATACAACACAATTTGCATGAGCAAAGTTCTTAAAATATAAAGGAAAGGTAATTCAAATGACACCACATTCACAAGAATCAGTAGAGAGAAAGGAATAACTTTCTTTGGTAAGAGCCAAGGAATTTACAAATGGAGCTATTGTATCCTGCAAAGCTGAGCCTGATTATCAATGCAAAGAATATGAACTGTCAAAATGGAGAGAAATGTGAACCATTCCTGAGGGGAAAAAACCAGAGACAAGCATAATATTCAGCATGCAAATACCTTAAACCACAGAAATTTAAAGAAAGTAACCAAGTACAGTGAAAAGACTATGTAATGAAATGATTTCTCAGATGTTTCCAGATTATTGTTTAAAAAAAAGAGAGGTATTGATATTTAGTGTAAGAGGACAGGACAAAGGGGGATTATCAAGGAGGGGGGAAGAACCTAACAGGTTAAACATACATGAGGAATGTAAAGAACGGTGGGAATGGGGGCCAGCTAGGTGGCTCAGTGAATAGAGCACCAGCCCTGGAATCAGGAGAACCTGAGTTCAAATCTGGTCTCAGACAATTGACCCACTTACTAGCTGTGTGACCTTGTGCAAGTCACTTAATCCCAATTGTCCTAAAAAAAAAAAAGGCAAAAAAAAATTGTGGGGATGGAAAGTGAAAGAACTAAAATAATACTGATATACATGAATTAATGATTTTTGTGGAAAGGAATGAAAGAAAGAGTGGGAAATGGCTTGAATGGGGCCAGGGAATGTCCATTGACAGAGTGGAGCTGGTGATGGTTCCTTACTAAGTCTATAGGTGAATGGCAAAGGGAGAGTAATTCCTTTAGTTTCCCAACTAGTTTAATAAAAGAATGGGTGTGTGGTGAACACAGCAGCACCCAATTAACACAATAAAAAGGAAATAGAAAATATTTTAATAGACAGGAAAAGACTTGTCATTGAGGTGGAAGTTGTCCTTGAATCATCTCTGTGTGTTCAGTCCAAGCATCAGCTCATCCAAGGTGAGATCATCATTTGTTTTTTGTTTTTTTAATGAGTGAGAAAAATATATAGTATACAATTAAAACGACTTAATCCTGAATTTATCTAAAAATTTAACCGATGAAAGTTCTTTGCAACAAGGAGGTCCAAAGAACTCGGGCTGTACCTTAGTCAGTAAACGTCTGGCTTCCCGACGATTGGAGAGAGAGAGCTGGCTATTAAAGATGGTGTGGGGTCAGAATGTGAACTCACCTGTAAAATCTTAGGAACAAAAAGGATGAATGACTGTAAGCAGATGCATCTCCCAAAGCAATGGAAGGGAAACCAGTTCAAAGAAACCTTGACCAAATAACTAAGCAAAGTCCTACCAAAAGCATTCACGGAAAATGGCAGGGTGATAAATGAATAAAAAGAGACAGGAACTGGTGAGTGGACTTTCCTGTTTCTCAGTCTTTGAGGTGCTTACAGAGGAAGCAGAAATGCGCTCGAGAGAACAAAAAAGGGAAAAGGGTACCTGGTCTGGATGGAGGAGATACAATGGCAAAGCATGAGGGGCTGCAATAGAGGGTATGTGAAGGGTGTCATACCTGGAGATGTGGGAAAAATGGGAACTTTATTGATTTTAAAGAAAGGTGGCCAAGAGGATGCTACTTATAACAGCTTTTACACTTACTCTTCCATCTCTAGAAAATTTCTGTGAGAGTGTTGACACATGAACGGAGGGCATCTTTACTGAGGGCATTATTAGTAAGGAACAAGGAGGCTTTCACAAACAGCAGTGGACTGCATCTCTACTGTTTAACAATTAACTGAAAGATAATGGGAATATAAAATCCCATAGTACTGATTGTTTAAAGATAACAAAAAAAGCATTTGACTTGATAGAATAAGGCACAGCTTTCAAAGCTCCCTTACAGCCAGATTTCTCCTGCTCATACATTCAGTGATACTTGGATAATCTACATTAAGAAAGGCCCAAACTGAGGCAGTCTGATCACTCCTGTGAGAGAAGATAGACAGACTCTGAGTCCAGTGAAGGGGGCTTCCTAGTCAACAGTGAGGACCTTCTGATGCTCCTGTTTTTTTGGAGGTCCCTGTTTGCAGTGTGCTATGGTCCAAGCCGCTGCACACCCTCTTGGGACAGATAAGCCTTTGGAGGGAAGGGGCTAAGCTAAAGAGTGTAAGTTAAAGCCCCCCTAGCCCTTGAGAACAATAAGAAAAGCAACTTCCTTTTCGAATGTCTTAAAATCATACTCCTCAAACTCAATGTATTTGATGAGTGGCAAATAGATATGATTTCTGTCCAAAATCCTTCTTGGGGAGTGGAGGAGAGATTGGCCAGTCTAGGCAGCCTGGAGCCCATTTGTCCTTCCCCCGAGCCAGCTGCTGATGGTGCTGGTCCAGTCTTGCTCCTCTTCTCCATTGGGCTGAACCAGACTTCGGATCATGTCCATCCACGCTACCCCTAAGTTGTATCTATGCATTAGAGCAGCCGCAGACACAAATAACACCTTGGCTGCTCTGGCCCCACTCTCCCAGGGTCAGGCCTGTTAAATCGACCTCCCCTACCCGTCTCCACCTCAGAGTTCTCAGGGATTTGCAGGCATCTCTTTTCTCCATGTTGGCTCAGGCTTTCATCAGTCATGTTCTTCCCATTTATAAGGAAGCCAGTGACCAGTACTCTCATTTCCATTTATCCACTCAACTTTTATAAATATGAGTCAGATGATCTGAGTTCAAGGTTCTACCACTTGTCTATGACCTCCTTCATCAGTAACATAGCACAACTAATCTCAGTTCTACTTTGAGAGGCAGCCGATTAGTGCAGTGGACAGAATGGGTGTGAAATAGGGAAGACTTGAGTCCAGAGCTGGTCTCAGCCACTTGGTAGCGTGTGACTTAGTGTGTGAATCTAGGCCAGTCACTTAGCATCCATTTCCTCAAATGTAAATAGGGAATAATAACAGCCCCTACCTCCCAGAATTGAATAAGGGAACCAGGGCACTTTAGCAGCCCTAAGGTGCTAGGTAAACACTAGCTGCTGTAACTGTGACTTCAGTCCTGGGGGTGCTGTGAAATGCAATGCTTTGGATGAATTCTCTTCCTCCCTGACAGTATGATTAGAATCTGATAGGGCAGGGAGAGTGCCTCTGCCTTGGATGGCAGCTTTCTGGTTGGCCCACAGAGCTGACACGGGCTGAGAACATTTAGGGACACATGGCTAGTGGGAGGCCTTGTGCCTGGGATCCTGGCAGGCAGGTTCTGGTTGCTTGGCAGGAGAGAGCAGTGAAGAGGAGGGAGCAGTGCCTAGGAGAGAGATAGTCTCTGATATGGGTGAGGTGTTGCTGCTGAAGTGTCTGACAGGACCCTGGTCCTGGTGTCCTGGGACTGATTATCTAGGGGTGCTGCTGGAGGAGGTGGAGAGAGAACGAAGTGAGCAGAAGCACCATCCCCCCCCTTCCCCCTACAGATGTGACTCATTCACTATATGCCCTCTGATCTGATTTACTCCTCCTGTGCTGGTGCAGAGGCACAGGAATTTGTTGGGGGATATTTAGCACCTGATAGAATTCTAAGCTTTTACATTGCTCTGTTTCATTATTATTATTATTTTTGCTTCAAATATTGTGTCCAGATCTTGTAGAGATTCACTGGCTAGGGGCTTGGAGCAATGGCTTTTTATTGATAAGACCCAAGCATGCACCATGAACTCCCTCAGAAGGGGGCTACTTTGTAACAAATCTTCATTTAGTCATTTTATACATATTCATTGAGTGTCTACACCCTGCTAGGTATTTAACAAACTAGTCGTGTAAGCTATTCGGAGATCATCGTATGGGGATATTGAGAAGGGACAACTGATAAACTGGAATATAAAACATCTGTTATGTTCCTATCTTCTACAGTGAGATTTTAGTGGATAGAAAGCTGGCCTTGGAGGCATGAAGATCTGAATTTAAGTCCTTGCTATAAAGGACACTAGCTGTGTGGCCCTTGGTAAGTCACTTAAGCTCTGTCAGAGGTGTGCTGAAACTAGGTCAGACTGGTTCATGAGAGCCAATCGTTAGATTTTTATTGTGAGCATTTACGCCTTGCAATTCAGCAAATGCTACAGATCAGAGCTTGATTTATTTTTGCTGTTGATGTTGAATGACACACGCACACGCACGCACACGCACGCACACGCACACACACGCACACACAGAGAGTGGTGGAGAAAACGTTAATAACGCGGATCAGACCTAAAAGTGTGTTTGCAGGTACTTTCTGTTTTCTTAGAGAACCCATCATGAAGTGTTTACCAGTACACAGTGCACCTGCCATCTGGGCAATGCCGCAAGATTGCAAGGTACAGAGGAGGTGCCAAGCTGTGCTGGGGGAAGTCCAAGTGGATGTAGTCAAAGGGCTGCATTTGAGGACCTTGAGTGCCACATGTGGTTCCCCACCCGTGCAATATCTTCCTTTTCTAGAGGTCACAGGATCCCAGATTCAGAGCCAGAAGGAACCTCAGAAATCATTTATTTTGACCCCCTAATTTTACTGATGAGGAAGCTGAGGATGCCCAGAGAGGTGATGGCATCGTGGATTTAGCCCAGGAAGGCTGCTGAGACAGTCTACTGCAACCCTTTCATTTTATACCAGAAAAAGTCCTAGAAACCCAAAATTTCTCGACCCAACTCATAAAGTCAGAAGGATGCACCTCCTTCTGAGATATAAATGGGCATCATAACACAGATTCAGAGGGCTGGGCTGGTGGCTGGGAGGCCCAGCCTCACACTCTGGCTCTCTCCCTCACTAATTGTGGACTGGAAGGCAGGGCTGCCCCCTGACTAGTCATAAGTAAAAGCTGTTTTCCTGTTCTTGGTATGCATTTAGCACCTTTAGAGGGCTGGGCCTGGAGTCAGGAAAGCCTGAGTTCAAATACAGCCTCGGGTACTTGCTAGTTATATAACTTAGCCTTTGTCTGCCTCAGTTTTCTCAGCTGTAAAATGGGTGTAATCATACCCCTACCTTACAGGGCAATTTTCAAGATAAATGAGATGATGTGTGCCTGATGCCTGGTGCACAGCAGCTGTTTGATAAGAGCTTGTTCTCTCTCCCCTTCCCCTCATAAACCCTTATCTTGTAGTGACCCATAAATTACAGCCAAAGGGACCCTGAGAGGCCATTGAATCCAATCCTCTCATTTCACAGATGAGGAAACTGAGGTGCATGGGAAGAGTGAGAGGCTTAGAATTATAGGTATAGAGGGAGAAGGAACCTTGGGAGGCACTGAGGCCAACCCACTGATTAGGGGTCTGAGTCCCAGAGAGGTCACAGCATCATGACTTTGGAGCTAGAAGGGCATTCAGAGGTCACTGAGTCATTTTACAGATTAGGAAGCTGAGCCCAGAGCAATGAAGTGATCTGCCTGGGGCCACACAGCCAGTGAGTACGGGAAGCCTGATATGAGTTGTTGTTAATGACTCCAAGCCTGGGGCTCTTTCTAGGGCGTCACGGGGTTCTCGGGCTCCTTTGGTCTGGCTAGATGTGGCCAACTGCCTCCTCCTTCTCATTCTCTCCACTGTGCTTGCCCCAGTTTGGCCAGAGAGGATCTGCATATTGCCTGGGAGGAATCAGAAACCAGAAAATGGTTCTTATCCTCAGGTCTCGGTAACACCCTCTCCGGTTGTGGCTCCTGATGGAAGCTCATTCCCCACCCCTGGGGTGCCTCTCTGACTGAATGACTCCCGAGGTGTGCCAAACTCCACCTCTGCCCGTGTCCATGGCAGGTGGGGTGGGGCCATCTATTTACAGGGTGCTCTGTCTCCCACACTGCTAAACAGAGACTCTCTGAAAGCTTCTGGGATCAGGAGTGTGGGACCACCGGGACTCACTGGCTAGATGTGTCCTGCCAGGTGGAAGCCATTGACTTCACCCTCCCAACTCTCGCACGTGTTCCTTTGTCACGCTGGCTTGACATTTCTGGCAGGATCAGCTAAGCCTTCAGATGAGAGCTGTAGAAGGCATGATGGTCACACTTAGCTGAAGCATAGTGTTCGTGCCTGGGAGCCTGCTCAAGGACACAATTCTACTTGGATCCCAGGTCACTCCTTTGCTGCTATCCCTAAGGTTTTCTGCCCCACCCCCTTTTCTTTACATGAAGAATCAAGACCAAGATGTAGGGAAAGAAAGCTGTTTTATCTAGATTTGGGGAGATAAACTCCAGAAATCTGTCCCACTTAGACTGAACTAAGTTTCCTTCACTAAATAAACATTTTTAAATACCTACTATATGCCAAGTACTCTGCTGGATACACATACATACACACACACACACACACACACACACACACACAATAGTCCTTGTCCTTGAGAAACTTACATTCAATTGGATGTGAGTGTGGATGTAGGGGATAAGTAGGAAAAAGAAAACAGACAATTTAAAACATGATAAAGACAAAATAAATTGAAATAATTTCAGGAGGAAGGTATTATCAACTTGAATGATCAATGAGACAGAGATAAGGAGGGAGACCATTTCAATCTCCTGGGGCAGCTAAGGCAAAGTTATGGAGGGAGGAGATGTACACAGAGAGCAGCAGCAAAGAGGCCAGTCAGGCTGAAAGATAGAATATGTGAAGTGGAACAATGTGAATTGTACACACGGGAAAGGTACAGTCAGCTTGTGAAGGACTTTAAATACCAAAGGAGAAGGGATTTTATTCTAGAAGTAGTTGGGAGCCATTGGAGCTGGGGAAGGACGTGGTCAGACCTGTGCTTTAGGATGGGCCAGGGAAGAGAGAGGCTAGAAAAAAGAAAAGAAAACCAGGAGGCTTTTTCGATAAGAACCTACTATGTGCACAGCATTGTTGTGGGTGTTGGAGAAGATGCAAATTTTATGTAAGACATAGTCCTTGCCCTCACAGAGGTCTGTGTCTAGGAATGGAAAAGAAATATGTTTGGTAATGGATCACGATACAGAATTTCAGATTTGGAAAGAACCTTACTAATTTTCTATTTGAGATGCTCTTAATCTGGGGTCAGTCCACAGATCCCTAAGGAGTCCATGGATAAATGTCTGTCTTCTTTTTTTTGAAGGCTTAAGTGACTTGTCCAGGGCCATACAGCTACTAAGTGTCAAGTGTTTGAGGCTGGATTTGAACTCAGGTCCTCCTGACTCCAAGGCTAGTGCTCTATCCACTGTACCACCTAGCTGCCCCTCCATGGACAAATTTCAAGGAGTCTGTGAACTTGGATGAAAAAAATATCATTTACATCATTATTTCACTATACTTGGTTTCCTTTGTAATACTATGCATTTTATTCTATGCCTTTAAGATAATATCATAAGAATGGGCCCAAAGGCTTTACTTGGTGGCCAGAGTGGTCCAGGACACAACAGTAGGTAAGTACCTCTGGTTCAGACCAACCCACCCCGAACCAATATTCCAACTACAGCACCCCCTACAGGCAGTCATTCAGCCTTTGAAATAATATCTAATTAATACAATGGGTACAGGGCAAAGTGCAAGGGGAGGAGGGGGTGAAGTTGTCACCACCTGAGCACCAGGAAAAGCCGGATAGAGTTGGACTTGAAAGGCAGGGAAGAACAGAGCACACAGCACTTTGGTTGGAACACAGAGTTAATGGATGTATGGGATGAGTGAAAACTTCTCAATTTGGGGTGGTTAACGGTCCCTTCCTCCTTCTCAAATTCCTTCTGTCAATCACTTTTATCTTTCTTTGTCTGTTTTCCTGCCTTGGTGGGACCCTCCCCTTATCTTTCCTTGCTGTCCCAGTTGGGGAAGAATTTGGTGAAGTATGTCTCTCCACCAATGAGAGAGGAAGCAGTCGGGGAGGGGTCTTGACTAGGTTAAGTTATAAATTCCAGCATTATCTTTTGTAACTTGCCTCTTCTCCATGATGAGTCATGGGGAAGACTGCCCTTTTCTCCCAGGAAAGAGAATAAATTCCTGTTCTTATCCTAAGAAATCTCTATGTTTATTTCTTTTCATTAAATTAAGGATGAAGGGTTTTTTTTTTCATCCCAAACATGGAGAAGGAGCTATATGAAATGAGACTGGAAAGAAAAGGTGAAACCAGATTCCCAGAGGAGTACGGACTTTGTTCAGGAGGCAATAGTGAGCCCCAGCAGGTTTGTGAGCAGCCGAGTGATGTGGCCAGCTGTGGCATCTTCTGCTTTGGAGCAAGGGAGCTCTGGGTTCTCCAGTAAAAGGAGAAGCATTCTTTCCTACAGACAGCTGGAGAGCCTGCATAGTTTGTAGGGAACTGGCCGGTCCCTCCAGCTCCTGGCTGCCCCAGGTGTCTATTTATATGGACCTTTCTTTGCCAAGTCACCTGACTTTCCAAGTGTTGTCAGCTCACTTTTTTGGCCGAGAGCCAGGAAGCTGGTAATGAGCAGGGCTCCGTGCCTGCCACCCCATGCCCTTTGTTTTACACTGGCTATATAAAGCTCCGAGGGCTGACTGGTGGCTGCCCTCCCACCTTTCTTCTCTGGGATTGGAGGAGGCCAGCATTGTGTGTCCTGCACTTCTTTGTCCCCCTTTGCCCCTCTGCCCTTTGTTTCCAGAGGTGTAGTGGGCCAGCCCTTGAAGGCCCTGGACGTTTGCTGAGCAGGAACCCACCTCTTCATGTGCATCATGGGGTTTGTTGTTGTCCTAGTCTACTGAGTTTTTGTGAAGCCTGTCCCCAGGCAGTAGCAGGAGGAGGCCTGACTTCCTGGGTGACTCAAACTGGAACAACCTGGCTCCTGTGACCTTGGACAAAGCCCTCAGCCCCTCGGGGCCTCCTAGTCCCCATCACAAATGGCTCCGTTGCACAAGGGCACTCCCAGGGTTGAAAATATTAGGATTCAATGCCACATTTCTGAGTACAAAATCACCCAAGCAAACGATATTTCAGGTGGGAGTCATCTTTCTTTCCCAGAGAGTAGAAAGTCCAAATCAAGACATTTCTATAGTCTCTGGACACCAACCAACCAACTGATAAACATTTACTAAGAGCCTCCTGTGCCCAGAGCCTTGGCTGAGTGGAGGAAATGGGAGACCGAGATGAAACAAGGCAAGCTTTCTCTGCACACATTTGTTCCACATCTTTTGCTTTCCTTTTTTTCTTTATTCCAATGAGGGGGAAAGAGAGGGGAGGAAAAAGTATGTTAATTTAAAAAAATTAAACTTTTAATGAGACAATCCATGCCCTCAGGGGGGCAGCTAGGTGGGGAAGTAGATAGAGCCCTGGGCCTGGAGTCAGGAAGACCTGAGTTCAAATGTGACCTTAGCAGCTGTGTGACCCTGGGCAAGTCACTTACTCCTGTTTGCCTCAGTTTCCTCATCTGTAAAATGAGCTGGAGAAGGAAATGGTGAACCAGTCCAGTGTCTCTCCCAAGAAAACTGCAAAAGGAGTCACAAAGAGTCAGACACAACTGAACAACAACAACCATGGCCTCGTGGAACTTACAGTCTAGGAGAGACAGTAACAGAGATCACTAATATATAGCATTAATCAGTCAGCCAACAAAATTTTATTAAGTGTTGAACACATGTCAAGGACTGGAAATACAAAATATGTAGAAAGACAGTCCCTGACCTCACATCTCAAGGAGTTTACATTCTAAGGGGGAGAAGACCACACAAAAAAAGCAACTGAAAAGGGGGGATGTGGAACAAAGGGGCAGAGGCATAGTGGAGGAAGTCCAGAGTATAGCCTGGAGAGGAAAGAGATATGGTTTAGTTTGAGCACCCTCAGGGCCACCCAGTGATTGTGAAACAAAGAGACAGAGAGAGAGAGAGAAACAGACCAATAGAGACAGACAGAGAATTCATGAGCGGGGTGAGGAGAGAGGAAAATAGAAAGCCTGTAGGCAGGCTACTGGAATGGGCTGGTGATGAGGACCTCTTGTGGTCCAGGTGGACCTCTTGCCTTTCTTCATATTCTCTGCTCTGGCACTGACCTCTTTTCCTTTCTGGCACCCTTTTTAATGCCATCTGAAGGGATAAATATGACACCAGAGGCAAGAAACCAATGAAAAGTGCATGGGAGAATCCATGCGACACTGTGGCTGTCTGCAAGATCCCCAAGGTGGCTGATGATTGGAGTGGCAAAGACCCAAGTTCAAACCCTACTTCTGATGATTTCTATCTACATTTAGGCAAGTGACTTACTTGGGTCTGAGTTTCCTCATCTGTAAAATGACTAAATGGACTCTTCAGAGGTAGATTGCCTGGATCCATGATCCTCAGATCCTAGGAAACTTGTTAAAGCATCTCCTCAAGGCATGACCACTGCAGATTCCCACCTCATGCTCTGACTGGTCCCCCAGCCCTTTTCTAAATCTTGGTGGCATCATCAATGATTGTACCACCTCCCGCCTACCATGCTTCTTCTGGACTGGACTCTGTGATCTCTACCCTCTCCAGCTTCTGGTTTTTTCCCTTGCTTCTTCTTCCTTATGCTGTTGGATGTCTCCAGTTAACCCACATAGCTTTCTCTGGTGAGTTAAAGGCCCCAAATACAAAGATCCACAGCTTCTAGCACTGACTGGCTGGTTGATTTCTCCTACAAAGCCTCCTTTGTCTCAGCACCAGATCAAATCCAGACCTTCTATTAGGGCAGCCCCTTGGGAACTAGAGGCATGAGTAGAAATGTGTGAAAGAATGAGAAAGCATTTATTAAACGCTTATTACACATAAAGCACTGGGCATACAAATAGAAAAGTCAGATGGCCCTTCTCTCCAGCAGCCCACCTTCTAATGGGGGAAACAACACACAGAGAAGGGTTCAGCTACAAGTCAGATGGAAGGGCCCAGGGTCCTTAGGGGGCAGCGACAAAGCAGAAGATGGTGTCTCTTCTTTTGTACCATTTCTCCTGATAAAATCACATCAGTGTCTGATGTTGAACCACTTGACAGAGCCAAGGACTTTGGTATTCAGAATGTTGTTTTCTGGGTCTGCAGTAGCAGTGGCTGCTAAGGAGGTAGGGATCGCCTCATCTGCAGGAGCAACTGTCAGGCTGTGCTTGGTGGGGGAGAGGACTGGTTCTGTGGGTGATGTTTGCAGGGACTGGGCTCAAAACAGGGGACTGGTTGATGGTAATTGCTAAGCTGTTTCAGTCATGTCCAACTCTTTGCTTCCCCATTTGGGGTTTTTGTGGCAAAGATCCTGGAATGGTTTGCCATTTTCTCCTCCACTCATTTTACAGATGAAGAAACTGAGCCAAACAGGGTTAAATGACTTGTCCAGGCTCACACAGCTCAGAGTCTTCCTGACTCCAGGTCCAGCCCTCTATCCACTGCAGCGCCACCTAGCTGCTTACTGGGGCCACTACTATTCTCAGTGTTCTTGGAATTACCTGCCTGTCAGGGGCAATAGGTCAGTTCTTGGTGTTGGCAGCAGTCCAGATGGATGGGAAGAGGACAAGACTTTGCCCCCCACTGGCTCTGAGAAAAGGGCTCTTCTCTTTTCCTTCAAAGGTGAAACCAAAGCATCTAGAAGTCTTTCATTACAGAAGGACTGTTGAATGAAGATAACGAATAGCCCTCAAAGAAAAAAAAACAACACCAAGTAATCTCCCTAAGGGAGGCAAGATTTGATTGATTCTCTCCAAATTATTCACAAAGTCCAAGAGACCTCCCATAGAAGGTGTCAGGTTTGGGAGTCTCTCCTGGAAAGTCTCACCTCTCTGAACCTTTAAGGAGAACATAGTCTTTGATAATAATATTAGCTAGCATCTATATAGTGCTAGTAGATATGCAAAGATGTTCCTAAATTATTCATATTCCACATATTATTCCATATATTTCATATAACATATGTATTATTTCAATATATTTATAGATTTCATGTATCATAAAGTTTTAATACATTCATATTTCACATGTTACAACACCATATTTGTCATTTATTTGATATACTATATTCATATATCATGCCATTTTCACATATTATTGATATTTCATATATTCCATTTGTTATTTATTTCCTACACTTCAAATTACCACAAGAATTTTCTGTATCATTCATGTTTCATATATTATATACTAAT
>CM053592.1:5127439-5143108 GCA_028646515.1 Pseudochirops corinnae
CCCCTGCTGTCTGCAGGCCGCGGGTGGGAAGCTGCAACACTGAGGCGGGTGCAAAACCTCTGCCTTTTGCTTTTCCACTCTGGAGGCCTTTCGGCCAGACTGCTTTTCTCTCCTGATTTTGCAATTTCTACTGACCCAGTTCTCAACACTGCTAGCAGCTGCAGCTAATCTGCTCACCGCTCCTCTCATCCAGTCGCCCCCGGGGCTCAGCAGCGGCTTCAGGCCAGGCTGGTTTCGGTTCACAGTGCTGATATGGTTCCTCGTAGCCAAGCTGACTTTAGTGAGAAGTATCTTTGTGTGTGTTTTGGAGTTCTAGGATTGGTTTAGAGTCCTATTTTATGGGTATTTTGGGGTGGCTATGTGAGAGCTGTGATATGTTGCTGCTGCTACGCCGCCATCTTGACTCCGCTAACTAATCTATTCAATGTCCTCTCAATTAAATTACTAAAAAATATTTTACTGAGTTAGAAAAAAATAATAACAAAGTTCATTTAAAATAACAAAAGCTCAGGAACTTCAAAGAAACCAGGGGGAACAGATGTAAAGGAAGTTGATTCAACAGTATCAGAAAGACCTTAAATTATAAGGTGAGAGTATAAAAAGGATAATTTGATTATTTTAAATTAAAATTTTCTTGTGTAAATACATTGCCAAGAATAGAAGGAATGCAGAAAACTAAGAAAACACTCATTGACAGTCTCTGCGATGGGGTTGGAATATTGCTGTGGTATAGGAAATGATGAGCTGGTTGATTTAAAAAAAAAAAAAGAAAACACAGCAAGACTTGAACTTATGAAGAAAGATGTTATCCATCTTCAGAGATACATATAGTAGGAGAAAATAAGCATATTATGGTCTTTTGTATGAGTGTATATATGTATGTTTATAGATACCTATCTATATGTATATATCCATGCTTAATTGTAGCCTTATTTAGGATGTTGAAGGGAGGGAAAGGGAAGAAAAAAAGAAAGTAAAAAGTACAGAGCAAAGAACAAAAGAAAACTAACAAGTAAACAAAGAAAACTTGGGCAGCTTTGAAAACAATGTGTTGTATTTATTATATAGGTTTTCTTGAAACAGAAACATATTGTTTTATACTAAATCCTCTCTTGTGATCTGCTGTGTACACAACAATGTTTTTTTCTTTTTTTTCTTTTGTATTTAAGCTTAAAAATTTTATTAATTTAAAAAAAACACCTTTTTCCACTATTGAAAAAAGAAAGAAAGAAATCATGCTTAGCTGGCTTCCTCGTGTGTTAACGCCCTTCACTAAGAGGTGGTGATGGGGCCAGAGATTGAAACTTCCAGTCCATACCCTGGAAACTTGCCTCCCTCCTCTGGCCTTGTGATTCCCAAGCTGGCTCTAAGGACATGGCCGCTTGAGGAATATCATTTTGTCTGGTTTGCCAATGGCTCCAACTACTACATGAGCCACACTGGCAACAACAGAGTATAGCCTACGGTGTAGAGGTCCTGGTAAGTCTCTCCAGTGGGCTGAGCTCCAGCATCCATGGCTGATATGTAAGAAGCCTTAAGGCACAGAGCAAAGATCATCATCTCTTCCATTCTTGGGCAGTGGCCATGAGTTTGGCCAAGGGCCCTGGAGCCTGGAGGGCTCAGAAGAAGACAAAGGGCCTTCTTTTTGAGGTCAGTACCAATGGAAGCATTTTGCCAGTGCCTCCCACTGCATACAGTCATTTGTGGAGTTTGTCAGCACCCATCAAAGACATATGCCAAAAGAATAGATTGGAATCATTAAAAGATCAATAGAAGTTGGAGAATGGGCCATATTGGTTTAGACATTTAGATGGTGATACCCCATTGCCAGGGCCTCAAAGGCTTTGCTTCTTCAGAGGGCTCCATATGCCTTGGAGAAATAACTCAGATCCCCCTCAATTGGCAAACTTCCTTTTTCTGCCACGATTTGAGCACACCGTTCCAAGAAAAGGGCTTGGGGCACCAAGGGGTGATATTGTAGGGATGTGTCTTGCTTTCTAATAACATGAGTGAGGTAAAACTGGCAGTCTATAACTATGATGGGTGGGAATTTGCCTGGAAAAAAGAGGATCTCTTAGTTTACTTGGTAGAAATTCTGAGTCCCTAGAATAGGGTAAGAAGAGGCTTTATTTAGCCAGTGTTGAGGAAGGGGTGGGGGGTGGGGGCTCTCCACAGAAATCTCTAAGGGGGCAATAATTTTATCATTTCCTGATCTAGCTCTCAGGGAAGGGGTAGTTTGGGCAGGTGGGCCAGGGAATACTGAGTGGGTGGAAGTACATGGAGGGTCTCAGGATCCACCTAGATCCTGGGTCAGCAAGAGGCTCATAACCTCTTAGCCTCTTCACTCCAGAAGACCCTGATTCATGATGAAGAATTGTTGATTGCCCCAGAAGTGGCCTTAAAGTGGTCTTCAGGTTCCTAGAGCTCTTCTCTATCACATTCTTGCTTTGTTGTGTTTCTGCTCTCCTTTTTCCTTTACCCTTGCCTAGAGATCTGTCTAGTAAAAGCCTTACAGGTATTTAAATAGGAAAAGGGCTCCTGGGAGATCCTTTGGACCTTGTCACCTGAGAATGATAAGACCCAAATTATCCTGATGCAAGTTCTTTCCTTCCATGCTCACTCTATGGAGGCTTTATCTAGACAAAATCACCTCTGGTGGGTAGATCAAGTGAGGTGTTTTTGAGGATTGGGGAGATTTGGATGTGTTTGTAGGCAAAGGAGACTGAGGAGATCCCACAGGTAGGAGGAGGACCACTTGAATCCTGCCCATGGGTGCTCAACTAATACTAGTTCATATTTTTAGAGAACTTTATGAATTTTTTCCAAACAATGCTTGTTAAGTGCAAGTATTGTACTCACTTTACAATTAAAGAAACTACGGCTCAGAGGTGAAATGGCTTGCCTATGGGTACTCAGGGGGGTACAGTTCCTGTGCATCTAAAACTGAATTGTCTCCCATGAATCAAAGGACAGAGCCTTAGAAACAACACTTAAGTTCCCAATGGATCTCGTTTCTCAACCTGTTACTTCCACATCTTAAAGATATACCACCTGAAGTGATCTGTTGGAGACAAAAGGAAGAGCAGATTAATAGTTCCTCAACTGGCCTTCACCAGTGCAGTCTCTATCCCTTGCAGAGAGAGACTAATTTTGACATTCGCAGAAGCAGACCTGATGGAGTCAGAGAACCTAGATTTGATCTTGGCTCTGTGTGACTCTGCACCTTTCTGGACCTGTTTTGTCCTCTGTAAAAGAAAAGGATTGGACTAGATACCCCTTCCAACCCTGCACCTAGGACCTTGTGAGTCTGTGGTGTCTCCCGCCTCATACAGAAGAATACTGAGTTGCCTTTTATGAATTAAAGGCATTTCTTGCAGTGCAGAGATTCCTGTGCAATCTTTGGAACGTTATTTCCTTGGCACAGCTTGGTAGGTAAAGGAGTAGCCTCTATCAGTGATGGGGTGATTAGACAATTCAGCTTGTTAATAATTGACTTTTGATGCTTTAAGTCAGGCTGGCATTTAGAACTCTCTACAAGCTGTGTCCCCTCACATACCTTTCCAGATTCATGTCATGGGATTGTGGGCTCATAGATTTAGACAGGACTTCTGAGGTTGGTGAGCATGATTTCCTCATTTTCCCCAGGCAGGAATGTGGTGATGCCACTTGACCAAGGTTGCCCAAGTAGTAAAGGGCAGAGTCAGATCTGAAATCTGATTTTCTGGTTCCCAATCCAGAGCTCTTCCCATGTCCCATGCTGCCTCCATTCAGCTCTCCTTCACATCTCCTGAGCCCCATGCACAGCAAACTGCATGCCACGCAACACACAATGTCAAAGTCATCTAGCTCCCTCCATTGCACACCTTCCTCATCTCTGTTTTTTAGAAGTCTTGTCTCAGTTGTCAGAAGTCTTCCCAAAGGTGGGCACTGTCCATGTTACCATGCTGGGCTATAGGACTGTCCTTCCTCTCCAACAGGGAGGTACTACTTCTCTCTAGATTAGCTTTCCTTCTATCCCTAGAAGGTCGAATCCCAGAACTTGGATCTCAGAAACTGTCCTCAGATCTCATGGCTAAAGACAATATGCCAATCCTATGTGGATTTCTCCAGGACAATCTTTAGTGGCTCCTGAGTCAAGGGAAGGCTATGTGAATGCATCTCAGCTGGCCTCTCAGGATCTTTGTGGTAAAGGGTATAAGGGGCACAAGGGCTAGACTCAGTGACCACTCTCCTTTTATAAGCCAGTCCCGATGGGTAGGACCAAGCCACAAATGTCAGAGACATTGATTTCATTACTAATCAATAAGATACAAAGTCCCAAAAAAGTCCCATCCTCTTCAAGCCCTAACGTAAATATTAATTAATCCACTACTGGTCCAGGTTGTTGGAGAAACTATTCATTCCATTTGAGCTGAAGTCCCTAGGTCCTTTTTGTAATGGAAGGACACCAGTCCTCTGCTGTATTGGAAAGAGAGGTTACTAGGGAGCAAATATCATTGTCTAAAGGACACGTCCAACTCAGGAACTTGGCCTGTCTTTCAAAGGTCACCATTTGTAAGACAGAATTATCTCTTCAGCAAGCAAGCACTGCACCTTTCTGTCTCTGGGCCAGCTCTGAACATTGCCACAAAGCCTTCAATTTATCTGCTACTGAGCTGAGTCTGCAAAGTGGTGATTACAAAACAGGTCAGCACATTTCCATGGTGTTTGGGTTGAGCTGGTCAGTGTCAAGTGGACAGGTTGGTTTCTAGGGTGGGAAAGCAGCAGAAAACCGTGTTAGCAAAGAGTGGTGATGAGCCAATAAGGTGATTGTCCTCAATCCTCTATCTCCTAACTGTGTGATTGACTGCATGGCTGCTGAAGAGCCTCTTACCTGCCTCTACACAAGCAGAGGCACAGGCTCTTGGGAGATTTCCTAGAGCACCTTCTGGGTGAGAATAAAATGAGCCAAAGAGATGGGATATTAGGTGCGGTCCTTAAGCACTAAATGAAAAGGGGCTGTTATGTTGTTCTTCTTCTCATTGACATTTGATGGAGCTCAGATCAAAATGGTCCCGGGATAAGGTCCTATCCTGCTATTCCTTTATGTTTAATGCATGGCAGATTTTCTTGGATAAAATGATTGCTTTTGAAATTGAGTAGAAGTGCCAGGTTATGAATTCCAAGGTGGCTTGAGCTCTTTGAGGTCACTGCTTGTCATCTGCCTCTCTGTATCCCCAAGTGCTTAGCAGAGTGACTGGCACGTGTTGTTGTCTAGTCTCTTTCAGACTGACCCTTCATGGCCCCATTTGGGGTTTCCTGGCAAAGATCCCAGAGTGGTTTGCCATTTCCTTCTCCAGCTCATTTTACAGATGAGGAAACTAAGGCAAACATGGTTAAGTGACTTGTCCAAGGTCATGCGGCTTGTTAGTGTCTGAGGCCAGATTTGAACTGAGGAAGATGAGTCTTCCTGAGTCCAGGCCCATCTCCCTATTCACTGTGCCAGCTAACAGCCCTTTTGAGAGGATTACGAAACTAGCAAGTGAAAAGGGTATTAGGAATATAGCTTACTTAGCTTTAGCAAATTTTTTACAAGAGTATCTCAAGCTATTCTTGTAGAGAAGATGCAGAGATACAGATCTGATGATGATACAATCTGATGGATTCAGAATTTCTTGGATGGCCAGATGCAAAGACTAGCTATTAATGGCTCAGCATCAGGGAAGCAGGAGGTCTATAAAGAAGGGTGCCAGTGATCTGGTTTCAGTTGTGCCTGACACAAAGGAGGCACTATATAAAGTTAGCTTTTATAGTAGAATACTTATTAGCAATGAATAAGAACGTGAGGTGAAGCAGAACTAAGGAAAAAATGTCCCTGAGCTCCTCCATCCCAGGAAGGTCAGTGTAAGAAGGATCCTGAAGCCAAGGCCACTTGAGACCTCCTAGTAGGAGAAAGAACAAGAAAATCAGGACAAGATCACGGCAACTTTGAAGTGCCCCAGAATACCAGACTAAGGCCAACAGTCATTGAAGTCAGTAGGGCTGCTCCAGGGGTTGAAACCTGAAACTACACATCTCCAAGCAAGCAACTGGCTTAGATCAGCGGAGTTGTGGATCTGGAGCACAGTACCTAGTACGTGCCAGGAATTGGTCTAAGCACCTTACAAATATTATCTCATTTGATTCTGACAACAACCTTGGAAGGGAGGGGCTATTATCATGCTCACTTGACAGTTGAGGAAACTGAGGCAGACAGTAGGCAAGTGACTTGCTCAGCATAATACATATAGTAATGTCTGAAGCCCAATTTGAATTCAGATCTTCCTAACTCCAGGCTCATCACTTTCTCCAAGGCACCAACTAGCCTTCTGAAAGGGTACTGAAGATGTAGTCATAATACCCAGAAGCCTCCATCAATAGTAATCATCATCATCATTATTATAGTATTATATATCACATACATAATATTATGTAATGTTATCTGTTAATAGCATTATTGCATTCACATTCTAATTGATCAAGAACTCATTTATAAAAACTGTTGGGAAAACTGGAAAGCAGACTGGCAAAAACTCAAAACATATACCAAGATAAGTTCAAAAAATGGGTACATGCTTTAGACATGAAGGATTACATCATAAGTAAATTAATGGAACATAGAAGAAATTACCAATCAGCTTTATGAATGAGGGAAGAATTCATGACAAGCAAAAGATAGGGAGGTTCATAGTAGGTAAACTGGATATTTTGGTTATATAAAATTAGAAAGATTTTTCATAAAAAAACCAATACAGCTAAAATTAGAAGAGAAGCAGGAAATAGGGGGAAATCTTTGCAGCAAGTTTCTCTGATAAAGGTCTCACTTCTAAGACATAAAGGGTTTTGTTTTTCTAACTTTCTCAATAGGGGAGAGAGATAGAAAGGAGAGGATAAAGAACTTAAAATAAAGTAAAATTTAGTTTAAAGCAAAGAGGTATAGCTTGGGAATATCTGGAGGTGATAGAATGTGAAGAAAATTTATTTTCTGATGGAACTTGACCTTTATCTTATGAACGTGTTGGCTTCTTCCCAGAGTCTTTCTCCCCTTTCAGGGACCCCTCACTAAAAAGAATCTCAAACCTTGTGTCTTCACTCTTAAAGCTGGAAGCTGGAAGAATAAGAATCTTTCTTCTTTCAAGGTCTCACCAACTCCATTCTTCATGCAGGCAGGCATGGAGCACTTAGCTATCAATTTCCACCAAGGAGGAGGGCTTTATGCAAATGAGCTTGAACTTCCGGTTATGCACAAATAAAGACTGAGATCACAGGATTCTAGATCTAGAATGGGAAGAGGCCATCAAGTTCAACCCTCTGGTTTGACAAATGAGACACTGAGGCTTCAGGAGATAGTGACTTCTCCAAGGCTACAAAGGTAATGAATGGCCAAGGGAAGATTGCAGCCCAGGTCCTCAGAGATTCCAAATTCAGTTCTTTCCCTTCACTGATTCCTGCAGGGTTGAGGAGCTGTTCTGATCTCCACAAAAACATTAAAATAGGGCCATTCTTCAGTCATAGCTGACATTTTGTATAATTGCCCAAGGTTGCAAAGTACTTCATATGCACTCCTTCAAGTGAGGCAGATATTAGAGACATCATCAGCTGCTTGGTATGGTGGAGAGAGTGCTAAAGCTGAAGTTGGGGAATCTGAGTTTGGATCTTGTTTTTCAAAATTACTAGTTGTATGACCTGAGATAAGTCATTTAGACTCAGTTTCTAAATCTGTAAAATAGGGAGGAGTCATACATAGGTCTAGAGATGGAAGGGACCTTGGAGGTCATCATATTGGAGCCCCTCGTTTTACCAAGGAAGAAACTGAGGCTCAGATAAGTCATTGGTCCAGGGTCACACAACTTTTAAGTATCTGAGGTAGGATTTGAGCCCTGCTCTTTCTGACGCCAGGTCCACTGCCCTACCATTATACCACACAGCCTCTCAGAGTCAAGAATTGTAACCAATGTAATCATTCCAAGTCCAGCTTCCTTTAACTATTTTGTCAGCAAATCAAAGTCCAGAATGAGCCAGAGCTTGTAAAAAATGCTACTGGCTGCAAACAGAACTTCTTTAAAAAAAAAAATTCCACATTAGTTATGCTGTGAAAAAAGAATCAGAACAAAAGGGGGAAACTACAAGAAAGAAAAAACAATAGAGAGAGAGATAGTATACTTCAATCTACATTCAGACTCTATAGTTCTTTCTCTGGATGTGCATAGTATTTTCCATTATGAATCTTTGGGGATTGTCTTATTGTATGGCTGAGAAGAGCTAAGTCTATTAAAGTTGATCATCCCACAGTGTTGCTGTTATTATGTACAGTGTTCTCCTGGTTCTGCTTAGTTCACTCAGCATCAGTTCATGTAAGTCTTTTCAGGTTTTTCTGAAATCCACCCATTCATTATTTCTTATAGAACTATAGTATTCTATTATATTCATATACTATGACTTGTTCAGCCATTACCAAAGGATGGGCATTCCCTCAATTTTCAATTCTTTGCCACCACAGAAAGAGCTGCTATAGATAATTTTTGTATTTGTGAGTCCTTTTCCCTTCTTTATGCTCTCTTTGGGATTCAGACCTAGTAGTGGTATTGCTGCATGAAAGGATATATACAGTTTGATTGCCCTTTGGGCATGGTTCCAAATTCCTCTCCAGAATGATTGGATCAGTTCACAACTCCACCAAAAAATGCATTAGTGTCCAAATTTTCCCACATATTCTCCAACATTTATCATTTTCTTGTTTTATCATGTTAGCCAATCTGATAGGTGTGCTGTGGTACATCAGAGATGTTTTAATTTTCATTTATCTAATCTACAGTGATTTAGAGTATCTTTTCATGACTACAGAAAGCTTTTAATTTCTTCATCTGAAAACTGCCTGTTCATATCCTTTGACCATTTATCAATTGGGGCATGACTTTGATTCTTATAAATTTGACTTAGTTCTCTATATATTTGAGAAATGAGGCCTTTATCAGAGACACTGGTGTAAAAATTGTTTCCCAGATTTCTGCTTCTCTTTTAATCTTGGTTGCATTAGCTTTGTTTGTGTGAAAACTTTTTAGTTTAATGTAATCAAAATTATCCATCTTGCATTTCATGATGTTCTTTATCTCTTCTTTGGTCATAAATTCTTCCCTTCTCCATAGATCTGACAGGTAAACTATTCCTTGCTCTCCTAATTTGCACATGGTATCACTATTTATGTTGAAATCATGTACCCATTTTGACCTTATCTTGGTATATACTGTAAGATGTAGATCTATACCATAGTTTCTGCCATACTATTTTCCAGTTTTCCCAGCAGTTTTTGTCATGTAGTTAGTTCTTATACCAGAAGCTGGAATCTTTGGGTTTATCAAAAAGTATACCACTGTAGTCATTGACTACTGTGTCTTGTGTATCTAACCTATTCCACTGATCCACGACCCCATTTCTTAGCCAGTGCCAAATAGTTTAATTCAGTGGTTTTCAACCTGTGGGTTGTGACCCCTTTGGGGGTCAAACGACCCTTTCACAGGGGTCACAGGGGTCGCCTAAGACCATGGGAAAACACATATTTCTGATGGTCTTAGGAACTGAGACACCGCTCCTCTATCCATCTCCAGGCAGGTCCACCCACATGCAGACATGCCCACATATGAGTATTAAAGGGTCGCAGCATTAGGAAAGTTGAGAACCACTGGTTTAGATGTTTTCTGTTTTATAATACAGTTTTAGATCTCATACTGCTAGGTCACCTTCCCTTTCATTTCTTTTCATTAATTCCCTTGATATTCTGGAACTTTTATTCTTCCAGATGAATTTGTTATTATTTTTTCTAGCTCTATAAAATAATTTTTGGTAGTTTAAAAGGTATGGCACTGAATATCTAAATCAATTTAGGTAGAATTGTCATTTTTATTGTATTAGCTCAACCTACCCATGAGCAACTGGTATTTTTCCAATTATTTAGATCTGACTTTATTTGTGTGAAAAGTGTTTTGTAATTGTTTTCATATAATTCCTGGGTTTGTCTTGGCAAGTAGACTCCCAAATACTTTATACTGTCTATAGTAACTTTAAAAAGAATTTCTCTTTCTATTTCTTGCTATTGGACTTTGTTAGTAATATATAGAAATGCTGATAATTTGTGTGGGTTTGTTTTATATCCCACAACTTTGCTAAAGTTGTTAAATATTTCAACATATTTTTTTTTACTTTATTCTCTAGAATTCTCTAAATATGCCATAATATCATCTACAAAGAATGATAACTTTGTTTCTTCATTGTCTATTCTAATTCCTCCAATTTCTTTTTCTTCTCATTGCTAAAGCTAACATTTCTAGCACAATATTGAATGACAGTGGTGATAATGGACATCCTTGTTTCTTCCCAGGTCTTACTGGGAATGCTTCTAGCTTATCCCCATTACATGTAATGCTTGCTGATAGTTTTAGATAGATGCTACTTATCATTTTGAGTAAAACTCCATTTATTCATATGCTCTGTAGTGTTTTTAATAGGAATAGGTGCCATTTTGTCAAAAGTTTTTTCTTCATCTATTGAGATAATCATTATTTCTGTTAGTTTTGTTATTGATGTGGTCAATTATTCTGATAGTTTTCCTAATATTGAACCAGTGCTACATTCCTAGTAGAAATCCCACCTGGTCATAGTGTATTATCCTTGTGATAAGTTGTTCTAATCTCTTTGTTTTTATTTTAGTTAAAATTTTTGCATAAATATTCATTAGGGAAATTGGTTGATAATTTTCGTTTTCTGTTTTGGCTCTTCCCTGCTTTAGGTATAAGCACCATATTTGTATCATAAAAAGAATTTGGTAAGATTCCTTCTTTGCCTTTTTTTTTTTCAAATAGCTGATATAGTACTGGAATTAATTATTTTTTAAACGTTTGGTAGAATTCACTTGTAAATCCATCTGGCCCTGGCAATTTTTTCTTAGGGAATTCATCGATGGCTTATTCAATTTCTTGTTCTGAAATGGGGTTATTTAAGTATTTTATTTCTTCTTCTATTAATCTGGGCAATTTTTATTTTTGTGAATATTCACCCATTTCACTTAGATTGTCAGATTTCTTAGCATATAGTTGGGCAAAATAGTTCCTAATTATTGTTTTAATTTCTCTTCATTGGTGAATTTACCATTTTCATTTTTGATACTCATAATTTGGTTTTCTTCTTTTTTTAAATCAAATTAATCAAAGGTTTATTTTTCCATTTTCCCTCCATAAAACCAGTTCTTAGTTTATTAATAGCTCGATAGCTTTCTTAATTTCAGTTTTAGTAATGTCTCCCTTGATTTTCAAAATTTCTAATTTGATATTTATTTGGAGATTTTTAATTTGTTCTTTTTCTAGCATAAAGAATATGCCCAATTCATTGATCTCCTCTGTCTCTATTTTATTCATGTAAGCATTTAGAGATATAAAATTTCCCCTAAAATCTTCCTTGGCTGCACCCCATAAGTTTTGGAATGTTGTTCCATTATTGTCATTCTCTTGGATGAATTTATTGATTGTTTCTCTGACTTGCTGTTTGACCAATCATTCTTTACACAAATGGGACTTCTTAAGTGATATTCAGAAGAAGAGATGGTATGGGATAATGAAGAGAGTCCTGGGCTTGAAGTCTGCAAGACATAGATACAAATCCCACTTTAGATACTTTCTAGCTCTATGACTCTTGGTAAGTTATTTAAATCCTCTGATATTCACCCATAGACTAAAGTGGTTGGACTCTCCCTCTAGGGCTCTGGAAGTTCTGAATCTATGATCCCAGTACCCCTCTTTGGCCAGTTAGGTAACTTTTCAAAGAAGGAAAGGATGTGTCCTATGGTTACTAAGTGTTAGTAGTCATATTTGCTCCTAGGTTACTCCTATGCCAAAATCAGTGCTATTTCCACTAGAGCACACTGCCTCTGTGCAATATTTATAAAAAGACACGGACAGGAATCACAGGGGAGGATAATGGGATGGAATGAAAAATGCACCAGGAGAAGGGCGTGTCTATATTGGTGAAGTCACAAATTGAAGCAGATATAGAAGCAAACTTGAGAGAAAGGGGCTCCAAACATTGGGGATTCCCTTCAGAATAAAAATATTTGACTCAAACACCTCAAATTAATGAAGCTTCCCCAAAATAGGAATCACTCCCTAGCTTTTGAAACCCAACCCCAAAGCCTATACTCCACTGGTCCATAGGTGACCTGCCCCTTTTGCCCTTCCCTAGAGGCTGAGACAGGGTGCAGGGATGCCACACTGCTATGCCATCCCTCAAACCTTTGCCCAAGTGGCATGTTGGCACAATAAAGGCCAGATCACCAGACAATAGAAAATCATGACAGCAAATGACTTTAGGTAAATACAAAGATCTTTGCTTTTTCCTTGACTGCTGACTGTACAATCCTTGGATAATAAAAGTTTGTTTTACGGGTTAATTACCATGGGGAGGGGCAGAGGGGGTGGAAAGGCCAATGGCAGGTTTCTTTCCAAGTTTACCTGATTTATACTGTAAAACACAGCAATTCCCATACAATGGTTCTAAGCTTGGTTGGCCACAGCTGGAGGTAGAAAAATATCCCTTTTATACAAGACACTATTTTGTGACCCAAAGAGGGTCTTCCTCTTTAGGACTGGAGGAAATTCAGGGGTCACTTAGTCCAAGCCCCTTATTCTACAGAAGAGGAAAATCAGACTCTGAGTAGTTAAGTGACTGGCCAGAGGCCATAAGATCATCAATTTTGAGCTGCATGGGCTGCCTTGTCCAACCAGATGAGGAACCTAGGTCTTAGAGAAGTGGCTTGTTTTTTTTCCTAGTCAGAATTTTATTTGGAAAATCACTGTGGGCTCTGGCCCAGTGCCACACAGCACCAACTCCAAGCACCTGTTCTTTCCCTTACCATGGTGTCTCCCCAAGATAACCATCCCCTGGGAGGCTGCCATGAAGCATGGGGCACCAGAGGATGTAATAAAGAACAATAATTCTAGAGGGCTCCATGCCTAGCTGGAGTGATTCAGTATCAGACCAAGACCCTCTTCAGGTTATTCCTTTGAGTCTAACCTTGCTTGACCACAGCTTCACACAAGTTTGATGAGGGGGCATTCATCTCCATCTCCTAGAGACCCCCTGTCACCAATATTACCTTCATGTGTGCTGACTAAAGAAGGCAGTGTCCTTCTTCCCTCAGACACTTGCCTCAATGGAACACAAGAGCACAGATGTAGTGATGAGAGGAACTTACACCAACACACCCCTTTTACAGAGGAGGAAACTGAGGCCCAAAGAGGTTAGGTCATTGCTTGGGTTGACAGAGCTAGTGTCTGCGGTAGGACTGCAGCCCAGACCTTCTTGGCTCCAGGGCCAATGATAAAACACTCTAGTTTCCCCCAAAGTATCTCTCAAGTCTCAGAACATCTGCCCCAGGCAACCTGAAAAGGTGATGCCAGTCATCCTTAGACATTACTGGCCTCTCTGAGGAGTGGAGCCTGTGGAAAAGGAGGAAGAATATCTAGACAGCAGCTCACACTCACAGACACAGACATACACCCACACTCACATATACACACATACCACACACACATACATACCACACACACACACCACACACACCCATATACACATACCACACACACACATAAAAATACACAGACTCACACACCACACACAAACACATACACACATACATACACAGACTCACACCACCACACACACAGATACAAACTCACACACCACACACACTCACAGACACACACACACACACACACCATACACACACATCACACATACACACTCACAGATACACACACCACATACCACATGCACACTCACAGACATACACACATACACACACCACACACATACACACACCACTCACACACACACAAGCAAGCACTTATTGTATGTTCTCCAAACAGGGAATAATTCCAAAAATAAATGAACCTTCAGATTCTGCCTTTCTCCTGTGTTGCAAATGAGTGACATTTCAGGAGACTGTTTGGGGAGGAGTGTTAGAAGGCGGCACCACCCCAAAGCTTAATGTTGATGAAGCTCAGTGAAGTCTTGGACTTTAGACAGCCACATCATTGTACAAATTGGTTCCTAGATAAGCAGAAGAATAAATGCTCCTCAAAACCCAGTCTTGAATCTCTGGTCAAGGAGGGAAAGAACACATAGAAACATGGCATTTGATGGGACTTGGAAGGTGGACCGCAGTGAGAACTATGACAAGTTCATGGAAAAAATGGGTAAGAGCTTATTCTTTAGCAGCAAACCTTGGGAATTTTGTTCCTGAGCCAGTAGGTCAGTTACGGTTGAGAAACTTTCTGGTGATCTGTGCATGCTAACCCCTCTGCTGGGTTTTTTCCAGTGTTTGCTTCTAAGTCATCTAAGGGTGATGACAAACTTTGATCTTTATAATTCCCTGCCCATTTCTTCAGGAGGATTGATTTCACTGGCCAGGTGTTTCTTTTCAGGGCTCCTGCTAGCCCCTACCCTTCCTGACTCCAAGAAGGTGCTAGTAATTTACCCAATTCGATCAGCTCTTTAGAAACAGGTGTTAGTAGAGTCTGGTAACAGTTGGAAGAAGAGAATATTGTCAGAAAGGAGGCAGGATGGAGGCAAAGAAGGGAGGGAGGCTGGGGAAGAAGGAGGGAAGGAAGATGGGTTGGGTTGTTGTTAGTCATTTGTTCTGGAAGAGGACCTTGTTGTCAGGAAGACAATGCCATGATTTACAAGTGAATTGATTAAGTAAGGAGGGCTGTGTGTCCTCCAGAGGCTTCTGGAAGAGTGGCAAGATAGACAAAGAGGACAAGAGATGGCACCAGGAGAGGGAGGGAAGGAAGAAAGGAAGATGATGATCATGAATGTCACACTGAAAGGGGTCCTAGGGATCACTCCATCCAGCTCGCTCAGTTTACAGAAGGGGAAACTGAGCTCAAAAGAGAAAGCTCCTCCCCCTAATTTCCCACTGATTGGATTTCTAGCTCTGTCCACAAATCTCTGATTTTGATGACTCTTCCTCATTGATAAAATGGGATGAGACTCATCTGGGCAGAGCTTTTACTAGGAATTATTTTCACCTGAGGCAAAAGAATTGCTTGGGGTAGGGTGGGGGCATATTAGAAAAATAAGTACAGGAAAATCCAGACAGACTGGTGTGTATACCTCTACTGTTCCAGGACAAAGGTGATTCCTTCAGGGAGGGGCACCATGGTGACAGGACCTGGGTTTGGTTGTCCAGAGCCAGGTGAAGGAGCAGGACTGAGGCATGTGGCATCTCCCCCAGTTGTCAGCACCCTGGACCAAAGCCCATGAGCTCTGTCCTAGTTAAAGCTCTCATTCCAGGGATGGGAAGCAGCTCAATCAGTCTTACATTTAGGAAGAACAAAGAGTTCTTTCTCCTACAAGCGGGGAGTGGGGAATGACAGCTTCTAGGACTGTTCCATTGTTTTAAGTGCTGGTTCTCAGCCTTTTCTGCATGTTTCCTATTTCCACATAATCTCTGCAGCAGACAATCCTGTCTCTCCTCTGTGTCATTTGAATATATAATGGAGTAGCTGGTGGCTCAGTGGATAGAGCACTGGGTCTGGCCTCAGACACTTACTAGTTGTGTGACCCTGGGTAAATCACTTCACCTCTCTGCCTGACTCAGTT
>CM053592.1:5143608-5161934 GCA_028646515.1 Pseudochirops corinnae
AGACTTCTCGGTTCCCAACTTTCATGACTTTCAATGGAATCTGGGACAGAAAATGTTCTCTCTGTTTCCCCACCACTACTCCCATTTACTAAGGGCGTGCTATGAGGTTTTATGAGAGCTTTCTTGATATAAAACTCAGGTCAAGGCTAGTAATGGGACACTGAGTCATCATCCCCACCATCCTCTGGGGTCAAAGGCAGCTAAGTCAGAGAAGTCTGTCCAACACCCCACTATGCAGAGTTTGGGTTGGTTTTTTCCCCCCTATACAAATTAGATTGTGGTCCTTAAGGATAATGATGAGATAAAGTTGAGATACTTGGAAGTCAAAGTCACTGTCCCAGGATGTTAAATATTTGGCTTGTATTAAGTAAGCACCTTCCCAGACCCCTTTTGCTCTGCCATATAGAGAAAGCAAAAAAGCCTTGGGCTCCCCTGCCCCCTCCCTACACCTGCCAAAAGCCTGTGTATACATGTTTTACTGAATGTAGCTGAAAAATGTAAATACTTTTTTAAAATAAATGACATAATAGTTTAATTTTTTAAATCACAAAGAACCTTCACTGGCCACTGTTAGTATTTCTTTGTATTCTTATACTTTTTCAAAGTATTGGAACAAATATATAGTTTCTGGACACTATTTTTGTACTAGGAGGGGACGGGAGGGTCCTGTGTATATTAGGTGTAACTTTCAAGTGGTTTGAAAGGTTTTGAATGTCAATGTCTTCTCCCCATGCCCCTCTGTCATTCCCCACTCCTGTTTCAGATGATTTTCTTACATGACAGACCTAAGTGTAAGAACCAGTTGGGTTAGACTGTCCTCTGACCAGCTGGTGAAAGAAAATACCCGAGGGGAGTTTTCCACGGGAGTCTGGACTGTTCACTTGCCACTCACCGCCTCATTGTATTCTTTGTACTGGTTTTCATTCTATGAAAAATAAAGAAGGATGAGGAACAATTAAAATTTCATTTTCGCGTGATCATTACGACCCCTGGAACTGACTTGGCAGCTGGGAGGGTAAATAGATTTATCTCCCACGGAGGAGGTCCAGGCATTATTTTCAATAAGGATTCTAGGTTTTCAAGTTAAAAAGAGCCCCGGGAATCATCTAGTCCAAAGAACCCACTTCACAAAAGACCAAGGGAACAAGAAACTTGCACAAATTTGAGCAATGTCTAGTAGTTATGAGGCTAAACTATGACATGTGAACATCTGCAAAGACTTTCCATAGATTTTCTCAGTTGATCCACACAACAACCATGGAAGGTAGGTGCTGTTATCATCCGTTTTATAGGGGCAGAATGAGGCTGAGAAGTTAGGTGATTTGCCTAGGATCCATCGCACAGTTAGGAGTCTGAGTTGAAATTCAAGCTCAGTTCTTCCTGCCTTCCAAGGCCTTGTATCTCCCAATCGAACAGTCTTCCTTGATATCAAGTTGAAAATGTAGTAATTTTCATACCTTTGATGAATATGTTTCCACTTTCAGATGGAATCAGTCCTCCTTATCACCCCAATCTCTACCCATGGCTTTTAACACAAAACATGTTCCAACATACCCACATGTGTATGCACATGCATGATATCAGAGTCCATTCATATTGGGATGATCAAAGAGAACATTCGAATTAAATATACTTGGAATACATTTCAGAAACTAGGGTTGGCCAGCTTGGCTGACTTCAATGAATAGCCTCTGACTCAATGCCACAGGAAACAACAATGATCCTTCACTTCCCTTTAGTACTTTAAGGAATAAAAAGTCCTGTCCACTCAACACCACTGTGAAGTAGATCTTACATTATACCCATTTCACAGATTGGGAAACTGATACTCTGAGTGTTTTAAGTGATTTGATCAGGACCTTCAAGAACCACACATTTGAATGTGACTAATTCTGCCAAAGGGTAGAATTCAGGTTGGAAACTTGGATCTTAGCTATGCTACTCTCACAATCTGGACCAAGGACGAGGTTGTGAAGAGGCAGCCATAGTGCACTGGGAAGAGTCCTGCTCTTGGATTCAGAAGACCCAAGTACAAATCTCACCTTCATCATGGATATCCTTAGTAAGTGGAGTGTGGTTTCCTAATTTGGAAAGTACAAAGATAGATTTAGATGACCTCTCATATCTCATTCAGTTCAAAATCTTGGCATCCTACAGTCTTCAAGGTCTTTTTCTGTCCTCTTACACTATAAATTCACAATGGGTTTCCATATTAAAAAAAAAAAAATAGAAACATCACTGCTAAAGAGCTAAGATTGCCCACTAGAGGGCGCGAGAGCCTTAATCAGGTATGACAATTTGCTTTCTTGCCAGTTGCACAAATACATAATATTTGTTGCAAAAACAAAACAAAAAAACTTTTGCAACAAATATCTCTGACATCCAAGATATATTTGAAAATGGCACCAATAGTGAAGATCAAGAGACAACAGATGATTTGTTGAAGGAAGGGAGGAGGGAAAATTATCAAAAACCATATGAAAAAGTGATTAAAATCATTAAGGGATGCAAACTAACACAACTTTAGAGCTTCACCTCTTCTATCAGATCGGTAAAGATGATAAATGCTCAAAGTAGTCGTTGTTCTTGTGGCTTTGTGAAGATACAGACAAAAACCCTGTTGTTGAAGATGTGAATTTCCCCAAAAAGCTATTTGGAAAAATAGCTATTTGGAGTTATTCAAGAAAATTTGCTAAATTGCTCATACTCTTTGACCCAGAATAGAAAATTTCAACCAAAACAGAGTATGAGAAATGAATCCAGATCTTAGGATTTAGAGCTAGAAGGGCCCTTAGAAATCACCTAATTCAAGGCCTTTGTTTTACAGATGACAAAACAGAGACCAGGAAAGCATAAGTGAGAGACTCTCCAAATCTCCTTTCCTTGCCCTTTTAGGCTGTGTTCAGTTATATTTACCTGGGGACTTCACAAATGAAACAAAGCTTTTTTTCAAGCACATCTGCAATTCCTCTAGCAGTCAAACAACAAGCATTAATTCAGTTCCTATTGTGAGCAAAGCACTGTCTTAGGTCCTGGGGATACCAAGACAAAAGTCAGCCAGCCAATAAACATTTATTAAGTACTTAGCTGGGCATCCTATGAAGTTCTAGGAGTACAAAGCAAGTGAAAAATAGCCCTTATCCTAAGAACTTCACATTCCATTGGACTGCACAACACATAAATAAGGATGTATGTATAAGAGAATATCTGTACATACAGAGGAGATAGAAGGTAATTGCAAAGGAGAGGATCAGAGAAGAAAGGGGAGATGGGTAGGTATGGGAAATTGGAACTAATCTTAGTTTTATAATCCAATGAGGAAAGAAGAACAAATAGATACAGTGACATGTACAATAGAAACATGGGAATGTGGGGACAAGACACTAGCTGCTGGGGACTCTGAGACTTCATGGCAAAGGAGATATTTGAGCAGAGGCTTGCAGGAAACCAGAGATTCTAAAATAAAAATAAATCACATAAAATAATATTATTAATTATATGATGTAATTATGTTATGTATATGATCACATATTAATGATTATAATAAGTTGTATTAATTATATAATTTAGTTCAGGACTCCTGAGCTCAAGCTTCAGCCTTCCCCAGGAGCGAAGATTATAGGTATGTACCACTATACCTGAATATAAAGTAGTTTGATTGTTATAGTGCTAAATCTAGAAATCAATTTCAGCAGTGTTGTCCTTTTATTACATAACAGCATAAGCCATTAATATTTCACCAATTATTTGCCTTCAATTATTTCTAGAAAGAGCATTTTGAAGTTGAATTGTGAAAGTGTCTTGGTAGGTGAATTCTCAGATACTTTATACACTGCAATTGAATAGGCTTTCTTTTTCTGTCTCTTCTGATGTGTTCCCTAAGTAAATCATCATATCATATGCAAAAAGTAATAATGCTGTTCCTTCGTTGCCTATGTTTATTCCCTCAATTTCTTTATCTTGTGTTATTGCAATAGCTAGCATTTCTGAGACTGTATCAAGTGTTAGAGGTAATGATGCACCTCCTTGCTTTATCCCTGATCTTATTGGAAAGGTCTGTAGCATCTTTCTGTCTCTCGTATAATATTAGTGTTTTGTTTCAGATACTTTCAGTTTATCATATTAAAGAAAGGTTTATTTACTCTTTTGCTTATCAGTGTTAGTAACATAAATGGGTATTGTATTTTGTCAAAATATTTTTCTGCACCTATTACTATAACCTTACGATTTATGTTGTTTTCTTTTTTAACATGGTATGTTATGCTGAACCTTTATGCTGAATCTATATGAATCTATCTTTCTTAACACTTTGTATGGGGTGTTCAGGAAGGATTAGCACCTCTGGTGCTTGCCAAGTTCTTTTCAGGGCTGCTCACCCACCTTCAAAGTCCACCTCATTCACCCAACTCTTACCTGTGGCTCCTAGAAGCTGCTGCATGTACAGTGGCCGCAACCCAGAAACCATCTTGGCAGATGGGATAAACCAGGTTAAAGGTAACCAAGAGGCCATAAACCCATCTGTGAGTTAGAGGGGTATCTATTCCAAGCATCTAAAAACTTGCCCCAGGGGAACTGGGTGGATGATGACAATTTGTTCTAACAGCCATGAAGGTGACTTATGTAGGTGCTGTGGAGCACTTATCATTTGGTCAGACATCTAAGACACCAACTTCATCCACTGCATCCCAAGTCATCGCCAGTTATCCTGACCTTTGTCTTGCCATGAGACTTTAATGACTCTAGAAGACAGAGTGAGACTGATGATTTAGTATAACTCTGCCTCACTTAAATCTAATTCACACAAGAGTCAAGACATCACCCATGATGTCATTGGCTCTCTTCAAAACAAAGAATTAACAACAACAACATAATCTCTAAAACACTGGGATCCTGAAGCAATACTTGTCTCTTTCTCAATAAGGATGTAAACATGTGGTTATTACTTAGCCCTTTCCAGATATATATCCCTTTCTAGGATTCTCTTATCTCCTATGTTTGTGCCTCAAAGACTACACAGTTCTAGTCTTTTTTTATCAAAAATGCTCGAAAGTTCTCTATTCTATTTAAGATTATTTTTTCCTCTGTAGAATTATCTTCATTTGTACAGAAAAAGTTACTTCTGACTATTCATTCATTTATTCTGTTTCTTGGTATGTTACTGCACTGGAGAAGAAAATAGCAAAACACTCCATTATCTTTTCCAGGAAAACCCCATGGACAGTTGATCCACTAGGTCACAGGTCTGGATGCAGCTGAATGACTGAACAACATGTTATTGTAACTGGCAGATATCAGTGTGGAGCAAAGTTGGTGGATGGGATGTTTACCCTTAACCCTTTGTGGGAAGTTTACTACCTAACACTTGAATTCTGTCTTTATGACTACTTATGTTGCTTCTTTTTTTTTCCCTTTGACCTAGAAATTCTGGATTTGGATTATGACATTCCTGGGTTATTCTGATTTTGGATTTTCATGCAAGTGCTGACCTGTTAATTCCTTCTCTTCCCATATTGTCCTTTTTTTCCAATATTTGGTTTGGCCTTAGTTTCCAAGAAATTTAATGATTCTTAAACCGTCTCAACTCATCTTGTTTTCTGGGTCAGTTTTTTTCTGTAGTCAATATCTCACTTGTCCCTTTCATTTTTTCAATCTTTTGGCTGTTCTCATATTTCCTCTTACTGCTCCATTGAATTACTGAGTGTTGTTAGCTCCATAATAAGATATTTTTTCAGTGTCCTTTCCCTCTCAAAGCCTCATTTGAGTAAGTTTGTCCATTTTTGATCTAAGCTGTTAATTTTCTGATGATTTGGAACGTTTTTGAGTCTAATGATTCTTAACTGACCTCTGCAGAGGACTTGAAGTGAAAAGCTGTTGATGTATTTTCTTCCAGAGTCAACAGGGAGCTGAAGAATAGTTGTGAATAGGGGAAGAACAGGACCATGGCACAGTAGATAAAGTGCCAGGCCTGGAGTCAGGAAGACCTGAGTTCAAATTTGACTTCAGATACTTACTAGCTGTGTGACCATGGCCAAGTCACTTAGCTCTGTTTACCTCAGTTTCCTCATCTATAAAATAAATGGCAAACCACTTCAGTACTTCTTCAGTATTTTTGCCAAGAAAACCCCAACGAGATCATGAAGAGTTGAACACAACCGAACAACAACAAATTTGTGTTTGAGGAATGTCAATTTGGCAGCTTTGTCAAGGTGGGAGGGGATGACTCAAATAGGAGGATGGATTAGAAGGGCTACCTAGACTCCAGCCAGGAGGCCAGGTAGAAGATTATTGTCTAATAGTCCATGTAAGAGGCCCTGAGGCCCTACTTAAATGTGAATAAATGGTTGGATAAACTGAGAATTAGAGTTGAATTTAGATCGTATTTTGTAATCTTCTGGCAGAAGGGTGATCTCTATTGCATAGGTGGTTTGTTTCTCTATCTTACCAGGAAGGGCACTGACAGATTCAAGAGCCATCAACTTTTATAAGCATCTTTCCCACCCTTCCCATCCCAGGAGGTCAGTGCCCTGCAGGAAGAAATGTGTTGGCAGCAGTTGGAAAAAAGCAAACTGAATCTTCTGGAGTGTGGTCTAAGAAGGGCAAAGGGGAGGCATTGGGCCAATCCATCATGTCTGAAGTGTTTTCTGTTTACTATAAGCCCCCAGATTAATCCTAGATGCAGACCAAGGCAAGACGGGAAAGGGCTTGGTATCTGTTTTAATCATGAATCCTGGTCTGCCTGGCTATAATTTCAGGGGGGCTGGAGCCAGATCAGACCAAGAGCCTGCTGTTAAATTCTTACTATGAGCATCTCCACCTCACAAATCAGCAAGTCACAAATCAGAGTTGGGTGTATAGTTTTGTTGGCTATCTTGCATTAAGAAAGTGATAGGGGGAAATGTTCATAATGCAAATCCAACCTAGTTTGCCAACTTCCTTGTGTCTTCCCTGACTCTACCTTTGGCTCTCAGGCTGGTGCCTCTTGACCAACAGAGATAACATGACTGGTCTTAGAGTCTGGAAGACCTGGGTCGAAATCCTACCTCAGACACTTACTGGCTGTGTGATCCTGGCCTAATCACTTAACCTCTCCTGGCTTCAGTTCCTCATCTGTAAAATAAGGAGCTGGGCCAGATGACTTCCCATGTTCCTTCTCCACCCCAAATCTATGATTCTCTGACCATGTGATAGCCCCTAGACAGGGGAGTGGCTGGGCTTCCCCAACACCATGGGGTCTCTCTTCCAATAAAAAAGTGGATAGAAGCTCTGACTAAGCCTCAGGGATACAAAGATGGTAAAAGACAGTCCGTGCTCTCAAGGAGCTCACGTTCTAATGGCGGAGATGCAGGCAAAGGATTATATGCAAACTACACAGAAGATAAAGTGGAAACAATCAGCAGAGGAAAGACGCTAGTATTAAGGGGGATCGGGAAAGGCTTCTTACAGAAGGGGGGATTTTAGCTGGAATTTGAAGGAAGGAGGATGAAGAGAATTTCAGGCACAATGGACAGCCAGTACAAATGTCCAAAACCAGGATATTTGTTTTCTTTTAGGTGAAACTTTTAGGAAATTGTCTTCTGTGAGGTACAGGAAGGAGACCAGTGCCACAATGCCTCAGAGTATGCTGGGAGGGAGGTTTAAGGTAGGAGGGTGAAGGTTATAAAGATCTTTGAATGTGAGAGGCTTTAATAGTTGATCCTAAAAGCCACTCAAGTTTATTGAATGGAGCAATAGTAGAGGTCAGCTGGTCAGACCTGAGGTTTAGGAAGAACAATTGGGCAGCTGAGTGGAAGACAGCCTAGCATAAAGACTAGAGGCAGGTAGATCAATCAGAATGCTACTGCAATAGTCCAGCCACAAGGTGATGGAGAACTGTGCTAGTGTGGTACTAATTTCAGGAAAAAAGAAGGGAAGTAGAATCAATAGGAATTGTGGCAGATTAGATATGGGGGAGAAGAGTGGGAGAGAGTAAGGAGTAAGGAGTAAAGCAACTACATTGCAAGTCTAGATAACTGAGGATATGGGGAGAAAAAAATCATTAATAGAATAGAGAAGTTGCAAGCATTCCTGATGAAAAGATTAGAGCTTGAGGCACAAGAATAGGAGAGAAGAAAAACAAAGAAAAGAACATACATCTGGAAGAGATTAAGTAGTAACTACATACTTCCATCCTAATGGGAGAGAAAGACAAAGTTTTACTTCAGAATCCCTGTGTTTTAGAGATCACATTATTGTTGTTCATCCTCTGTTTTAAGGAGGAACAATGACATAACATCATGAAATGGATTTCAGTGACGCAGAGCTGCACAAAGTCATCAATCTTACTCTCTCTTCCAGAGTCATTAAAGTTTAATGGCAAGAAAAATGTCAGGATGACTGGCCATGGATAAAATAATAATAGTAAAGAGGAGTAATAATAGGAAAAGTAGGAAGAGGGGAGGGTTTTGAGGAAACAATGAGTCCAGTTTAAGATATGTATAGGACATCCAGTTCAAGAAGTCCAATAGGCAGTTAGAGATGCCAGTATGGAGGTCAGCAGAGAAGTTAGGGTTGGAGAAGTAGATTTGAGAATCATTAGCATAGAAATGATAATTGAACCTATAAAAGCTGATGAGATCCCCAAGTGAAAAAGTAAAGAAGGAGGAGGGAAGAGGACCCAGGACAGAACCCTATGGGACACCCAATATTAGCAGGCATATCCTGGATGAAATTCCATCACAAGAGACTGAGAAAGATGGGTTAGACAAATAAGAAGAGAACAAGGAGAAGGTGGTGTCATGAAAACCTAAAGACAAGAAGGAGGAGGGCGATCAACAGTGTCAAAGACCTCAGAGAGATAAAGAAGGATGAGGAATGAGAAAAAGCAATTTGATTTGGCAATTAAGAAATCACTGACAACTTTGAGGAGAGCAGTTTTGGTGAAATAGTGTGATAAGATTGGCAATATATATTTCCTGATGCAACTTTTCTCCCCTCCACAACCTAAAGAGACTTCACCTAAAAGAGAACAAAGGTATGCCCAAGACCTGACTGACCTCAGCTTCCCTAGTGAAACTTCCTACATATCTAGGAGAATTTTTTATGGGGTCTGGGCATCTGAGACTTGGTGAGTGCCTAAGGCCATGTGAGTCACCATACCCTGATATGGACCCCTGGCACATGTGTCTAAATCCCTCCTTGCTTGCAAGACATTTCCCTCACTTTGAAATTAAATTTCTGTTTGGTTCTTGACTCTTTTATCTCTAGACTGCTCTCTTCAGCTCCAGGTTAGAAGATGGTTCAGTCTGGTTGACATTAATTGATGTCAAAAATTGAATTATACACAGAACCAGACCATTGGACTCCCCAGAACCAGCAGGAATGGACCAGGCACCACCAGAGATTTATTTCTCTGGAATCTGATGCCCCTCATCTGGTGAATCTTCAGCCCTTGTTCCTCCTCCAATCCTCTGAGATCCCACCTTGGTTGAGCACACCATTCTTTGTGTGGAAAGTTCTGGGGTCCTTCCAGTGACGTGGTTCATCTTGTATCATCTGGTAAAGATATCCTTTCTTAAACTGCATACCTCTGTTATCAGCCTGCCTGCATGCCTATGCTATTTTTAAATGGCACACCTCTGTAAGATTGCAACTGCATGCCTCTGCTGTTTTTAAACTGTATACCTTGGTAACTGTACCTCTGTAAAACTAGAATTGTAATTGCATATTTTGTTAAAACATTCTGTGTCTGATTGTATCTGTATTGTCATTTTGTCTGTGTCTATGTCTTTGTAAAATGAAAAATGTTTCATCTGTGAGCTAGATTCTGTTATCTTGAAAGATTTAAAATGCAGCTAGTCAGAAAAACTTCTAAGAGTTACAGCCAAAGAGTTTAGAACATTGGGAAAGTTTAACAAACTTTCATACTTGAAGCAATTGTCCCAGTAAGCAGGACTAACTTCTACTTTAGGCTTTCCATGGGAGATTAGGTTATAAGAAAAAGAGAAAAAAAAAACACCTGCATGACATTTTTTTTCTGTCATTTCAGCTTTGTTTATGCTGGAATTTAAAAAGAAAAGAAATAGTCAGATAATCAAAATTTGTGGAACTGCTAAAAAACATCTTAACATATTTTGGAGGTTTGAAGATTTATGATGTTTAAGACTACAGTGGAGAACTCCTGAGACTTTGGGATAATTCCAGGAAACCATTCCCTTCTGAAATTTCTTAGTAAGTTTTGGGGTACCACTCTGTAGAATTTTGTAAAGGAAAAATAAGACTTAGATCTTGTAAAAGCTTTAAAAGTAAATGGCAAGATTAATAGCTTCATTGTTCTAGAACAACGAAGGAAGGAAAGTAATTTGGAGATAATTCCAGAATGAAGAAAGAAAAAAAAAAAGTAAAAGTTTGCACCTTACAGCCACCTCTTGTCAACCCTTTCTTAGTCTAAGACTCTTTCCCTCTCTCTCTTTCTCTCTCTCTCTCTCTCTCTCTCTCTCTCTCTCTCATTCTATTAACTGCTCTCATTCCAGATAAGATCCTCAAATACAGGTGTTGAAAAACTGCTGGAAAGATTTAGAGAAACTTAAATTGCATTTCATTTGCAGAAATTTATTAGCTGTGTAATCTTAAGCAAGCTATCTTATCTCTGTTTGCCCCAATTTCCTGATCTGTAAAGAGAAAAGTAATAATGGTACCTGCCTCCTAGCATTGTTCTGAAGATCAAAATAATATGATTGTAAAGTGCTTAACATAATGATGAGCACATGCTAAGCACTATATTATTACTTTTTTTTAATTGGATGTAATTGTTCCATACTTGATCATTCTAAAGTGGCTATAAAATATCAAAGGTAATAAAAATCAATGATTTTTGTATGTGATAATTTGGAAATACAATTGACATCATCTGAAGTTCATTGTTTGTGTCATTATTGTATTTCTAAAAACATCAGAAAGGATATTCAAATCCTAGATTCTGGTTAGTGAAATTTTGCTATTTGAGGTTAAAATTCATGGAACTGTAATTTACTATTGTTTTAAGCTTTGATTACATGGATTTTTTAAAAGATTCTTATATCAGGAACAGGATTAGGTAAGGACAGAAACAATAAATGGTATATGAACTGAAATTCTCTGAAGTTACAGAATTGGAGAATCAAATTTAAATGATGTTACTAGCAGAATTATCTAGGAACCTCTAAATCTGGAGCCAGAGAAGCAGAGACCCTTTTAGAGCTGTCCTGAGAATAAGCATATTGTCCAAGAAAACATATCTAAGGGACCAGCTGACTACATGAGACATCTGGGACTCAGAAGGTGCTGGTTAAATGGATGTTGAGAATGGGTCACTAGAATACAAGGAAACTTGATTTTAGTTATGTTTATGTTTTCTTGGTTACCTTGGTGACATGTATATCTCCCTTCTCAGAACTACTCCATTGTGAGACTTCTAAGTACTTTGATCTATACCTGATTTAATCTAATTATATAATTATGGGGAAAATGCTTTATTGCATTGTTTGATAGCCCTGTGTGTCCAGGAAACTGGATCATCTCTGTGTGTTGTTTACAGCTTCTTGACTAAGGACCTATATTATGCTGATCTGAAACTCAGATTCAAAGATTGATGCAAGGAGTTTTCTCACAATTGTCAACCCATGTCTTCTAAGGGCCCCTACCAGGTCCTTCTGGCTACTTCCACAGTGCCAAACTTGTGGGTGTGGACTCCTAGATCATCTGAAGAAAGCTCCCGCTCCTAAGTGAATGGCAGAACCCTCTGGGGACCTTAAGGTTCATCGAGTATGCACCCATCTAGTATGCACCAACATTCAGATGAAACTGCTGTCCCAAGATTCTAGACAAGGACTGAGCACTCTAGCCTAGGTTTTGGGGGGGGGGGGGGAGTTGGTCTCTTCTCTTTTGTTGTGTGCCCAACCATCATACCTGATTCAAGAGTACATTGGCATTTTCTCCCTCTACATTCTTGGCCTCCCTCTTTTTTTCTGCTTGAAAGCAAACAAAAGCTAACAAGGATAACTGGGACACACTTCCTCAACACATAGAGGTTCCCTTGAGGTACTGACCTCCTAAGATAACAATGCTAGTTCTGGCCCAACTGGCCCCACTGGCCCCTCATGGCATCTTGGCTTATAGTTACCTCTCCTTTCAGACCCCCTCCCTTTGGTCAAAAGGGGAAAATGTAAAGATATTAGGAGACACCCTGTTTTCCAGAGCTAAGGCCCAGCAAGCAAGCTGTCCTGAGCTTGGCATAACAACAATCCTTTGCATTTACCCTCTGGATAATCTCCTCCTCTGGCAAAATTATCGTATTGTTTTGATAGCATCAGGTGTTCTCTGAGCTCAGACAAATTCTGGTCATGAAGCCTTGCTATGAATCAAACTTGTTGCATTATTGTTGTTCCCCATCATTGTCAGGGCTAGAGTTGACTATGCAGCCAGTGGTATAGTTATTGAGATCTCCCCACACTGCCTCAGGCCCTCCCACTAGGGGTGGGGCTGCAACACATTCGTCCTTGCTTGCAAGCCATTTATTTCCCTCACTTTGAAATTAAACTTCAGTTTGATTCCAGACTCTCCTATCTCTAGCCTGCTTCATTCAGCTCTGGCCATCCATAAAGCAAGAGGATGCTTTGGTCCAGTTGATACTGGCAATCTCCTACTTTGTCGTTTGCACCCTTCTCTCCAATTACTGCAACGTGGCTGATGGGTCAGGCTGCGAAAAGGCATTTTTCTTAATGTTAGTACTGTGAGATATGGAAAGAATACTGGTTTTTATAGTCAGAGGAGGAGTTTGAATTCTTTCTCTGCCAGAGATTAGCTGGGTAAACTTATGAAAGTTATTTCAACTACTCTACTTTCCTCTATAAATGAAGACACTGGACCATATTCCTCCAGTTCTAAACTGATAATGATTTTATGACCCTAAAGGTACTCCAGGCAGGGAGGGGCAGTGAGGATAGCTTCCCATTCACAGCCCAGAAGGCTGGGAGAGGAGATAAGGTGAAGGACACAAAAGAATCCATAAAGAATCCCTGAATTAAGCATTCTGGGAAGATGGCAGAAAGTTCCAATCTCTCCAGATTTTCTTCCAGACAGAATATCTGAACTGAACTCTAACAGTCATATTAAAAGAGACAAGAGAAAACCAGTCACCCTTTTCTCACTACTTTGTGATTCAAGGTTTCTGGGAAACAAAGACCATCTCCCTCTCTTGCAACCACTTTTCCCCAAACCAGTATCCTACCTGCTCCATCACACACAGATCATCTCATTCTCTGGGGGCTGCCTAGAACACTGGGAGATTAAGGAGACTTGCCAGGCTCACACAGCTCAGGGGCTGCCTCTTCTATGAAGCTTTCCCAGACCGTCCCAATTGAGAGCAAGTTGTTCCCCCTCAAATATTCCTAGTGTACTTGGTCTGGATCTCCCTCCTCATCCATCATTTTCCACCTTGGATCATAGTTACCTGTATACTTGATATATCTACCACACACACTGCTCCAGGAGAATGTACACTCCTTGGCAGCATTGATGGTTCAATATTGTCTCTGTATCCCCAGGATTTGGCACTGTACTAGGCACTAGGCACATTGATGAACATTTCTGGTTGATGGAAGAGGTGTAAAAACCATAAACAAAAGCACGTATGTTCAGAAAAAGGAAATTGCCTAATTCTGTGTACCCAGGTTCTCAAGTTCATTTGTATAATATTCTTCATTGATGGACACTGATTGCTCCATGCTCCATTCCTGAGCCTCTCTACATGTTAGCTTCTTCCCAGAGTCTTTCTCCCCCTTTAGGGATCCTTCCCTAAGGAGAATCGCAAATTTTGTGTCTTCTCACTTGAAACTGGAAGCCAGAAGAATAAGGATCTTTCTTCTTTCAGGGTCTCAACAAATCCATCCTTCATACAGTTTGAGTTTGAGCTCCTGGTTATGCACACATGAAGACTGAAATCACAGGATTCTAGATCTAGTATGGGAAGAGGCCATCAAGTTCAACCCTCTGGTTTGACAAATGAGACACTGAGGCCTCATGAGATAGTGACTTCTCCAAGGCTACAAAGGTAGTGAATGGCCAAGGGAAGATTTCAGCCCAGGTCCTCAGAGACTCCAAATTCAGTTCTTTCCCTTGACTCACTCCTACAGGGTTGAGGAGCTGTTCTGATATTCCCCAAAATATTAAAAGACCTAGAGGAAGCACTTTGCCCTGTTGGATGAAGCCCATTCTTTAGTCGTCACTGACATTTTGTATAACGGCCCAAGGTTGCAAAGTACTTCATATGCATTCCCTCATGTGAGGCATGTATTAAAGACATCATCAGCTGCTTGGTATGGTGGAGAAAGTGCTGAAGCTGAAGTCGGGGAACCTGAGCTGGGATCCTATTTTTGAAAATTACTAGTTGTATGAACTGAGATAAGTCATTTAGACTCAGTTTCTAAATCTGTAAAATAGCAAGGGATCATACATAGGTCTAGAGCTGTAAGGGACCTTAGAGGTCACCAAATCAGACCCCTTCACTTTACCAAGGAAGAAGCTGAAGCTCAGAAAAGTCATTTGTCCAGGGTCACACAGCTTTTAAGTATCTGGGGTGGGATTTGAGCCCTGCTCGTTCTGACACCAGGTCCACTGCCCTACCATTATACCACACAGCCTCTCAGAATCAAGAATTGAAACCAATCTACTCATTCCAAGTCCAGCTTCCTTTAACATTTCATCAGCAAATCAAAGTTTAGAATGAGCCAAGGCTTCAGAGTAATGCTACTAGATATAAATGGAACTTCTTAACTGATGTTTAAAAGAAAAGACTGTGGGATAATGAATAGAGCCCTGGGCTTGAAATCTGCAAGACATAAGTACAAATCCCACTTTAGACACTTCCTAGCTTTGTGACTCTGGGTAGCTTCACCTGTAGACCAAAGCAGTTGCACTTGTGGACCTCTGGAGTTCTGGAAGTGCTAAATCTGTGATCCCAGGACCCCTTTTTGGCCAATCGGGTAACCTTTCAAAGAGGGTAAGGATTTGTCCTGTGGTTACTAAGAGTTGATGGTTATAGCTGCTCCTAGGTTACTCCTGATGCCAAGATCAGTGCTATTTCCACTAGAGCACACTGCCTCTGTGGAATATTTATGAAAAGACATGGACAGGAATCAGAGGGGATGAGAAGGCTCATGAGATAGAGTGCAAATTGCACTACGAGAAGGGCATGTCTGTATAGGTGAAATGATGAATTCATATAGGTATAGAAGCAAGCTTGATAGAAGGGGGCTCCAAAGCTAAGGGATTCCCTTCAGAATAAAGACATTTGACCCAAACACCTCGAATTAGTGAAGCTCCCCCAAATCAAGAATTGCTCCTCAGCTTTTGAACCCAATGCTGGTTCTGCTGGCCCATAGGTGACCTGCCCCTTTGCCCTTTCCTAGGGACTGAGATAGGGCACTGGAATACCACTGTGTTATGCCACTTCTCAAACATTTGTCCAAGAGGAATGCTAGCACAATAAAGCCCTGGTCACCGGTCAGTAGAAAATCATGAAAGTGAATGACTTTCATTTAGTAAATACAAAGATCTTTGCCTTTTCCTTGACTGCTGACTGTACAATCCTTGGATAATAAAAGTTTGTTTTACAGGTTAATTACCATGGGGAGGGGCAGAGGGGGTGGAAAGGCCAATGGCAGGTTTCTTTCCAAGTTTACCTGATTTATACTGTAAAACACAGCAATTCCCATACAATGGTTCTAAGCTTGGTTGGCCACAGCTGGAGGTAGAAAAATATCCCTTTTATACAAGACACTATTTTGTGACCCAAAGAGGGTCTTCCTCTTTAGGACTGGAGGAAACTTGGGGGTCATTTAGTCCAAGCCCCTTATTCTACAGAAGAGGAAAATCAGACTCTGAGTAGTTAAGTGACTGGCCAGAGGCCATAAGATCATAGATTTTGAGTTGCATGGGCTGCCTCGTCCAACCCTGGTGTTTGACAGATGAGGAACCTAGGTCTTAGAGAAGTGGCTTGTTTTTTTCCTAGTCAGAATTTTATTTGGAAAATCACTGTGGGCTCTGGCCCAGTGCCACACAGCACTGACTCCAAGCACCTGTTCTTCCCTTTACCGTGGTGTCTCCTCAAGATAACCATCCCCTGGGAGCCTGCCAGTGAGGCATGGGGCACCAGAGGGTGTAATAAAGAACAATAATTCTAGGGGGCTCCATGCCTAGCTGGAGGCATGAGCCTCCCTCCATCATAGCAGGTGTGATTCAGTATCAGACCAAGACCCCCTTCAAGTTATTCCTTTGGGTCCTACCTTGCTTGACCAGAGCTTCACACAAGGTTGATGAGGGGGCATTCATCTCCTCCATGAGCCTCCATCTCCTAGAGACCCCTGTCACCAACATTACCTTCACATGTGCTGACTAAAGATGGCAGTGTCCTTCTTCCCTCAGACACTTGCCTCAGTGGAGCACAGGAGCACAGATGTAGAGGTGAAAGGAACTTACACCAACACACCACTTTTACAGAGGAGGAAACTGAGGCCCAAAGAGGTTAGTTAGGTCATTGCTTGGGTTGACAAAGACAGTAAGTGTCTGAGGTAGAACTGTAGCCCAGGCCTTCTTGGCTCCAAGGCCAATGATAAAACACTCTAGTTTCTCCCAAGCGCGCGCATGCATGAACTTATTGTATGTTCTCCAAACAGGTGATAATTCCAGAAATAAATGAAACTTCAGTCTGTTTTTCTCCTGCGTTGCAAATGAGTGAAGTTTCAGGAGACCATTTTGGGAGGAGTGTTAGAAGAAGGCACCACCCCAAAGCTTTGTCTTGATGTAGTTCAGTCAAACCTTGAACTTTAGACAACCATATCATTGTACAAATTGGTTCAAAGATAAGAATAAGTATAAATGCTCCTCAAAATTCAATCTCGAATCTCTGGTCAAGAAGGAAGATAATGCTTAGAAACATGGCATCCGGTGGTGCTAAGACAATGGTCAGAAAAGAGAAACCTAATCATTCGGGTAAGAGTTTGTTTTTTAGCAAGAAATCCCGTCCTGACCCAGGAGACCAGATGACTGTCGAGAAACTTTCTGGTGATCTCTGAAGTCCCCAGTCTCTTCACAATAATCATTCCACTGGGTTTCTTAGTGCTATCCAGTGTTTGCTTCCAAGTCACCTAGGGGTGATGACAAGCTTTGATCTTTATAATTCCCTGTCCATTTCTTCAGGAGGGTAGATTTCACTGGCCAGGTATTTCTTTTCAGGGCTCCCGCTAGCCCCTACCCTTCCTGACTCCAAGAAAATGCCAGTTTTATCCAATTCCATCACCTCTTTAGAAACAGGTGTTAGTAGAGTCTGGTAACAGTTGGAAGAAGAGAATATTGTCAGAAAGGAGGCAGGATGGAGGCAAAGAAGGGAGGGAGGCTGGGGAAGAAAGAGGGAAGGAAGGTGGGTTGGGTCGTTGTTAGTCATTTGTTCTGGAAGAGGACCTTGCTGTCAGGAAGACAATGCCATGATTTACAAGTGAATTGATTAAGTAAGGAGGGCTATGTGTCCTCCAGAGGCTTCTGGAAGAGGGGCAAGATATAGACAAGGAGGACTAGAGATGGCACCTGGGGAGGGAACGAAGAAAGAAAGGAAGACGAAGATCATGAATTTCACACTGAAAGGGGTCCTAGGGATTATTCCATCCAGCTCGCTCAGTTTACAGAAGGGGAAACTGAGCTCAAAAGAGAAAGCTCTCCCCCTAATTTCCCACTGATTGGATTTCTAGCTCTGTCCACAAATCTCTGATTTTGATGACTCTTCCTCATTGATAAAAACGGAGTGAGACTCATCAGGGCAGAGCTTTTGCTAGGAATTATTTTCAACTGTGGCAAAAGGATTGATTGGGGTAGGATGGGGGTAGTTCAGAAAAATAAGTACAGGAAAATCCAGACAGACTAGTGTGTATACCTCTACTGTTCCAGGACAGAGGTGATTCCTTCAGGGAGGGGCACCATGGTGACAGGACCTGGGTTTGGTTGGCCAGAGCCAGGTGGAGGAGGAGGACTGAGGCATGTGGCATCTCCCCCAGTTGTCAGTACCCTGGACCAAAGCCCATGAGCTCTGTCCTAGTTATATCTCATTCTAGGGATGGGAAGCAGCTCAATCAGTCTTACATTAGGAAGAACAAAGCGTTCTTTCTCCTACAAGCGGGGAGTGGGGAATGACAGCTTCTAGGACTGTTCCATTGTTTTAATTGCTGGTTCTCAGCCTTTTCTGCATGTTTCCTATTTCCACATAATCTCTGCAGCAGACAATCCTGTCTCTCCTCTGTGTCATTTGAATATATAATGGAGTA
>CM053592.1:5162434-5244936 GCA_028646515.1 Pseudochirops corinnae
AGAGAGACAGAGAGAGACAGAGAGAGAGAGAGAGAGAGAGAGAGAGAGAGAGAGAGAGAGAGAGAGATTTCTAAGGCCTCTGCTCAAAGCCCCTCCACTCCTGACTGGTAATTCCTTCCCTGGGGCTGCCATTTTAGGGAGGACCCTGGCTGTGCTTCACCTCACTCTTGCCTCAACTCTCTGGTCTTCTTGTTTTCTCCTATTCTATTATCCATCCTCTCCCCCAACTTTCCAACTCTACTTTATGGGCTGTCCTCTTCCATCAGAATTGTAAGCTTCTTGGGGACAGGGACTGTCTTACTTGTTTGTACTTGTATTTCCAGCATGTAGTACAGTCCCTGGAATGTGTAATTAACTGCTCACTAATGCTACAGTCTATGTATCTATGTATCCATGTATCTATCTATCCACCCACCTCTCTAACCGCATCTTCTTGTTAATCCATTCTTCTCCCTCCCTTTATCTCTATGCATCTTCCCATTATCCGCCCACCTGTTCTCTCTCTCTCTCTCCTCTCTCTCTCTCTCTCTCTCTCTCTCTCTCTCTCTCTCTCTCTCTCTCTCTCTCTCTCTCTCTCTCTTTGTTTCTGTCTGTCTGTCTCTGTCTCTGTTTTCCACTAGGGTAAAGAGAGGCTGAAATCTGCATGGATGAAAGGGGAATCCACACTGATGAAATCAAAGGCTCTTGAAATATAATTGCCCCTACTATTGAACTCTGATGGAAGTTTGAGCTGACCTCAGTCTCAAGAAGACAAGAGCCCAAGTTCTCTCTCTGATACACAGTACTTGAGTGATCCTGGTTAAGTCCCTTCACTTCTCAGTAACCCCAGGCAGCTCTCTATAAAAAGTTGGAATGATTGCACACTAACACTGGCAGATGGAGTTTCCTACGTGAGGGAAACCCATGGTTCATGCTGCAAGAAACAAAACAAAACAAAAATATGCTCCTCCTGGATCTGTGATCTCACTGATGTTGGCACTGTCACTATTAGCACTGGTTGCAGCTCATTCTTGGTCCATGGTCTGCTGAGGCGCTCTAGCTAATTATCTTGACTCTGTGTGCGTACCATGGGGACACAAAGGCTGCCCACTGGTCATACTTCACTTTCTTGAAGGACAGGCTCGCTTTTCTCCCCAGTCACATACACCCATAGCTCTGATTATATCCATTAGTATAGAATGCCACAGGTTCTGAAGAAGTGAATTGTTATTAAAACCTAACAGAAATTTAAATTCCAGGTTAAAAAGCAAAAATTTCAGGAAAATGATCTGTTATTTTTTCTGGCATTAACCAATAAATCAACAGGTATTCATTAAGCTGGGCACCGTGGTAAGTGCGTGCCAAAATAAACAAGTAGCCAGTGGGCAGAGGGCCCTTCTTTTGGCTCTTCCTCCCTGTCCCCATGTCCATCTCAGAGAATGAATATTCTCACAGAACCAAGTAGATGGGGCTATGGTGAGAGCCCTGGGAGGGCTGGAGGGAGATCCCCGGGGCAGCGGTTAGACTGGGCTTCCTCTGTGGGCCATGATGGGAGTTCCTAAGGGGGGAATTTTCTCTGCAACATAAGGTCAGAGGATCAAAGATTTAGACATGGAAGAGGCCCCCTTAGGTTATGAAGAACAGCCCCAGATAACTAGCAGGTGGCCCCAATCACACAGGGAATAAGTAGCAAGGTTGGTATTTGAACTGAAGTCCTCTGACTTTCTGGGGTACCCATTGCCTCCACAGGTCATGATCCACTTAAAGAGGAGCCATGGGACAGCAAAGAGGGTAGAGTGAAGGGAAGGAATCCACCCTTTGCTTTTCTTAGGGTAGGAATAGGCGTTGGAGCCATAATTTCACTGACATAGGGAACTCCCAGATGAGAAAATTCCTTCCACCAATGCAGGTGTACATCTTCTCTGCAACATAGACCCTTAAAGAGTCCCCTAAGGTATTAAGAAATGAAGTGACTTGCCCAGAGTCAGCCAGCAGGCATGAGTCAGGTCAAGAAGAAGACTCGAACCCGGGTCGCCCTGGCTCTGAGGCCAGCCCTCTATCCACTATGCCCTGCTTCCTCTTACACTAAAATAACCACGAATTAATTCCCCTGCCCCCTTTTCCTTAGTTATTAACTTCAGTATATAACCAAAAAAGGGATAACGCTTTTTAATGGGTAGGAGCGGTAACTGTTTTATTTTTCAAGCTGACATCTTTGTCTAGAAAGGAGTGAACAGTTCAGTGGGCAGCAGGCTGCCAGGCACAAGGGCAGGGGCTGTTATTGAAGTACAGCCCAGAGGACCCAGATTCCAAGTGAGGAGGCACCATCGCCAAGCAGCCCATCCCCGCTTTGTTGGGGGCAGCCTCTGCGTGAAATGGTCCAGACTCCCATTTCAGCTTCCCTTGTGGGCTCTGTTTAGGCAGGCTTGGGAGCACCCAGAACTTAGATACACTCAGAAGCTTTCAAACAGCTTGGGTTTTCCTTCCTTACCCAAAAAGGAATAAAGTCTCCTTAAGAATTGATGATGCTGGGAATCATTCCAAAATCTAAAAATAAGACTCCAACAACCAAGTAGTTTTTTTTTTTTTTTTTGAATCATGCAACTACAAGTTACATACTTACCGGGCTGTTAAGGATCATGAGGCATTGGTCAAAATGATGGTGCTCCATGATGGAGTGGCAGTAGAGCTGAGCAAGGGGGTGATCGCTTCTGTGCCGTGATCCGGTGGATGAAGGAAGAGAAAGGTCAGCTAGTCAGTCAAGCAGCATTTCCCTAGTGCTCACTCTATGCCAGGCACTGTGCTAGGCACCAGGGACATGACAATAGTGAAATGTCAATAAAAACATGTAGTCAACCAAGAGACACCGTATTCCCCTGAAGAGAGATAGCTTGCCTATTTTTTCAAGTCACTGTCTCTCATTTTCCCTAGGGAGGAAAGGAGAGGGAGCCTGCCTGCCTGAATAAACCAAATGCTCACGTCTGATGGGGGGAAGGCTTCAAGGCTGACCCAACTGAGCCAACTACTTCACTAGAAGATGGACCATTTGATGGCTTTCTGTTGGGATTAAAAATAGCACATACATGAAGAATTCCCCATGGCGTGACAAGCAGGGGACAAAGAACAGTGAATATCTCTGTGAATCAAAGGTCTCTCTGAACAAATTATGCAATCACAGACTGGAGGAGCTGTAAAGGGTCTCAGAAGTCAATTGTTCCAGCCTGTACTTGGACAATGATCCCCTCTCCCATGGTCCCCCCAAAGTGGTCTCCTGACTTTTCTGTCTTAAAGACCTCTACCTCCCAAAGGAGACTCTTTCACTTTGGGCCAGCTCTCATTCTCAGGAACCATAGATAATACTTTGAGCTTGCAGGGCTCTTAGAGTCTAACTCTCTCATTTTACAGATGGGGAAACTGAGACACAGATTGGATGAGTGACTTGCCCAGGGTCTCATAGAGCTAGTAAGTGCCCAAGGCTGGATTTGGACTCCAAGTCCAGAGTTCTGTCCTTTACACACGAGGCCTCTCCTCAAGTTAGTCAGTCCAATGACTATTTTACAGATAAGTAAACCAAGGCCCAGGGGGATTAAATAGCATGGTCGAGGATACAGAGGTAGAATTTGAACTCAGGGCCTCTGCCTCTAAAATCAGTGTTCTTTCCACCATCCTCTGCCGCCATGTTTTACTCATGAAGAGAAGCCATGGTTCCAATGGGATATGTGCCACTGAAGGCAGCTCACACACTGATGGGGCCACAGATACAACCCAGCACTCAAGGATGAACAATAAATTCAATTTTCTACAAAGTTATAGGAAATGAGAGGCCACTTAAATAAATACTTTTTAAGAAGACACAACTTTCTATGTGTTTGGAAGGGTTCCAGCTAATTGGTTCTCTTTCAATTACTGATGAATTACAATTTTATTCTAATGGATAGAATGCTTGACTTGGAGTCAAGAAGACCTCGGTTCAAATCCACCTTAGACATTTACTAGCTGTGACCTTTGATAAGTCAAATGCTCTGTGCCTCAGTTTCCACATCTGTAAAGTGAAGGGATTGGGTCCAGCGGCCCCCAAGGTCTTTTCAGTTCTACATCAATATCTTGTGTGGCTAATTTGCCCTGTGAATTAGCCTTTTTCTGCTTAGTTCTAGATAGAAAAATTAAGAGAGATAGTAGAAACTGCAGAGAGGTAGATTTGGCTTGATATTTAAAACAAACTAATAAACATCCTAATAACTGGCATTATCTCAAAGTGAAATACCTCAGCAGGCAGTGAGGTACTCATCACCAGGGATATTCAAGGAAAGATTGAATCACCACTTGTTAGAGATAGAGAGTGTATGTGTGCATATGTGTGTGTTCATTCCTGTTCAGGTATGGATTGCAGGAGATGTCCTCTGAGGTTCTTTCTGTTCTAAAATTTAATGATTCTATAAGGCAGGGTCAGTATTATTCACCCTATTTCAAGGTAGAGTAACTGAGGCTCTGAAAAGGGAAGTACCACAGCTAGTAAGTAATAGAACAAGTCTAACCCTAGATCTTTAAAACTAGGAATTCTATAACAATGATGATGGCAGTGATGCAGCAGCATTTATGTAGAGTTTTAAGGTTTGCAAAAGCTTCACCCCTCATTTAATTCTCATAACAGCCCTAGGAGGTAGATGCTATTATCAGCTCCATTTCACAGATGAGGAAACTGAGGCAGAAGGCAGGAGCCTTGCCCAGGGTCACACAGCTACTAGGCATCTGAGGCTGGATTTGAACTCAGATGCTCCTGAATCTAATGACACTGAGCTGCCTCAGCTCTCCCACCTTAGGACTTTCTAGAAAACGCTTTTTGTAGCTTGGAGGAGTGGCCTACGCCATGCTAAGCAACACTAGCCAGGAGTCCGGCATGCCCATTAGCTTTACTCAGTTCCTTCGGGCTTCAGGAGAAGTGAATCTTCAGCAATAGGCTCATCTCTATTTTAAAGAGAAGAAAGATTTCCCAGAGTCTCTGTGTTGCATAAATCCCAGATTCTCAGAGTGGGGCCATTTGGACTAAGCCACAACTGGCCTTTCTACCACTCCTATGAACTGCCCAGGAAGCCAGCAAGGGGAGAAGGCACCATCTCTCAGGGCAGGCCATTCCACTTGAGAACTTTCTATCGATACCAAGCCCACTATTGGTCTTTGTAGCTCCTTCCCTCCTTTCTAGCGCCCTCCCTCCTGGTTCTGCCCTCTGTAGCAAAGCAGAAGCTGTCTCATTTCTTCTCCAAATGACCTCCAATCAAATATGTGAAAACAGTTATCTGTCCCCAAATCTTCTTGTCTCCAGGCTCATCACCCTCTACTTCTTCAACTGCTCTTTGTTTGGCCTAAAGTAGAGACTCTGGCATCCTAGATCCTGGGCCCTAGTCGTTCTCACCTTTAGAACTGTCCTTCCTGAAACGGTGCCCAGAACCCAGCCCAATACCCCCCACGCTCCAGATAGTTGGTATCCTGGGTCTTATTATTCATGTCAAGAGTCACGTTTCCATTTTTGAAATTCAACAGATTCAATCCAAAGAACATTCAGAGAATATTCATGATGTGTGGAAGCTTTGGCTAGAGCTGGGCTCACAAAGGTGATGCACTGAGTCTCAGGGAGAGGGAAGCCATCTGAATCTGTCGTAGAGCACTGGGTAGAGAATCAGGAAGACTTGAGTTCAAATCCAGTCTCTGACACATCAGTTGTGTGACCCTTGGCAACTCATTTAAGCTCCGTCTGCCTCAGCTTCCTCAACTCTACCATGGGGATGACAGCAGCACTTACCTCCCAGGGTTCTCATGCAGATAAAATGAGATACTGTTTGTAAAATGCTTAGCCTAGTTCCTGGGACATAGAAGGTACGCAGTTAATAAATGCTTGGCTTTCTTCCTTCTTTCCTTCTCCCCCAAACAGGTAAGTCAGACCCTCCTATGGCACTGAGAAATAATGAGAAGGCAGAAGGATGGATGAGGAATCCCTGAAGGTAGACTGGGAGTCAGCACCTCGAGCTAGCACCCAAATGGGACTTTTTACAAGTCACACTCAGGGCTGTTTCTCATTAAGCAAAAGTCAGTCTGTATGACACAGAAAATGAATGCAAATTATGCCCTAAACCTCTTCTTACCTTCTAAAAATACTGATTTATGAGGCAAATCAGAGGCTGAGAAATACTGCGAATTTCCTCTTTACAAAAATACTTAGCACAAGTATGCGCCCTTGCAGCCTGGGACTTTTCCTCCTCTTTGCTCAGAGGCATCTGAGCTAAATTGGATTTCTAGGAATGAGATCCTCCCACCCCCAAATACCTGCCCTGGCTAGGCTCCACCTTGGGCAGGGGGAACGTTGCTTGCTGGGCCTCTGTAGCTGGGAATGCTGGCCTGACCAGGCACAGGGAGACCCCTTTCTTCATCTCATGTGCAGCATTCACATGAACAGTCTTTACGTAGGCAGATTCATTTAGAAACCTATGAAAGACATTGGTGTCAGATGAAATTCTTATCTATCCCATGATCAGCTAACTTAAGAGAACTGAGGATTAAAATGACTCCTCTCTCTCTCTCTCTCTCTCTTTCCCTCTGTCTCTCTCTCTCTCTGTCTCTCTCTTTTTCTCTCTCTCTCTCTCTGTCTCTCCCTCTCTCTGACTTCTCTCTCTCCCTTTCTCTCTCTTCTCTCCCTCTTTCTCTCTTCTCTCTCTCTCTCTCTCTCTCTCTTCCAGAGAAGATCAGAGATTTAAGAGTGGAAGGGCCCATAGGTCATTGACTCATTGACTTCAACCATCTAATTTTATAGACGGGCAAAGGGAGACCCAAGGAAGTTCAGTGACTTGCCCAAGGTCACACTCACATGAGTGGCTGTATTAGCCTAGATTCCAGCTCAGGTCCTTTGACTCTAAAAAACAGCTCTCTTTCCACTGCTGTCCATGGCCTCTATTGTGGATCATAGATAATGAATGGTCAGGCAAGGTCAATGGGTTCATTTATTTTTGCTAAACTATACTTGCTTATGAAGGTTGGGATGTGGAAGGAGGTGTCATTGAAAATGATGGTGGTATTAAAGAGCATTGACACAATATCAATATGGGGGGGGGAAGAAATTAGAGCTAAAATAAAAGGTCCCATCTGCATAAGATCTAAATATTAAAGGTCACATCATAAAGAAAGGAGAAGAGAACTAACCAGACCTGGTACAGGGAAACCAAACAAATAGAGAAGATTGATTATATGGACAAAATCAATGCACCTAAGATAATAAGAGAAGCTGTTGACAAGGAAATTTTTGCATGAAATATCACTGATAAAGAGATGTCATGTCCAGAATATACATGGAATGAACAAATACAGTGAACTCAAAATAACACAACTACATAAAGTCAAGATGCATTCCTCACTGGATAAATGGTTAAAAGTCATGAATTAGTAGTTTTCAAAAGAATTGGAAACTATTAAAAGATAACTGTGAGGTTTCATCTTGCATCAATAAAATTGATAAAGATAATTAGTTGAGAAGAGTCAATGCTGGGGAAGCTAAAGGAAGATAGGTGTACGAATACACTATTAGTGAGCAGGTAGGCGGCACAATGGATAGAGTGCTAGGCTTGGAGTCAGGAAGATCTGAGTGCAAATCCAGCCTCAGACACTTCCTGGCTGTGTCACTCTGAGCAAGTAACTTAACCCTGTTTGCCTCAGTTTCTTCATCTGTAAATGAGCTGGAGAAAAAATGGCAAATCACTCTAGTGTCTTTGGCAAGAAAACCCCAAACGGGGTCAAGAGGAGTCAGACATGACTGAAACTAAAACAACAACAACAGTGGAACTGTAAATTTGTTTCAATCATTCTGGAAGGCAATTTGGAATTATGCTAAAAATAGTGACTAAAATATGCATACCCTTTGACCCAGAGAGCCACTGCTAGGCATATATGTCTAAGAGACCAAAGAGATACACCAAAATATTTGTAGTGGTACTTTTTGTGGTAGCAAAGAACTACAGCCAAGTAGATGACCAAAGAATGGGGAACGACTAAAAAGAATGCCACCTGGATGCTCTAAGAAATGAGGTATTTGGACAATATGGAGAAACATGGAAAGATTCATGTGAACTGAAGCAGAATGAAGTAAGCAATAATAACTACGGCAACATAAATGAAAAGAACGATAATGAAAAGAGGGAGACAGCACTAATTATAATGACCAAGATTGGGTCCAGAGGAAAAAAAAAGAAAACATGCCTTCTTCTCCCTTCTTTGCAGGGGTGGAGGACTATTGGTAGGGAACATTGAAGATACTATTAGACTCAGTTAATGTGTTAGCTGATTTTGCAGAACTACTTTTTATTCCTCTCTTTTAAATAATTCTTTGTTATAAATAATGGCTTACTGGATAGATGAGGAGAGAGATATATTTAGAATATTAAAATAAGATATAAAAGTATTTAAGAAGATTATAAGCAAGAACATTTCTTTTTCAAAGCAAAACCAATTGTACAAATCCAATTATAAAATGTTCTTTGCAGAAAAACAGACCTAAATAATTAGAGAAATATTAATTGCTCATGGGTGTGCTAAGCCAATATAATAAAAATGATACTATTACCTAAATTAACTTACTTATTTAGTGATGAACCAAAGAATTATTATTTTGTAGAGCCAGAAAACTAATGACAAAATTCATATTGAGGTATAAAAGGTCAAGATTTTTAAAGACAATAATGAAAAAAGTGTGAAGGAAGGAAATCTATCTGTAATGGTAATTAATTTAAATTTGAAGACCCCTTTTTGTTATGTCAAGTAAGCAGGTACTTAGCCCTTGGTCAAGCCTCTATGAAAGAGGCAGAGGGTGTGAACTCTGTCTCCCATTGCTGACATAACAGGAAAGGTTTGGCTGAAACAAGAAGCCAATGCTGTGTGTGTGTGTGTGTGTGTGTGTGTGTGTGTGTGTGTGTGTGTGTGTGTGTGTGTGTGTGTGTGTGTGTGTGTGTGTGTGTGTGTGTGTGTGTGTATAAGAAAAACCCCAGAGAGGCAGAATCAGAATTTTTCTCCTGGCAGGCTCCTGGTAGAGGAGAGAGAGAGAGTTTCTCTCAGTGAGCATCTAGAAACTGACTGAGAAGTGAGAAACGATTTCCTTGAGACCAGAATCTGGTGAAGGCTGAAGTTGCTGCTGAAAAGGCCGCCTGGAAGGCTGAGATTTCTTCTAGGTACTAGGGCCAGCCAAACTGCTGGAGGACTGAAGAAGTATGACCAGGATAAGACTTTGTTTGTTTGTGGCTTGGTTGATCCTTGAGTTCCTGGAAACAGAAGTTGTGAAGGTTTTGAGATATGTTGAACCCTGTGAACTTCAGGGTGTAGCAGGAACTGCCTGGAGGACTGGACAAGAACCTGGGAGCTGTCTGTCTCTGAATCCAAGTGACTGTTTGGTGGATTCAGGGAGGAGCTGGGACCATGGAAGGGGATCCAGGGAATCTGAGAGACCATCCCAAGTCAAGATGAAGAAAAGTCCTCTCCTTAGATGTTGAATGAGGTGATGAAATTGAAGTTTACTAGAGACCAAGGGGTGGAGGGTTTGTGTAATTTTCTGTTTTTGTTTTTTGTTTTTGGAGGGGGAGAGGCAGGACAATGGGGGTTAAGTGACTTGTCCAAGGTCACACTGCTAATAAGTGTTAAGTGTCTGAGGCTGGATTTGAACTCAGATCCTCCTGACTCCAGGGCCAGTACTCTAGTCACTGTGCCACCTAGCCACCCCATTTGTGTAATCTTCTTTTGATTGTATTTAGTGATTAACAATACTTAGTGACTGATTGCTAGATAAGTGACTGATTAAATTAACCTATGATTGCCCCATGAGTGGAAGATTGACTATTGTATTTTGAGATGACTGAATGACTAAGGAGGCAAACCTCCTTAGGGATGCCAGATGATTGTTCTTTTGTTCTTTGTTCTAAATACTGTGGCCACTTTGGTGAAAACTACTTGGCCATTCTAATGATAAGCTCTTGTGAGCACTATATTGTGATTTTTTGTGATAAGATGTAATGTTGTGAATATTATATTGTGATTTGTTGTAAACTTTTGCCTTGATTTGTTATGGAATAACTGGAGTATTCACTATACTGTGTGATCAGAACCTTAAAAGCTGTTCATAGTAGCATTCTTTTGGGAAGCTGCTCATGCATGGCATTACACAATCAGAACCAGATTTCATACTATATCACAAAGAAGTCATCATTAAAACAATTTGGTACTGGTTTAAAACAGTAACATAATTTTCAATAAATCCAAAGATCCCTAGTAATAGGGTAAAGACTCACCATTTGACAAAAATTGCTAGGAAAACTGGAGAGTAGTTTATCAAAAACTAGGTATAGACCAACATCTCACATCATATACCAAAATAAATGCCAAATGGGTGCATGACAGGTATAAAAGATGATGTCATAAGCAAATTAAGAGGATCAAGGAAGAAATTACATTTCAGATCTATGGATGCAGAAGAGTTTGTGACCAAACAGTGATAGAAAATGAAAAAAAAAGACTCACTCAGATAAAATGGATAATTTTATTATATGTGATTAAATTATTTTTGCACAAATGAATCTTATGCAGTTAGAATTACAAAAAAGGTAGGTAATGGGCAGTCATTTTCTCTAGTAAAGATCTCATATCTAAAAAATGAGGAACTGATTCAAATCCATAAGACTGAGTCATTCTCCAATAGATAAATGACCAAAAGATAGAAATAGGCAGTTTTAAAAAAGAAGCAGCCCAAGTTATTAGCAACCATAAGAAAAAATTCTTCAAATCACTAATAATAGGAGAAATACAAAATAAAGCAACTTTGAGGTTCCGCCTCACACTTGTCAGACTGCCAAGATGATAAAGGAGGGAAATTAAAATGTGCTTAGTACAGTGTCTGGGTAGATAGTAGGTGCTTTATAAATGTTAACTGACTGACTGACTGACAGACAGAGGGGATGTAATCAACATTCATTCTATAAACCCACTTGGAACTATACCTAAAAAGTTACTAAATGGTACATTATATTTGACCCAACTAAACCAGTACTAGGCTTATACCTTAAATAGATGAAAGAAAGAGGGAAAAGACCCATGTGGAAAAAACACTTACAGTATCTCTCTTCGTAGTAGCCAAAAAGTAGAAAGGAAACTGGAGCGAGGCAGGAAGCATCAATTGCGGAAGGGCTAAACAGGTGTGGTTTCTGAATTCAATGGAATATTATTGGGCCATAAGAAATGATGAGGTAGCCGAGTTCAGAAGACTTTGGGAAGAATTCTATGAACTGATGCAGAGTGAAATGAGCAGAAACAGGACAAGTTACATGACAACATTGTAAAGAAAGCCATCTTTCAAAGATGGTAGACCTCTGATCAATGCATTGATAAACCATGAGCCCAGAGCACTAAAGATGAAACATCCTGCCCATGTCCTCCTGTCAGTCAGGTGATAGACTGGAAATGTAGAAAGAGACACATATTTTCAGACACGAGCAATGCTGGACTACGCATATTTATCATGGGGATTTTTCTTTGTAAAACATTGTTCCAGGAGAGGGATGTGTAATAAATGCTGTAAAAATAAATAAGCTCTTATTTAGAGCAGCAAAGCCTGATCTACATCTTGCTGTCTGTCCTCCTGCCAAATCTTCACAATGTGGCTCTGTTCTTCTTCCCATCCCAATGCCTTTTATTTGTGTTCTCTGAGGACACTGCTCTGACTACAAGCCTTTGCCCTCTTCCCTCATAGCTGTGCCCTGTACCTTCGATCCATCCAGGTCCCCTCTTTCCCTTCTCTAGCCTCTCCTCTCCCCCTTCACTATCTTCTGCCATGCCCCATGGGATTCCTTTTCCACTGTGGCAGACTTCCCTTTATCCTCCTCTCCCCCAAAGACAGATCCCATTTCTATGGGGCTTTAAGGAGCCCTGGGAGGCAAGAAGTAGAATTATTATTCCCATTTTATAGTTGGAGAAACTGAGGTTCGAAGAGTTTAAATGAGTTGTCTAACATGTCCATGTTACATGTCAGGAGTAGCATTCAAACTCAGGTCTTTTTTGACTTTAAGAAACACATTTTTCTTTTGATCCAGGTTACTTCCCACTCTCTTTCCTAATTCCCACAACAGTTGTTGATTATGCCACATAATTCTGCATTTTTGACGTGTGTGTGTGTGTGTGTGTGTGTGTGTGAGAGAGAGAGAGAGAGAGATACACACACATCATACAGATACATTCTTGTTCTGCTCCTCTGTCTCATGGATGCTAGTCCTATCTGGCATACCAGAAGCAGCGTGCTGAAGTGTGCAGAGTAATGGCCTTGGAGTCAAGAAGTCCCGAGTTCAAATCCTAACTCTGACACTTACTAGCTGCATGGCCATGGGAAAGTCAAGCGACCCTTCTGAAGTCAAGTTTTATCCTCTGCTAAACAGGGATACTAAGATCAAATGAAAAATTACTAGCTCACATTTTTACAGAGCTTGGAGGTTTGCTAAGTGCTGATCCTTACAACCAACCCTGTGAGGGTGGTATTATTATTCCCACTTTACAGATGGGGAAACTGAGGCTCAAGTGGGTTAGGTGATTTGCCCTCAGTCACACAGCTAATAAAGAAGCTGAGGCAGGATGAGAAGCCAGAACTTCTGAATTCTAAGGACTTGAGAACTCTTCCCCCTTTACGTATGAAATAACGTATAGAAAGGGTCTCACTAATCTTAAGCTGTACACAAAGGTCAGCTATTTTTTATTTTTGCGACCTTCATGCCTTCTATCATCATCTCGCCAACCAGACCCCAAGCTCTTTCAGGGGAGGGACCATGTCACCGCTTGCACAGTCTAAGAACAAGAGACCTGAAACCAAGGCTGAAACATGAGATTACTTCTCTAGCCTTTAATGGAGTGGGGGTGGGGAGGGAGACAGGGATCCCACTGATTGAATCAACTTGCAAGTGAAGAAATTCCCTCTAACCAATGCAGGTTAGCATCTTCTATGCATCTTAGAGCTTTAGGGAGTTACCTAGAGCAGGTGTTTTCTTGGGGTCACCAAGTCAACGTGTGGTCACAACCAGATTAAGATGTAATTTGGAAATGTTTAACAAAATAAAATTAAAAAAACTACAATGTAGACAGTGTTGATTTTGGTGTTTTCTAAGCCAACATGGAATCCCTTCTTTGAGTCTGGCACCCTTGGCCTAGAGCTCTGAGACAATACATGATTTTCTGGGTTCCACAGTCAATATATGTCAGAGGTGGGGTTTGAACCAGGTTGTCTTGGTTCTGAGCCTGGTTCTCATCCATTAATGTCATGATGCCTCTTATTCTGACATTAGACATTAAGACTCAGAGGTTTGAGAATAACCAGAACCTTTGGACTACATGAAGGCTGGAATCTAAGTGATATGGACACTTTTCTTTGAGGTCACAAAGAACTCATTAGCATTTTCCCCAACGGAAATTTATTTATCCTTCACCCTTTTGCCCACAGAGTGTCCTGTTCTTAAAAATCAATACCCCCTTAAAATCAAGGTAATCACTTGTAAGCTATCTTCTTCCCCCATTAGGGAAAAAAAGAGAGTGGGGAAGATAGTATCACCAACACATGTCCTTGTTAAAAAGGAAAACCCCCAAACTCAAATCCTATGTTATAATGGATGATATTATGTCTTCTCTCTCAAGTCTGATGCCAGTTGCATTAGGAAGCTTAATATTTACTAAATGGCCTATACAATAACAGCAACATCAGAAAAGACTTAACTCTGATCAATATACTGACTAAGTATGACTCCAAGGGCATGGAAATGAAACATGTTAACCATCTCCCTACAGAAGGGGTAATGGAACCCAGAGCGTGGAATTGAGGCAGACATTTTTGGACATGGTCAATGTGGTAACTTGTTTTGCCTGACTTTTTTTTTTTTTTTAGTGGGGAAGAGGAATATGTGAGACAAAAAGATTTTTGTTAACTAAAGAAAATTAAGTTAAAAATATTTATTAAGTAATCTGAAACTGAACTTTGACTCTTTAGTATTGTAAGTAGATTAGGTCAGAGACTGAAAATGGTGGCTTGAACGAAACTCCTCTGTCCTTCTAAGGGTGCTCTTCCTCCACAGCTCCCTATTTCTGTTGGGACCAAATGCCATCCCTCCAGTCCCTTAGCTCCATAACTATAGAGCCCTCTTTGACATTTCCCTCTGCCTTCAATCCTTATCTACTCGCAGCAGCAAGCCCCAATTCCAGCCATTATCTCTCGTCTAGACCATAGTTCCAATGGGCATTTTCCTTTTCTCATTCATCCTTTGAAACTGTTGCCAAAATAATCTTCCGAAAGTACAGCTCTAGCCATGTTATCCCCCTGTTTAAGAATCTTCAGTGAATTCCCGCTGTCCCTAGGATCAAATAAACCTTTTTGTCTTAGAAGCAAAGCCCGTCAGTCCAGCATTTTCTACATTTACTTCACATCTGGTGTTCCTGCAGCTTCTCATTCAATTGCCGATCTCTATGATTTTGCACAGGTTGTCCAGAATACCTAAAGCACCCTCTTTCTCCTCACCTTTATCTCTGCCTTTTGAGAATCCTTAGCTTCTCTCAAGGATATGCTCCGCAGCCGCTCTTACGGGCAGCATTTCTAGAGACCTCAGTAGCAGGTAAGATCCTTGAGGGCAGAACCCTCTTCATTCTTGTCTCTGTATCTACAGTGCCTTGCACAATGTAGGTGCTAAAAAAAGTTAACTGAAATGAATGTCTGAAGTTTGAACACTATTTCTGCACCCCTGATGCCAATGCTAGCCCTTTTGGAAGTTTCCAGAAGGTCCTCTTTCATTGAAAAATAGGTAGACGCTACATTGTTTTTTCACTCATTGTTCTTGCTTATTTTGAAGAGGACCAATGACATCACTGGGAGATGTTTTGAATTGTGTGTGAATTGGATGTAAGTGATGCCGAGCTGCACAAAATCTCCGACCTCATTCTCCCTTCCAGACTCACTGAAGTCCAGTGGCGGAACAAGCCAAGATGATGAGTGATGGGAGGCAGGGGATGACCTTGGCATCTTTGATGTCTGGTCAGGCTGGAAGGCTTCACAGCACCTGCTTCAGCTGCCTTCATGGCCGTTGGAGCAAACTGTTCTCATCTGCCCATTCCACTGGGGGTATGCTTGGGGCAGACACTCCCCTAAATCACTGATGGGGTCAGAGGCCTCTTGGCTACCCCTTACCTAGGTTAACTCATCTGCCAAAATGGTTTTACTGGGCTGTGGCTGTTGTTCATGCTACAGTTTCTTGGAGTTACGAGTGAGAGCTTTTCCCTAACAGCCTATTGATACAGAAAATCCTGCTCTCACTAAATCCTTTATCACTAAGTTAAGTCAACATGCATTTTTAAAGTACCTACTATGTGCTAGCTATTGTGCTGAGCACAACAGACACAAAGAAAGGCCCATAGTCCCTGCTCTCAAGGAGCTCTTGGTCTATTGAGAGGAGACAGCATGTAAACAACTATGTACAAACCAGATATACACAGAATAAGATGAAGATGCCATTAGATGGAAGGAACTAGCATTAGAAAGATGGGGAAAGGCTTCTTGTAGAAGACGGTATTGGAGTTGAGATTTGAAAGAAGCCTAGGAGGCTGGGGAGGGGGCTGGAGGGAAGAGGAAGGGGAAAGAGATGGAGAGAGACAGAGACTGAAACAGAGAGAGACAGATAGACAGAGAGACACACACACAGAGAGACAGAGAGAGAAGGGGAAGAGAGACAGAAAGAAAGAGACAGAGAGATACAGAGGGAGACAGAGACAGAGAGAGAGGAGAGAGAGAGAGAGAGAGAGAGAGAGAGAGAGAGCAAGCAAGTGAGAGAGGGAGAGACAGACAGAGAGACAGAGAGACAAAGACAGAGAAGTGAGGGAGAGACAGAGAGAGACTGAGGCAGAGAGAGAGACAGAGACTGACACAGAGTCTGAGAGAGACTGACAGAGAGACAGAGACAGAGTGTTCTAGGCCATTCCAGGAATGGAGAATAGCCAGTAAAAATACCCAGGACTGGGAGATGGATGGAAGGAAGGAAACAAGCTCCTATTAAGTGCCTGCTTTGTGCCAGGCACTACAGTATTGCTTTATAAATATTATCTCCTCTGATCCTCACAACAACCCTGGGAAATACATGTCATTTTCATCCTCATTTCACAACTGAGGAGACTGAGGCAGTGAGCGGTTAAGTGACTTTCCTAGGGTCACACAGCTAGTTAAGCATCAGAGAAAGTCTTCCTGACTCCAGGCCAGGTGCACTGCCCACTGTACCACCCAACCACCCTCATGTGCTAAGAACACCAGAATGAGAAGCACTGAGTCCTTTCCCTTCCCCCCATTACTTGTCTGACCATGAGGATTTAGAAAGCAGAAAATCCCTGGAAATGCTCAAGGATTAGAAAGAAGGGAAGAAGAAGGTCACAGCGGAGCTAAGACTGCCTGCTCCCCAGTGGCTGTGGGTCCAGGGCTCTCTGTCACTGTCTTTTTTCCCAGGACATTTTCTGAAGTGGAGATGACGTCTCTCCAGATGTTTTCTGAGACATGTATTTTTAAATAAACAGAGCAAAAAAAAAAATCTAGCTGAGCAGTTCTAGTCTGTGACCAATCGGATGACCTCTGACGGTGGCGGGGGTGGAGAAGTCATGCTGCTGGACATCTCTGGGTGGGGGCACCCCTCTTTTTGTCAGGTCTCAGCGTCTGCTGGGGCTCACAGATACTTGTCAGGTTGATCAAGGCCATGAAAGCAGTGACCCCAAAGCACACGCTTTCATTATACAGATCTTTCATCCCCATCCCCCTTTTCAGGTCCCTCCTAGTGTCTTTTTTACTGAAGGTGATGCCACAGACCCCAACTGCACCTGAGGAAGAGCCTGGGGCCAGGGAGGCACCAGCAGGCTGCCTGGACAAAACAATGACCTTCCAAGTCTCTGCTACTTGTCTAACAGTGTGATGCTTTTTCTGATGGTTAGGTCAGCCCAGGACACTGTTTGTCATTTATTGAGCTGTTGGGACATTTATTTATTTACACATGTATATGACTGTTTAGATCACAAGCCTGGCCATACAGGAATAGCTGTCATTTCCTTAAGAAAGCAATCACATATAATCATATCTATACGTCTATATAAAACTGCTCTAAAATGCAAAATTCACTCTCTAAAATTTAGAGCTTTTAAAGTCGGAGCTGTAACAAAATCCACACAGTATTGACCTCAGGCCAAGAAACAGAAGTATTGGTGATAGTGACAAAGAGGACCGATGCCTCCCTGGGCCATGAAGACTCGCCTTTGGTGGGCACTAGCAGCTTGGAGTCGGAGGAAGCCTTCTGAGCATGGCCCAGGTGAAAATCCTCTTTTCTCCCAACTTGTCTTAAAGCTGTGAGAAAGTACCAATATCTGATGATCATAAAGCACTTTGAAGTTTACTCAGCTCTGCTCATCACACATCACATTTGAGCCTCACAACAAGCCCAAGAGGTGGAGATTATTTCCACTGTGCAGATGAGGAAGTCAAGGGTCAGGGGGTGGTGCCCATGGCCAGTAGAGAGAGAGCCTATAGAGTTCTTCCTGGACTTCCAGTCCAACATTTAAGCTCCTACATACACTGCCTCTTAGACAACTTGGTAGTTGTGTCTACAGGGGGAGAACCAGATCTAAGTTACCATTTCATTTATTTGGAGCATAAAAGCAGCTTGGCATAGACTGATAAAGCAAACATTTATTAAACACTTACTGTACACTAGGCAGAGTGCTAGATGCTAGACACCCTCAAAAAAGGCAAGCAAGCAAGCCAGTTCCTACTTCCAAGGTGCTTATTTACATTCTGGAAGAGAGAATATGTGGTTTATAGCACTGGACTTAATTCAAATCCTGCCCCTGAAACTGCCCAGCTGTGTGACTTTGGGCAAATGATGGAACTTCTGAGACTCAGTTTTCTCATCTGTAGAAAAGGGATAACTAACATCTATTGAAGAGGGCTGTTGGGAGGACCAGAGAAGCTAACGTGGAGAGCATTTTGCAAACATTACATTAGAGTGATATCAGATGTTAGGTAACATTAATATCATCATCCCCAATATTAAGTTCCTAGCAGTGGGGCACAGCAATCAATGAACAGGCATCTACTGAGTGTCTACTCTATGATACAGATACCCAAGAACAAAACAATCCCTAGGAAAGTCGGCTAACTTTGCTGAGCCTCAATCTTCTCATCTGTAAACTCGAAATAATACCTCCTGTGGTATCTGCTCAACAGGGTTGTTCTTGGAATCAAATTAAATAAAGTAATCAAAGTGCCCTGCAAGTTTCCGAGCACCATGTAAATGTCAGTTACAGACCTCATTCTTCTCTACGTGATGGGTTATTAGTATCATCATTGACACCACTGTTCCTAAGGAATAATAATAACAGCCAACATTTAGATGGCATACTGAGATTTCCAAGCTCTTTACACATATTATCCCATTGATCTTCTCAACAACCCAGAACAATAAGTGTTACTGTTCCCATTTTACAGACAGAGAAACTGAGGCTCAGAGAGGGTAACTTGTCCATTATTACATAGGCAATAAATGTCAGAGGCAGGATTTGAACCCAAGTCTTTCTGACCAAAAGGCCAGCACTCTCTCTACTATAACCTGCTGCCTCATCAGACCTACCTGTGTCCCAAGTCACTCTCTGGTCCACAGTTTCTTCATCTGTAAAATAAAGGAGCTAGACTCCACAGTTTTTAAATGACTCTAAGCCTGGGAAAAGACCATTGGGTTACAAGCTCCTTAAAGCAGGGACTCTTTTCATTCATTCTATTCCCAAGCACAGTGTCTGGCACTTAGTAAGCACTTAATAAATGTTTATTGGATGGACGGAAAACAAATGTCAAGTGTTTTGTACGGCTTTAAGAAGAAGGTCCCTCTATCATTCAGCCCCAAAGCCTCAGGCCTGCCCTCTGCCCTTTGCCCTCAGGAAGTGTGCTTACCTTTGTATATAAGAGTTGTTCACCCCTCTGTGATCCAGGTCATGGCTCAGGGCCGCAATGAGCAGGGCCAGGATCTCCAGGTCAGTCAGCTGGTTCTTTGCATACAAGGAGACATAGAGAGGAAGAGGCATGAATGCTGGGCACATCAGGCAGAGGATGCAATGGCATCTCCCTGGGTTTTGTCGGTGGCTGTGGAGACATCTTTGATGACACAAGCCCAGTATCCAGGCTCCATGCCCCTTGCTTTGGCCCCAGAGCCCCTTGGTTATGGCCTGAACACCATAAAACAAACTTCAGGCTGAAATGAACTGCATGTAATTCAGCCTCATGGGGGGCTCTGGTTAAAGATGGCCTTTACTGAAAGACAAAACTAGGATCCCTAGGAACCTCTGGCCAGCTCCTTCAGAACACCACGGCGCTGGCATTCTAGGCAATCAACCTGGCCTCCACTGGTCAGCTGGGGCTCAGATTATACCCAGAATACTTGGAATCACAGGGCTTTGTGGCACTGTTCAGATGCCCGGCCTCCGACTCCCATTGAATATGGCTGAGAGAGATGCTGGGACCATCGACTCCTCGGAATGTTGACCGGAATGAGTCATGAAGGGGAAAGAAAAATCTGACTGTTCAGGCATAAATTGAAGGAAAACAGTTTTGTGAAATCTGTTTTTTTAGAAATTCTTCTGTTAAGAAAGATGAAGGAGAGTTGTCTGTCTTCAACTCTTTTCAGAGATGGAAAACTAAGGTTTTCCATAGGAAAAATAACATCATGAACTCTTGGATTTAAAGCTAGAGGAGATGTCACACACTCTCTGTTTCCAGAGGGTGGGGATCCAAGCTTGATCTGTTGGAATTTTACCCCATAACAAGCTTTAACAGCACCTACCCCCTTTAGTAACTTTGAGTAGCTCAAAAATGCACTGAGACGTTTGGAACACTTTGTGTAACTTTGGCTAGAATCTAGAAAAGGAAAACTATCGCAGAGACATTTTATTTGAGTGCTTTGAAAATAATCCCTCTGGCAAAAACTAGCCAGTGAAAACAAGAAGCCCATGAAACTGGAGACGGGGGAATTTTTCAGCCTTTTAACAAAACACACACACACACACATTCATGTATATATGGAACACACATATACACATGCATACACATGTGGATATATGTATATTCACACATACACACACATGTTTGTGTGTACATGTGTATACACATATGTATGTGTGTGTGTGTATACACACACACATGAAAAAGTGAGGGATCTCCGTTTTCTATTATGTTTCCTGTGCAAAATCAATCTACAGCGTTTGGTACAGCTCTGAAAACAAGAAAGCCCATCTCTTCTGCCACATCTCGGAATCAGACCCTACTTAGCTGGGCTACTCGATTCCCCTGAAGCTGGCAAGAAGGGACCAGAGGACCATGTGGACTTCAGCCTGGGAAGTAACGAGCCTGGAAATGTCCCCGCTGTGGGTATGTGCTCTTGGAAAGTCCTCTACTCCTTTGGCCAATCAGTGTGACCCTTAACCTCATTCTAGTCAATACTATTTGTAATGTTCAATTTTTTCTTAATTGAACAGGTTTCCCACAGGAAACCAAGAAGGTTTCATCTTTGGGAATCAGAGAGCATAGGATTTGGACCTCCAATGGATCTTTGTGAACACAGGCAATGAGTTCCCCTGTATATGACATGCTGCTCGCTAGGAGAATGCCATGTTTGGGTGTCAGTGGGTAAGTGGCGCGATCAGTGTAGTATGATCCTTTATCCCTTACATGGCAGTTTGAATGCCTGCTGTTCTCTGGGTTGGCTTACTCACTCCCTTGTGCCCTTGCCCTGGTAGGTTTAGATTCCCAGAGACAGAACACTACCATATGGTCACACACAAACTCCCCCAGATGGTTACAATCAAACTCTCATAGAGTCCCAAGGGTAATCCCATTGAGAGTCCCACTGGGAAATTTTTCCCCCTACTCATTCTCTAGCTCTTGAGCCCCACTGATGGATTTCCCATTAATATAACCAGCCACTTAAAATATAATGTGTCCATCTGGTATGTGATACTTATACAACCAGTCACTAACAATACTGAGAATCTTATTTGACTTTATTTTTTGAGATTTTGTATTTCTACCATGGGCTGAGTCCATGGCTCATTGATATGGAGACTCTGACTTGCTCTGTTTCTGACCTGGGCCAGTGTGACTGTCCTTTGGCAGCCTGGTGACCTTCTACATCAAAATATTTATCTCTAACAGTAGCAATTCCTTAAATCCTTCAACAGTTCAAATCTTCTCTTTTACGCAGAGATACTTTAAGCCTTAAAGGGACGGTGTCCCTTAGGTAGAGTTAGAATAGACTTTGGAAATCATCCAGTCCAACCCTCTCACTTTATAAATGAGGAAACTGAGGCACATATTTATTTCTTTATAAATCCTTTTTAAAAGAGCCTGAACAATACGGTGATAGTTGCCATTTCCTTAAGATAACTATTTTCTATAACATGATCTACCTGGGTAAAACTGTCTCTATAAAACAAAATCTGACTTTTAAAGCCCAAACTTTCTAATCAGAGTTGTGAGAAAATCAATAGGTGGTTTGTTTTCAATTCAGAGGACTGGACTCATCCAGGATCACACACTTATTAAGCAACAGAACAAGGAGGAGATTATCTCCCAGTGCCTCATTTTATTGCTAAGGAGGACTGAAGCTCAGAGAGTGAAGGTCTTGTCCAAAGTGACAGACCTTGGTGGTGATGGGGCCAGGGCTTGAATTCAAGTCTCTATTTCCAGGCCAGGGTTCCTGACCCCTTGCAGGTTGAGAATAAAGGAGGGGAGATATGTCACTTTTTCCTATTAACACCATTAATGCTGCTCTCTATTGCCAATTGGGGCAGCTAGGTGGTACAGTGGATAGAACATTGACCCTGGAGTCAGGAAGACTTGAATTCAAATTTGACCTCAGACACTCACTAGCTGTGTGACCTTGGGCAAGTCACTTCACCTTGTTTCCTCAGTTTCCTTATCTATAAAATGAGATGGAGAAGTCTGCCAAGAAAACCCTGAATGGGGTGACAAAGAGTCGGTCATGACTGAAAACACCTAAACAACAACGGTCAATTATCATCCTGCAGGGTATACATGATGGGGCTTCATGAAACCAGTCCCTTTTTTGAAAGATCATTTTAAGAAATGGCCTGTGATCTGCACTGGGGGAGAGCACATATGAATGGGTGAGAACTGAGAACTCAGAGATAAGGATACCCTCTATACAACAAGAAGGCAGCTACAACGAGGTTACATGTTGCTGTTTTGTTCTTCCTTTGACAACATGAAAACTGAAGAATTTAAGAGAATCACAGCGCCATGAGTTTGGAAGGGAGCTCTGGGGCATGAAGAGCAATCACTTTTACAACATACTCCAGCGTCTGCTTAAAGATGTCCATGGAACCTCCAATTCCAGTTTTGGAGAGCTCTAATTGTTGGGGCAGCTAGGTGGCCCAGTGGATATATGCTTGGCCTCGAGTCAGGAAGACTAGAGGGCAAATCCAGCCTCAGATACTTACTAGCTGTGTGACCCTGGGCAAGTCACTCAACCTTATTTGCCTCAATTTCCTCATCTGTAAAATGAGCCAGAGAAGGAATGGCAAACCACTCCAGTGTCTTTGCCCAGAAACCCCCAAATGGAGTCTTGAAGAGTCAGACATAATTGAAACAATTGTTAGGAAGTTTTCTGGACATCAAGCTTCCATTTGCCTCTCAAAATATCCCAGTTCCTGGTTCTGGCCTCTGTGACCAAATAGAACAAGTCTAAGCTCTCCTCCCAATGTCAGCCTTTCAGACCTTTGAGGGAGGTGATCATGTTCCCCCATTCTTTTCACCTGGAACAGTTCCTTCAACAGATGCTCCTAAGGCATGAATGTGAGGGTTTTCTCAATCTTGGAATATAAGCAGAATGGACCAAGCAGTCTTTTTAGTGTTGGCATTAAAAGTAAAACAAGGCAGAGGTATGATCTTGAACAGTGTGAGGGTCCACTCTTGGGCACCTACCTGAATTCGGCCTGACTTTAATGCAGCAAACATGCACTGGGCCGTGTTAAAGGCGTGCCGCCAGTTGTGGTAGGCTACATTCTTCCGATAATTCTTTTTGACACTCAGTATCCACCTGCAAAGAACCTTGAAAGAAAACAAAAGCATAATTTAGTTATATGTAAAATTAAAATTCATAGTTACACGTTCTGTTGGGTTTTCTCTCTGTCTTTCTCTTCTCTCCTCTCCTTCAGCCCACTTACCTAGAGATTATGTGTCCATGTCACATTGTACAAGAGATTCCAAAAGAAAGGCATATCCAGAAGCCCCCAGCAGTACCCACGCAGAGGGTGAGCCCTCAAAGCTCTGCCCACCCACCCTGTCCACTGGACACCATTGGGAAGGTGTTTATACACAGAGTTTGGTGAGGAGGTTGTCAGGAGGTAATTGTAGATAGAATACCACCACCAACACCGGGGGGTCCAAAACTGTCCAATCAACCATAAAAGAAACTCAGGCAGAGCTCTGAGCCAATAGCACTTTACTAAAGGGTCTGTGGCCCCCTCAGATCTTCCTCACAATTGGAGATTTCCCCTCTCTCCAGGGCCTCAATTTTTATGGTGCCTCATATCCAGAGATGCAGAAAAGGCAAAAGTAAAATACAGAATCTCATTGGTTGATAGATCTAGCTCTTTTTAATTTTATTTTTAAATTAAATTAATTTATTTATTTTTGGTTTTCAATATTTACTTTTCTAAGATTTTGAATTCCAAATTTTTCCCCCTCCCTCCCTTCCTCTCTCCCCAAGAAGTCATGTAATCTGATATAGGCTATACATGTGCAATCGTATTAAACATATTTCCTCATTAGTCATGTTGTAAGAAGAATCAGAACCAAAGGAAATAACCCTGAGAAAGAAAAACAAACAAACAAAACACCAAAAAGAGAGAGAAAACAGTCTCCTTTGATGTGCATCGAGACTCCATAGCTCTTTCTCTGGATGTGGATGGCATTTCCCATTGTGAGTCTTTTGGAGTTGGATAGACCTAGCTCTTGAGCCTCCCAGAGGGCCAGAAATGATGCACCAGCATGGTCAGTCACAGACTGGGCAAGACAAGGGTCATCCCTGCTGACTGACTGGTCATAAGACAGGCAAGAGAGGGTGGTCTGGGGGTAAAAAAATAAGTTGGGGGACTTTCCGTGTCATTTCAAGACGTTCCACCAATGACGCTTTGGGCACAGTGATTAAGGTCTGAAGACCTTCTATCTTCTTGCCCACGTTAGCCTTGGTCCTACAGGATTGGCCTTGGTCCTATAGGCCAAAAGGCTGGAGGTCCTCTGGTTAGCATTCTGGTAGTCAGGCAAGTATACTTTATAACAGCTTAGTGAACTCATAGCATCTAGTTTAAAGTTTGGGACCTATTACAAGAAAGAGTTTGTCTTATCTAACTATCCCTAAACATAACATACGTAAAATATCTAATCCCTATCAGAGTATTGGTTCACTAGACTGACTGAATGCATATTAATAGATGAGTCTAGCACTAATAGGCACCACCCCTATAACCTCCTACTAAACCAAATAATGCTGATTAGGATACCATAGGGGCACATAAATCATCCCTCGCACCACCACCATAGCTTCCAGATCTCTCTGCTCTCAAGCCGCCCCTAATGTAGGGCAGTGGACAGAGTGGCCCCACACTCTCTTACGTACCGGGTCACCTTGAACAGGTCCCTCTCTAGACTTCCTTGGTTTCACAGAAATCTAGATTTATAGCAAGATGGGCACTCAGAGGCAGAATAAGTGACTTGCCCAACATCACACAGGCATTGAGTGGTACAGTCAGGACCTGACATTCTAGTTCAACCTCACTCATTTCTCAAAAAGGGAAACCAAGATATATAAAGATGTGCTTTGCCCAAAGTCACACGCATAAACAGAGGCAGGGCCGAGACTTGAACCCAAGCCCTCCAACTCCAAATCCATTGCTCTTTCCATAAGGTAAGGAGGCTGGAGCTAATGGTCCCCAGCCAAAGCTGAAACCTAGGGTTTTTATGAAACGTTGTACTGTACACACCCATCAGAGTTATTGCCAGTTTACAATGAAAGGATTTTATTCCTGCGCAATATAAACCCTCAAAGACTCTATTTAAAAAGTGTTTTTAAAGATGGAAAATAAAATCTGTTCAAAGTCTTGTAACTTGGGCCATTTCAACCCTTTCACGGCATTCTCCATAAAATCTGGAGTTACTGGACACAAGCCTGGATATTCTGTTGATGGAGCCTTCACAGCTTTGCTTGATCCTTGAATGGACAGGATCAGTCATGTCCTCTGTGAATGGAGGACAGAAAGAGGCCTCCTTTATATGTCTCAGGGGCCCCAAATACCCAAAACACACGCTGCTCCACGGGATGTGAAAAGACAAACCTTTCAGAGCTTCAAGGAGAAAAGCTATCCCTTGGACAATGCTCAACCCAGTGGGGATGATGGTGGGCAGAGGCCCATGACAGCTCTCCCTCTATCAGTGGCATGGGAAGGCAGATGCTCCTTATAGCCCAGGATTCCCTATCCCCATTAGGTCTCATTGGCATCATTCTCCCACTGAGATCATTCCACCGTCTCTGTTGATGAAAGGATAGGCAACGAGACCCCGTTGGTCCCTGGTCCTTTAAAGACTGCTAGGTTCAAGTTGCAAGCTCAAGGAATGCTTTCCAGGCTTACCCTACAAAGGCAGTTTGTGAAGTGGGTGAGGTCCTAGATCAGAGATTCTTAACCCTTTTATGTGTGTGTATCCTGGACATGTTGGACAGTCTGGCGAGGCCCATGGACCCCTCCTCAGAATAATATTTTTAAATGCATAAGATAAAAAATATAGGATTACAAATAAAACCAATTCTATTGAAATACATGTGTCAAAATATGTGTAAAAAAATAAGCTCATATACCCCAAGCTAAGGACCCCTGGATCTTGGATATTGCTTTGTGAGCTGGGTCATTAATCCAAAATAGTAGTCCAGAAGAACGTATCACCAGGAGAAAAAGGATCTCTAAGGATAAGAAAGGTAAGGCCAGACTCTTTGGGAGGACTTTAAGCTAGGGCTGGGAAGTCTGTTTGAAGGGTTTAGAAGAGAAAAAATAGCCTAGGGCAGCACACTGTGTGGTGTTCTAGAAACTTCTTGTTCCAGAAGAAAGAAGCTTGGGGAATAAACATGGTGACCCGGAGATTGATTTATGGACCCAAACATTTACAGCAATCTGCAAACACCTTGAAGTACATGTGATGTTGGAGGGTGCCTAAAATGGCATTCAGAAGCCATTCAGGGCTTTTTTCCTTCTATGGTAGAATTTTTGGCCATGGCAACTGAAAAATAAAGAGAAATTCAAAGTGACCCTGAGCTCTGGTGGCCCTCCTTCCGCCTCTGCAGAGATGGTGGCAGAGCAAGGGGCCCAGTAGGTGCTAAGAATCACAGAGCTTTTCTATCATAGTGAGAAGGTGGCACGACTCAGTAGCTGCAGTGCTGGGCTTGGAGTCAGGAAGACCTGGGTTCAAATCCTGACTCAGACTCATTAGCTAGTGACCCTGGCCAAGTCCCCTTGGCCTCTCTGGGCCAGGCTTGAAAGGCATGAGGTGCCATATCTGTATGGAAAGTGAGGGGACCAGACTAGATGGCCTCGGGTCCCATGGAGCTCTAGACCTACGATCCAGTGACCATTGAATTTTACAGGTGGAGCTCTCAATGGGAGCTCTTCGGTCAATGACCCATGAGCTCGCCTCTTAAGGGAGGAACTAAAATATCAATACTGATCTTTTGATTTAGATGTTGTTTTAATTTTTGTTAGAGATGATGATTAAATCCACTGTAGACAATGAGATTGCCCAGAGAGGGAAGGGAAAAGGGCCCAGAACAGAGCTTTGGGGGCATCCAGGGTTAGGGGACATGGTATGGGTGATTATCCAGTCAAGGAGATGGAGAGGTGACAGATAAGAGGAAAAACTGAAAAGGCATTTATTATATGCCCAGGAAGGAAGGAAACAAGTATTTATTTAGCACCTACTAAGAGCTGAAGCACTTGACATTATCTCATTACAACCACCCTGGGAGAGATGTGTTATTATTATCTTGATTTTACAGTTGAAGAAACTGAGGCAGCCAGTGACTTGCCCAAAGTCACACAGCTAATTAGTCTGACTTTGGGCTCCATAATAATTAGGACAATTAACTCCTAATTATTCTTCCTGACTTGTATGTTCCCTGCTCCAATTTATCCTTTACCCAGCTGCCCTGCTCAAGAAATTCCAGGTTAGACAGACCAGACACCCCATTACCTCTAGGATTCGGTACAAACTAGCATTTAAAGCCCTAGTTGTGGCTTTTGTGCTAAACTCTAAAGGTACCAAAACCAAAACAAATAAAACCCCTTTAGCAGAGGGATCTCCAGGAAAGGAGTTTTGTTCTGGGGAGGTGGGACTAAGAGGGAATGTTGTCGTGACTTCTCAGAGGGCATCAAAGAGATGGGGCTGACCAACCAAAACATCAGAAGCAGAATGAAGCATTGCTGGAAGAATGTAAAGAGCGCCTTGAGGAGGAAAGAAAGAAGGAAAAGGATGTAAAAGCTGAGGGGAATGGTAGCCTGGATCAGGAGGCTGAAGGTTAGAAAAACATTACCCAGAGAAGGGTGAGAAGGATAAGTACACACTTGGAGAGAAGAGCCACGAGGCTTCTTGTGAGGAAGCTGACAATGGCTGCCCCTGGGGGCCAGAAGCAGCTTGCATTCCAAGGAACAATGAGGTGGGTCCACGGGTGCCCTTAGCTAGCGATGGTCAGCCATGAGAGCTAGGCAGTGACGACAGAAGGCACCGTGCAGAGGGGGCATTCAGCTCTGCCAATCTGATGTCAGTCTGGTAAACAGAGAGGTCCAGCTCTTCCCATGCCATCTATCTTGGAGTGGAGAGACAGCCTAGGAGACTTGTCAGACTTGACAACCGTTCCCAAGAGACAGCAGAAGAAAACTGGGCCTAGAAAGTAGAGCTTTGGGGAAATTTCAGGCAAGCATCAGAGGGAAAAAAAGTCTTGGGGGTCAGAAGATTTTTTTCCTTTCCTACTAATGGAAAAGAGGCAGTTTTGGGAAATATACATGAGGTCAAAAAGATGGAATCTGGGGAAGAAATTTTGATATCTGGAGCAGTCCGAAATATGAGAACGATGTGCTCCTACATGGAGATGGAGTGTACTTAACAAAGGCCAGTAAAAACTGGGTTGGTCGGAGACCTGCAGGTTTCTAAATCTAAGCAGAAATTGGAGAAAGAGGTGGTGGAAGTAGCTTTCATGCATCCACAAAAGTCTAACATCATAGAGAATATGCCCCTGTTGAAGGCATCACCATCCTCACAGTCACCTGGGTCCACAACCCCATTGTATTCCCAACTCCATTTCCTGCCCCGCCCCCAGATCCTATCAGTTTCCCAAATCTTACTGTTTTGACCTCCATGATATTTCTCATAACTTTCCCCTCTTCTCTATTTACATAGCCCCAATACTAATGCTGGCCCTCATCACCTCTCATCTGGACAATTAACTCCTAATTATTCTTCCTGACTTGTATGTTCCCTGCTCCAATTTATCCTTTACCCAGCTGCCCTGCTCAAGAAATTCCAGGTTAGACAGACCAGACACCCCATTACCTCTAGGATTCGGTACAAACTAGCATTTAAAGCCCTTCACACAGCGTTCATAGTAAAGAAGATAAAAGCCAACCACCACTGGCTGTGTACCCTAGATAGAAGAATGGATTTCAGAAGGGTTCAGAGAAAAAAGTGGCAGGATTCCATGGCTTGGTATTTTTTTGGGTGAAGCTGGAATCAAAAGCTCTGATAGGCACAGTGATGGTTTGGATAAGGAGAAAAGAAAAAAGAGGGGATTTTTAGAAAGAGACTGATATGGCTGCCCATCAACCAGCTCAGATTTTTAAAGGGATATACGTACAGAAGAAGGAAGGAGCTTAGGCAATGGAAGATGAAGCTTATAGTGTGGCATGGGTCCAGAGGAAGAATGACAGGAGGCGGAAGCCTGGAGTGAGCTGAGGCTGGCAAGGAGGCTGACTTCAAAACAGCAGCAGCAACAACTATGTCAGGGTACGGGAAAGAGGAAAGAAGAGACAAAGGCTGTGCTTCAAGATGAGTGGAAGATGATAATGGAGAAGAGCCTCTTAGGTGATGTGAGGGGCGGGCTTATTATTCAGAATGAAAGAGATGACAGCCAATCCCTAAGCACTGCTTAAGCACCGGGTATAGCAGCTAATCCATCTCTCCACTCTGCTCTGGGCAAACATCTGGGAGATTGGGGTGGGGGAGGCACGTGGAGGGCTGGGGGCACCAGCAGAGCTGTCTTCAAGTACTTGAAGGGGCCCCACGTGGAAAATGGTCGGGCTGGTTCTCTTTGGTGCTAGAGGGATGAACCAGGAATTAAGGACAGGGGGTGCTGAGAAGTGGGTTTAGGATTGCCATCAGAGAAGAAAACAAACACAGCCTTCCTAACAATTGGCAATCCAAAATCAGAATCATAACAACAGCACCCAGCATTTAAACAGGTCTGCTAGGGGCACCACAGTGCACAGAGCACTGGGCTTGGAATCAGAAAGACTCCTCCTCCTGACTTCAAATCTAGACTCAGATACTCAGTGGCTGTGTGACCTTGGCCAAGTCACTTAACCTTGTTTGCCTCAGCTTCCTCCTCTGTCAAACAAGCTGGAGAAGGAAATGGCAAACCACTCTAGTATCTCTGCCAAGAAAACCCCAGATGGGGGCATGGAGAGTCAGATGTGACTGAAATGATCGAACAGCAGCAACAGCAGTTAGTGGTTGCTCATGAAAGGCTCCATGATGTGGTGAATAGAGCAGTAAAGCTTGGAGTCAGGAGGCCTTGGATTCAAATCCTGTCTCAGACTCCGGGCTGGATGGCTTCCTGTCTGGGCCTCAGTGGCCTCACCTCTAAGTGAGGAGTTTAGACCTGACAACCTCTCAGGCCCTTTCTGATTCCAAATCTATAATTTTTGATTTTGATGATAAAAGACCAGGTGTTGTACTGTTGCTGGGAGGACATATAGCGGTAGATCTGAAAGGCCTTGAGGACATGGCTCAAGGTCCATGTACTTCAGTGCTCCCAAGATACTTAATTTGTTGGTTCAGGGCACTCTCCCTCTGCTCATGCCCACTCACACCTTCCTCAGGAAGGAGGCCATCTTCATGAGTTGCTACGGCCCAAATTAATCAACTAAAGGCAAGCCATGGTGATGGGAGTCTCCAAATGTTGTTGACTTGGATACAGGAAGACACATAGTGAGGCCTTTGCTAGTCCCAAAGGCTGAGCTTCTACAAGTCACACGGGTCACCAGACTTGGGTTCAGGGCCAGATGGAGAATCTGGAGTCAGAATCATGCCATGATGGGGATATCAAAAGGCCAGGTGGCCTTCTCTTCCAGCTTTTTCCTTGGTTACTATCTCCCATGAATGACTGCTCCTTTGCTCTAGTATTCTCTTTCCTTGGCCAAGCCTGCTACTTTCGATCAATCAGCACCCATTTACCAAGGGCTTACTACATGCCAGGATTAACATATACAGGGGGGAAATCACCTGCAAAATGATGAGCTCAAGCATACTGTGGAGTAGTAATGGCTCACCACCCCTTGAGGGAGTCAAAGTGGTCTTCCTTCCAGAGGTGAATGTGGGGTGACCTGAACATGGTGGCCAGAGGAACGAGAGAAGACAATAAAAAGCCAAGACCCTACATGGGAATAGAGAAAATGGAAAGGGAATTCTGTCTGTCTTGGTTAAGCTGTAGTAGAGAGAAGGGATAAGGAGGGAAGCTGTTGAGACAGAAAGGTAAGAGAGAGAAGCTTAGAAGGAATCCAGGGACCAAGTAGAAGAATTAGGCCTTGAAAAAATAGTCAATAGTAAGACACAGTAAGTTCTGGGGTGCTACAGCGGCCTCAATCATTGTAGAACCTAAATTGTAGAATTTAGCTAAAATTGTAGAATCTAAGCAATGAGGGAAATGATTATTCTATTACATTAATAACCAATTATTAAGGTAGGATCCAGGTTTTTCCTCAGTTTCCTCATGAGCCTGGTTCTTGTTAAAGGCAATCTCTGAAGGACTTATGCCTGAAGGAATATGCTCGTCCATCCTGGGCAGGACCCCACCCAACTAGGAGACCTAACATCTTTTTAGAGTATAAACAGAATCCAGTCTGGGCAAGTCCTTACCCTGAGAAAGGAGCTCCTGTCCTAGTACCCCTCCAGTAGAGTTTAGGGTGACCCAGTTCATGGGGGAGAAAACCAACCAAAGTGGTCTGAGTAGAGACAGAATCCCCTGTCCAGATTGCTGGTGGTGACTGAGTCTCATGATTACCAGGCTCTCAACAGGAGGAGCTGAAGACTTTAGCCCACCTCCTCATTAAGTGTCCACCAATCATGGCTGATTTTCCTTTGTTGAGAGAATTCCCTTTCAGAAGGGTTATTTAAAGCTTTCAGGGTCTCCACTGGGCAGCTTTGGTTACTGAGAGAAACCGCTGACCATCAATTTATTGATTTCTGGGATTTCTAGCTAGCTTAATTAATGAGTTGATTAATTATTCAGAAACTCTGTGGCTAGGGTTTTTTCATTTGATTTATTCTGTACTGATATTGGCAACAGTGTGAGGAATGGCCTAGAAAGAAGGGAGATAGGAGGAAAACCAGGTGGGATGGAAAAGCATCAGCTTAGGACAGTTACGAGAGTTCAGACTTGAGACGGAGAGGGCAAAGGCCATCTTGGGGCTTATACAAACAGAAAAGAAAGGTCAATGAATTTGGTATCAAGGAGGAAAACATGACTAAGGCAGAAATCAGAATGATGCTGATTCTAAAACACATTGAAAATTGCCCAGACACAAAAGCGTGAAATGGTTTTATAGGATTTAGGAAAACATGGTTCTGGGGATCACCCAGAATGAGAGCTGGGAAGGATCTCAACATGGATCTCATCCAAATGCTTCATTTTGCAGATAAGAGAACTGAGGCCTGGAGAGGTAACATAATTTGTCTATGTTCATACAGGTAGTCAATAACAGAGCCAAGATTTGAACCCAGGACTTTTGATACCAAATATGGCCCCTTTCCACTGTACCCCTTTGCCTCTGGAATATGCTGTGATGGTAAGAGGTGAAATTAATGCTTTGCATATAAATACATAAACTGAGAACCATGAGCTCCTTTTTCCCTCTGCTCCTCACACTGGTGAAGCCCCTTCTAGAATCTTGTGGGTAGAAACGATGTTAGATATCTTGTCCAAAGTGCCTCATCTTATGGCTGAGGAAACAAGCCCAGACAGTCTAAATGACTTATTAGCATATATCTAGCAAGTGTCTAGCAGAGACGGGACTAGAACTGGGTTTTCTGCCACTCGGCCCACTGCTTGGTACTCTCGTCACAGTCAATGACTTATCTCAGAATGAAGTATGAAGTACTGTTCTCCTCAACAGTCCTTCTTTAGTATCTCATGATGGTCAGAGGTCATGACTCTGGGCTCTCAAAGGCTTATGGAGGCCAGTCTGGCTCATTCTACACAATCTGGCTACAAAGGCAAGAGTGCAGGGCTGCAGAGGGACTGTGTGCCCATGGGAAGGCTCATTGCTTGATTGTGGTGTAACAAAGTTTTTGGTTACAACAACTCACAGATACCATGTACTGAGGTAGGGAAGGGTTGCAACCTGCATCAGAAAACACTAATGGAATTACAGATGCTTGGAGCATGTAGGGTCCATGAGACAACAGAAATATGTTTAACTCGCTGGTATTTGGGAAGTGGCTAAAATGGGTGGGTATGGAAAGATGTGAAGGAGTGGCCTGCCCATCTTCCAGTTCTGAATGGACAAGCTGGGTTAATAAGCTCATATAATGCAATGAGCTGCCATGATTGCAGAGGGCCGAGGAGGAGGCATTCTACTGCTTCCTGGCAGAGAGGGGTGGGATCTGGGGTATAGAAGGACATACATGTTTTCAGATGTGGCCAATGAGGGAATCTATTTTACTCGACTACACATATTTGTTACAAAGATTTCATTTTTCTTTTTTTTCATTTCTGAGAGGAATAGGAAGAGGGGAAAATAAATGCTTGTTAATTCAAAATAAAATAAAATTCAGTTTAAACAAAAAAAATCCTAGGATCATAAATATAAAGCAGGAAGAGATCTCAGTGGCCATCTGTTCCAGTTTCCTCACAGGCCCAGGGAAGCTGCAAAGGTGATGTATGAATCCAGAATCTCTGATTTTATTTATCTGAAGACTAGCTCTGTATTTCTACCAAATTGAAGATATTGTGGTGTGTTAAAAGCTCCATGTGTCTACCGATCAGCACAGAAGCCCGAACTCGCCCTCCTTCTTACCTAGGCTGGTTTGTTCCTCCTTAGCAGCTTACTGACCCCCTACTCTGGGGTGTTCACCGTATTAGTGTTGGACTTACTGGGGGCACCTGACAACGGCAGCCCCTACAGCTCAGAACCCCCTGAGCTCAAGAGATCTGCCAGCCTCGGCCTCCCCTAGAGCAGGTAGAGTGTCCAGTGTCCTCTGCCTTTATGGCCAATGTGCTTTCCTTTAGACCACTCACAGAAGAGAAACTGAGGACAAATCTAAGAAGGATAACCTGGAATAGACCATTAGTGTTGATGCTGCAGCAATTAAAGCCTCTTCATTGAGGAATTTGTAGTTGAGTGGAAGAATGTACGTAGGTCCTGCTCAAAATGACAGACTGCTCCATCCTGGAAGGTCCCTACTGGTGGCAGCCGTCTCTGGACTATGCCTGGCCCGAGATCACATATTTCACCAAGTCCCCCACACAAGCAGTGGGTGGCACTGGTTTATCATCTGAATACATTCTGGAGTTGTTCCAAAGCTGAGTACGGGGGTTGATGAAGCCAGGGCATCACACTATCTAAATTATCTTTGTTTTCACAAATTCTGTTTACGCAGGACAAAAATAGCCTCTGAATCGTTCATGTTGAATAATTCCTCTTCTCCCAGCCCCTACACTTTCCTCTTACCTCGTGTTTTATCTGGAAATTCTGCACTAGGTTGAGGTCAGTGAACATCCGAATTGTGCAGAGGGCCGTGTCCAGATCAGAGAGCTCGAAGTCACTGAAGGAGAAGTCCATTATCTTGAGGGTTTGGGCGGATGGTATCATGGCGGCCTTAATGGGAGCAAGCGCGAGGAGGCAGGAAAAAAACCAACAAAACAGCAGTCAGCAATCATGGGGCCCCTTTCAGGAAGGTTCCCTGCTCTTCTGGCAAAACCAACATTCCCTCCTCCCTCCTAGAATGCTTTAAGTGGTTTCAAGTTGCTTAGTAATGAATTCTCTTCCTCCATCTGTGCCCCAAACATCTCCTCTCTTCTCATCCCTGGGGGTATGGAGTCATTTCAAAGAGGAGGGAAGAGGATGCTTGGTGGCATGTTACTGAATAAAACAAACTCCAGCCAGGCAGTACAGTGGCTAGAGCCCTGGTCCTGGAGTCTGGAGGACCCACATTCAAATACGGTCTCAGGTACTATTAGCTTTGTGGCCCTGGGCAAGTCACGTAATCCTGCTTGTCTCAGCGTCTGCATTTGTAAAACGAGTTGAAGAATGAAATGGCCAAGCCTTCCAGTGTCTTATTTTATGGCAGCATCCTACTGGGTGCTTGACATGGAGTTGGAAAGGGCTTGTGTTTTATCCAACCACTGGCCATGTGATCCCAGGACAGCACCCAGCCTTTCTAGGCTAGTTACCCATCAATGGAATGGGTTTGGGACTTGAATGTTCCTTCTAGCTTGCCAGTCATCCTCCTCTTCTTGCCAGATGGTCACTATCACTCACCCACATTTCCATAGAGCCTTAGAGAGGCAACATGTGGGTCGTAGGCTGGTTCTGGAGCCCAAAAAGGCTGGGTTCAAACCCTGCCTGTGACATGTGGCTTGGCAATTTAACTCCCACAGCCCCAGGACACTTTTCTAAGATTACAAGTTGCAAATAAGTTATTGATCTACATTGTTGGAGGAAGTCACCATGTGGGAATTTCCCTGTACCGATGTAATCACAAGTCCAGTTAAAACACACACACACACACACACACACACACACAGACACTCACACAGACAAAGACACACAGGCTCACACACACTTACACTCATCTCACACACACACGCAGACATACACACACACTCACACAGAAAACACACTCACACACACAGACATAGACATACTGACACACACACACATTCATACACACACACTCACAGACACACATACTCACATTCACACTTATACACAATCACACAGACACAGACAGATACACACAGACATACTCACACATACACTCACAAATACACCGACACTCACACATTCACACAGACTCATACACAGTCACACGGACACACTCACACACACTCACATTCACACTTACACACAATCACACAGACACAGATACACACACTCACACACTCTCATGCACACAGATATACTCTCACACACTCACACAGACACAGACATACACTCACAGAGACACACAGACACACACACACACACTCACACTCACACAGACTCACACAAGACATACACATACAATCATACACTCACAAAGACAGACACACTCACACACACACTCACACAGACACTCACACACAGACACACACTCACACACAGTTTCCAATGTATTTCCTTTATAACAACCCTGTGAGGTAGGTAATGCAATTATTATTATTTTCATTTTGCAGATGAAAACACTGAGGTTCAGAGTTTGTGATTTGCCCGTGCCTGTCTGACTCTTCGTGACCCCACTTAGGGTTTCCTTGGCAGAGACACTGGAGGGGTTTGCCATTTCCTTCTCTAGCTCATTTTACAGATGAGGAAACTGAGGCAAACAGACTTGCCCAGGGTCACACAACTAGTGAGTGGCAGAGGCTGGATTTGAATTCAGGAAGCTGAGTCTTCCTCATTCCCGGCTTGGCCCTTTGTCCACTGTGCCACAGAGCTGCTCCCCAGGGCTGCACAGCTTAGATGAACCCGAGGCTAGATTATCATCAAGGTCTCCCGGTCCCACGTCCAGCACTCTAACCACTAGCCCATGCTGCCTCTTGGGTAAATATATGTAAGGAGGCAAAGATGAAAAGGTTTAGACGTGGGAGAGAGCTGGAGCAATTCTCTAGTCAGAACCTGAGGCCCAGGAAAGGCAAGGGGTTTGCTTAAGGTAATAAAAACAATAAAGGAGCTGATCCTTTAATCCTAGATGAATCCCCTTCTACTGAACCACACTGCCTCAGCTCTCTGGCATTGGTGCCTGGAATGAACACAGAGCCCCAGGAGGGCAAATGGGCTCTTCACAGCCTCATGCCACCTTCTGGTGACTCACCAAGGTCACATAAGCTCAGTGGGCGGCAGCAAATGCCTCCTGGGCGGGAGGAGCTGATTGGTCATTCATACTGAGGTCAAGGGCTTTCTTCTAGTCAAGCCTCTAAGAGATGGTCTTGAATGGGACCCAGGGATGGTAACAAAGGAGGGAAGATAAGACTGGAAAGGAAACATGGAGAGAGAGAAAGGAGGACAGGGGGTATCCTGTGACAAGAGTTATAATATGTATTTATAATGAGCTTATTTTCTTGTGAATTCTGGTCTTGTGACCAGAATGGATTCTTCCTGGGCTCATAAATATTAGAATTCCTCATTTGTAAAATGTGTTGAAGAATGAAATGGCCAAGCCCTCCAGTGTCTTATTTTATGGCAGCCTCCTGCTGGGTGCTCGACATGGAGTCGGAAAAAGCTTGTGTTTCATCCAACCACTGACCCTCCTTTAACCCTTCTCCACTTGGGTCTCTCCACTTAGTCTGTTGTCATCTTCTCCTCCTACTCTTTCTATTGATGTCCGTCTGATCCACCCCCCCACCCTGGAAGTAATCACAGCCAAGACCAAGGGCTTGCCCTATTCTCCTGCTAATCAATGCCTTTTCCTTTTGCCCTCACTAAAATAGGCCAGGCCTCTGTGGTTACTCAAACAAGACCCCCATTTTCCCCAGTCACAAACACAGGTTTAATGCGAGAGTGCTAGACTGACAATCAGGAGAGAGCCGGGCTTCAAAGCTGTGTCGGACCCTTCCTAGCTGGGTGACTGCGGGGGAATCACTGCACACTCTGGGTTTCGGGTTTTTTCATTTATAAAGTGAAGGCACAGGACTTAATGGCCTCCAGGGCCCCTCCCAACTCTAAGATTTATGACCCCAGGAAGGATCCATTCTGGTCCCAAGAACAGAATTCACAAGGAAATAAGCTTGTTATAAAACCACGTCATAAGTGAAATACATGTTATAACTCTTCACAGGATGATCTAAGGGCTGAGAAGCAGGGGAACAGAGGAGGATTTAAACTGTTTGGACAAACTTCTTGGTTGTTTATCCCAACTGGAAACAGCAGAGACAGCCTGAGGAAGCAAGGAAGTGAGGAGGTGAGAGAGGGGAGTGAGACATCTTTCTGACCCCTTGGAGTAGACACCGGCTGTGGTCCAAACACCCGTTGGCTTCCATGGGGGGCCTGGCTGCAGGAAGGAAGAGCCTTTTTGTTCCCCTTGAATCAAGAATTGTGGGAAAGACAGAGCCAGCTTGGCATGTGCCTCTCTCTCTTCCTCAGCTCTCACTCCATCTATAGGGTCCACCGAGGCTTCTCTCGCATTCGCTACAAGCCAGATTTCCCCTCACTCATGGAGCCCGCGCCCAAGCTCTCCAAGTGTACCCCAAGTGTACCCTCAAGTCAAGACAGGAGCTTATTAGGGCCTGTGGTAGGCGGCATGGGCATTTGAGATGCCCGAGGTACAGGAGCATGGATGTGTGTGTTATGTGCATGTGTATAACTATTACTTGAAATTCACATGACAGAAATAATTCAAAGCATCTTTGCCTGTTTATCCTTCTGGGCACTGACCTCTGAGCCAGCTTCCCACACTCCTCTGGAAGCCTGCCAGGACTATGGAGTGTCTGCTGTGTGCCCGGCACTGTGCTCTCTAAGAATGCCACTAACGGAAAAAGACTTGGAAAACCTGAGATATGGGAGAATATTTAAGTGGGAAGCATTGCCTGTGATTTAAAAAAACCCAGCAGCTGGGCAGCAGAGCCGGACAGAAAGGCTGCAGTTGGACTCAGGAAGACCTGAGTTCAAATTCTGTCTGAGAAACTTACTATGCATGAGCCTCCCCCATTCTTAGGCTCAGTTTCTTCATCTGTGAAATGAGATAATTACAGCACCTACTTCACAAGGTTGTTTTGAGATAGTACACACCCATGAACATAAAGGATCTCTTTCTACTCTCCCTGGCTCTCTCCTTCTGTCTGTCTATTTCTCATATATCACATATATAGTTTCCAGTTTTATATATGTATACATATATATATACATATATATATATATATACATATATATATATACATAAGTGTGTGACAGCTCACATTTTTGTAGAGTTTAAAGGTTTGCAAAGTTATATGTAGATATATGCACTTATCTAAATATATATCTGTGTATACAGAGACACATCTTTTACGTGTCTGTGTATATCTGCATACACATGCACACATATCTACATCTGTCTATCTATCTATCTATCTATCTATCTATCTATCTGTCTGTCTGTCTGTCTGTCTGTCTGTCTGTCTGTCTGTCTATCTAATCTGTGCACCTCTAAGCTACCAGAAATGTGAGCTAGTATGACTACTGTAGGACCCTAGAACCTTATAGTTGGATCTGATAAATGTGATGATGTCACTGAACTGCTCAAAATTCTTCAGTAGCTGCCACTTGCCTCAAGGATAAATGACAAATGGTACCTGGGGTCCTCCATAACCTGGCTCTTTCATTTCTTGTCCTCTACAAGCTACCACTTACATCTCTAATCCCTCTCCCATGACCCTGCTTCCTGAACTCTGTGTTTCAAATTGCGTGTCAGCTAGCACAAGCAGCCGTGTTTTACCTCCTCGTCTTTGCCCAGCTGGCTTCTCATGGCTAGAATGTCCAATAGAAGGTAAGCTCCATGAGGGCAGGGCCCGTATTTCATTGTTGTCCTCGTATCCCCAGCAGAACACAATAACTTGCATGTAACAGGTGCTTGGCTGGCATTTTGAGTTAAATGGAACCCTTCTCTACCACACCAAGCTCTGGCTTCCTGGAAGCAACTCAGGTGCCAAGTGCCAGGCAGGGTCATTCCCCCTCAAGGAACTTGACCAGAAACAGCTCCCTCTAGAAACAGCCTCGTAGACTGTGGCTCAGACTTAGATATGCATGTACATACTCTGCCCTCCGAGGGAAATGCAAGCTTCCTGAGGGCAGGAGCTGACTCCTTTTTGCTTCTACAGCCAGTGTCTGGCCTGTGACCAAAGGTTAAGAGATGTTTGCTAAACTGAATGGGAATGGGCCTCCATCAGTCAATTAACAAGCTCTTAGAAAGTACGTACTGTGTGCTATCACTGTGCTATGAGCCAAACACACAAACAGAGGAAACAAATCAACTTCTCTCTTCATGGAGCTTATTCTATTGGAGGAAAACTTGTTCACATAGATACCTATATACACACACACTCACACTCACACACACATGTATACACTCACACACACATTCACACATACACAGCCACACACACAATCATACACATACACACACTCATACACTTACACACACATACATACACATTCACACATACACATATGCACACACACACACATACACACATACATACACATTCAAACACACATTCACACACATACATCCAGTCACATACACAATCATACACATACACACACACTTACACACATATACATACACATTCACACATACACAGTCACACACACATACACATACGCATACACACATACACATATTCACACATACACACTGACACACACACATTCACATGCACACACACATATACTCACACACACATTCATAGTCACATACACAATCATACACATATACATATGCACACCCACATACATACACACTCACTTACACACACATACATACACAGTCACACATAGTCACACAGACATACACATATGCACACACGCATATACATACACCATACACACACATGCACTCACACACACACATGCAGATGCATGCAAAGAATAAACACCAAGTAGTTAAAAAGAGAGCAATTAGTGAATGAGGGTGCTAGAGCTTGGGAGGAGAGCTCTATGTGGAAGCAGGCACCAGAAAGGAAGGGCTGAGGCAGAGGTGAGGGGGTTCTGGGACATCCAAGGTCCCTCCCAGGTTGAAATCTCTGAGCTCGTAACTTGGAGTCAGTAAAACACTTGCAGACCGAGCGCATCCTGCCTCCTCCTAAGCCAAACATCCCCCGGTCACACGGAAGGGCTGCTGACATTTTCCAGGTAGAGAGTGATGTATTTGGGAAGAGCCTTGGAGGCTCCAGGAAGCCCAGCTGCAGATCCAGGCCCCCACTTGCTTCTTGTTTCATGAATCACTCTGAGAAGGCCTACAATAAAGAGCCGGACAGTCTGGAGGGTGCATCAGAGGCCAGGCTTGCTTTGGTTTTCTCTCAGGAGACTGGTGAGGCTCTCCTGCCTGGGACTCATCTAAGCTCTCCTTGGGCAGCAGCTCATCTCAGAGTGGCCTCTCATTCACTGCGATCCCCCCAAGAAATTCTTCTGATCATGCACTGACATTAGAACATGGATCCTTCTACATTCTCATCTTACATCAAAATATTCCAGTCCTTTGAGTTACTAGGGATAAGTTTGAGACTAATATCTATGATAGATGATAGGAATCATAGATTTGGGATGGAAAGAGTCTTCAAAAGACATCTGGTGGCAAAGTGGACAGACTACCAGGCTTGGAATTAGGGAGGTCTGAGTTCAAATCTGACCCAGAAACTTGCTAGATGAATGACCCTGGGAAGGTCACTTAACCTCTGTTTGCCTGTTTCCTTATTAGTAAGATGGAGATAATAATGGCACTGACCTCCCAGTATTGTTGTGAGGATCGAAGGGGCCTACATTTGTAAAGCATCTGACTCAGTGTCTGACACATAGTAGGTGCCATATAAAGGTTAGCTTCCATTACCACCACCACCACCATCATCATCATCTAATCCTCACTTTACAGAAGAGAAAACTGAGATGGGGGAAGTTAAGTGACTGCCCCAAGGTCACATGGGTAATGAGTAGGAGAAGTAAGATTTGAACTCAGTTCCTCTGACTTCAGAGCTAGTGGGCTGAGAGAGAGAGAGAGAGAGAGAGAGAGAGAGAGAGAGAGAGAGAGAGTTTAGAAACACAGACAAAGCACACTGGAGACAACAAGCCACCCCAATACCTGGGAAACTCTAGATTCATTCATTCTTTTCAACAAGCATTTAATAAGTGTTTACAGTCTGTGCAAGGTGCTGAGGCTATAATAACTAAGAGAAAAACCTAGCCCTGCCCTCAAGGAGTTTACATTCCTTGTAAACTGGGAAGTTACAATATTTGACATGGAATCCTGGAGACTGAAGGGATCTAAGAAGTCCTCCCTTTACAGACAAGGTTCAAGGAAGTGAAAGATTTATCCCCGGTGACCCAGGGAGCAAGAGGCAGAGGCGGGATCTGAACTCAGACCCTCTGATTCCCGGGCCTGTGTTCTTTCCACCAGACCACGCCACGTTTTCTTTGTGAGTTTTTTCATCATCCTCTACATTTCTCCAGTGAAACTTTGGTGAAGAAAACCAGCTTTCTACAATCAATTAGACAAACATTAAGCGCCTCCTACATGCAAAGAGCCATGCCAGGTTCTGAGGAGAGTTATAGACAAAACACCCCCTTTCCTGAAGAAGTTTTTATCTTCAAAGAAACTCCCCATCTCCCAACTCAGAGTGCTGACCTGACCTGGCCCAATGTCCAGGTGACTTTCTGCACTGCAGCCTGCGCTCCACCCCTTCCTCAGCCCGTGGCTTGGACTGTCTCCCCCCCTCTCCTTCCCCCCCCCCTCCTTTTTGTTTAAATCTGCAGATATCTTTGGGAGTGAAATCTATAATCCAAAGCTCCTACATAGTTCTTGTCTTTCCTGAGGACACAGGTTCAAATTCCAGAGGCATTAGTGAAGACTGGTACCTTCTGGGGAGTCAGGGCATCATCCAGGCTTAACCTGTATTTGGCCAAGAAGAAAATGGCCAAGACCTGGGTTATTCCCCACACTTGGGGCTGAGTCGGGGAAGTGAGCATGAGTAGAAATGCTTGTAGGGGAAGAGAGGCAGGGTGACAGTGGCAGTCATGGGGTCACAGATTCAAATAATACTAATTTCTAGCATTTATATAGCAAACCTCAAAGTTTGCATTTGCATAATGCTTTAATACGGTATCTCATTAGACCCTCAAAATCCTAGGAGGTAGACGCTATTATGTCTTTATTTTACTGATGAGGAAATGGAGGCAGATACAGATTAGGTGACTCAAACAGGGCTATACAGTTAGAAAGTGTCTGAATCAGGATTCAAACTCAGATCTGCCTGATTCCTAGTCAAGCCTTCTCTCCATGGTCACCCAGCTGTCAGGAAGGGAACTTGGAGGTTATCTAGTCATTTAAAAGACAAAGAAATGGAGAAGGAATATTCCAGATACAGGTAGTCACCCTTAGAGTAAGGATTTGAACCCAGACCTTCAGATTCTATGACGAGAAACTTGGATTCAAATCATTGGCTTGTTCACTGTCTGTAACTTCAGTCAAGTGCTTAACTTCTATACACTTCAGCTCAGATGATCTATAAAGCTTTTTTCTAATTCTAGTGGAAGCACACGTGGCCTGTGTCTTCCTCCTTTCTCTGTCTTGTCACCTATGGACAACCTCCCCATGCCCTAAATGGTACCTAGACTTACTCCTTGCCAGGGAAGGTGGTGGGGGAGATGGTGAAAGCAGCCTTAGCTAGTTAGTTACTCATCTTCCTGGGGCCCCATCAAATCTTTACTGAGCTCCAGCAATTCCTCTGCTTCCTATCATGACAAATATTGTTGGTCTGCCTTCTAATGACTTCTTATTCCCTCGGAGGAACATGGATTTAGAGCTGAAAGGGCTCTCCGAGGTCATCAAAGTCAACTCCCTCATTGTAACATGAAAGAAACAGGGCCTAGCTGAAAGTCTTATGGGCTAGGATTTGAATCCAGATCCTTTGACTTCAGGCCCATGAGTTTTTCCACAGAATCATGGTGATTCTCTCCATTTATTTTATATTTCCCATAAATATGAGGGGAGATTTGCTAATGATGCAGAATCATCTTGCAGAAAATAGTATCCCTTCCATGCTCACAGCCTCCAAGAATTGCAAGCAGCCTTAGAAGGCCTGACATTAATTGAAAACAATGCAATGCTGTGGTTAGGAAAATAAAAGAAAGAGCCTCATTCCATCTGGTCATTTAAAATTCCCGAGTCTCTTGTTTTGGGTGTGTGGTTCACATAAAGTCTATATTTAGTAGCTGATCTCTGGTAATCTCAGGAGGAAATAGAGAAATGTGACTACAGGGTTATTCCACTGGTCCAACCCTCCAGTCTTTATACAAGCAAAATCCATCTTGTTAACACTGGGGCTTAGTTTGCCTTCAGCCTGGTGGCTAGAGTCCCAGCAACCATAACAAAGGCTATGGAAACCTGGAAGCAACTCCCCAAGGGCCCCAAGAAATGCGATTAGGAGAAGGTCCCTGACTCACAGAGTTACCCAGGCAAGTAAATTGAATTAATAAAGAAGGGCAGCTCCTGAACTTTGTCCTGTGTGAAATGTCAAATTCTTCCACTTGCCCATTGGCATTTTACAAGGGAGCACATTATACCAGTGCTTGGTGCCCATCTGGTGCAGACATGAAAAGGAAAACCATATTTCAAGAGACCTGGCATCTTAATGATTCTGTCTTCTATTTCTTTAGTCTTCAAGCTGCTTTGCAGAATTTTTGATTAGTCAATCATCAAAGTCATTAAAATAATAAGAATATCGATATTCAGGAGCAGGGCAAAGGAAGTCTTTAAAAAAGTGTGTGACATCCCTCACCCCTAGAAGACAATAGACCTTGGGTTCAAATGATCATAGAACCAGATTTGATTTAATTTGCTCATTTTACAGGTAAGGAAACTGAGGCCCCTAAAAGTTAAGTGATTTGACCAAGGTCATATGCATAGTAAACATAGAGGCAAGATTTGAACCCAGTTCCTGTCTCTACATCCAGTGTTCTTTCCTTAGCATCAAATGATGGACATTTCCCCTATTAGACTGAGAACTCCTTGAGAGAAGAGACTTTCCCCCTTGTATTTCCAGCACTTATGTGGCTCCTGACACATACTGGGTGCCTAATGAATGCATGCTTATTGACTGACTGACTGACAATAGTTGGAATTTCTGAGAAGATGTGGTCAGTGAGATGCCACATCCTCGATGAGCTGAAATGCAATTCAAAGGTCTTTTATGGCATGTGATGTTACTAGACGTCAACTTCCCCACGGTCACCTGGCTCTTGCCTGTGGTTAGAGGTAGGACATGAGCCCTGACTTTTCTGTATCCAGTCCCAGCCCTCTCTCCACCATGTCTGCTAGCCTTCTCAATAACAGCAGAAGCAAGAGTATGCCTTTATACAGGGTGTCCCAAAGGTCTTAGTGGTAATAGCTTTTAACTGCTCTTAAGCCTTTTGGGAAAGCCTGCATTTAACAAAGCCCATTTTCCAAAGTCTTTTATTCCCCCAAACTCTTTGAGGTAAATAGTAATAGAATTATCACCCCCCCCCCATTTAACAATGGGAAAACTGAGGCTCCAAAAAGGCATACTGCTAGCATCCTTTTTTTCCCTTCTTGTTAAAAATTACAAGGAGGAATAAAAGGCTAATCTTCAGATTTTTTAAAAAAGGACTTTCCTACTTCCAAATGAACATGCCATAATGGTTTAAGTGAACTCTTGCAAGTACAATTCATTCTGCTTATTAGTTGTGATTGCCTTAAAAGAACATGAAACAGTCTTTAGCCTCACTCTCACCCTGGCAGAAAGCTAAAAAGCACACAGCATTCCTGAATGCTTCCGATGCATCTCTCCTCAAGGTACGAATGTGTTCCAAGTGGGGATTGCCATGGGGTGAGTATGCCTTCCAAGTGGGGATTTCAATCCCTTACTCACTATAAATGCAGAATGGTGGGACTGGCATCAGGCAACCTTGCGTTCCAATTCCCACCTCAGATATTGAATAGCTATGTGACTGGACAAGTCACTTAAACTCTCTGAGTCTCCCTTCCTTCTCTGTAAAATGAAGTACTTGAATGGTGCTTGACTCCTGAGGTCTCTTACAGCTTTAAATCTATGGTTCTATGAACTATCGTCCTAATGTTAGCCACAGATTCCATTGACACAAAGGTAAGCCTTGCACCAGAGTGGGTGAAGGAATATAAAAGCATCTCTTAAATACTTACTAATGCCAAGCAGTGAGCTAAGATCTGGAGATAGAAACACAAAAGCAAGAAAGATCCTTCTGTGCCTCAAGGAGAACCCACTCTAATGGGGGCAGACAGCACACACAGGAGGTTTTAGTTGCAAGTCACTTAGGAAGACCCAGTGGTCCCCAAGGGACTCTGGTAAAGCAATCATCTTTGTTGGTGCCATTTCCATGCACTAAACTGTTATGTTGTGAATGTTAAGCTATTTGACAATGCCGATGACTTTGGTGGTGAGAACTACAGAGGCTGAGCAGGCAGAGACCAAAGCACTTGTGAATATGGTTGTTGCTGGCAGCTCTGCAAGGACTGCTGCCCTGGATGGTAGCAGGGTGAGTGATCTGGGGATTGTTATAGTCCCTGTGCTTCCTTGGCCATTGCTGGCAGTCAGCTTGAGTCAATAAGCATTGGTAGTACCAAAGGCAGCATAGACCCCTCTCCATGAGCGTCTACATCCTTAATGATAGCTGGAGGAGGGAAGTATGCCCAAACAGGGTCCACAGTCTGTCGCCATCAGGATGTGAGGGGAAGGAGCTCAGGGGCCACACAGTCCAGCCCACGTCTGAATGGGAATGCCTACTCCAGAATCATGGAAAAGTTGTCATCCAGCTTTCCTTGAGACAAAAATGAATGACTAAACCCCTCTGGCCTCACTTGGCCTAGCATAAACTTTTGTTTCTTTGTTTTTTTGCTTTTTGAAGGGAGGAAGGTAGGGCAGTTGGGGTTAAGTGACTTGCCCAAAAATCACATGGCTAGTTTTGTGTTAAGTGTCTGAGGCTGTATTTGAACTCAGGTCCTCCTGACTCCCGGGCTGGTGCTCTATTCACTGCACCACCTAGCTATCCTCTAGCATGGCCTTTTGCACAAACAGCAAGAGAACTAGGATACTGCCAGGGAGGTCAGGGCTTTGCCAAGGCAGATCTCAATGTCATCATACTTTAAGAAACCATAATGAGTTATAGGGAGAAAATGATCCATCACCAGGTAGCCATTGCCCTAAGAATGAGCCGAGTCAAGCACACCAACCTGGTCTTTGGGTCACAGACACAAAGGTCATCATCAGGCCCATAACTGTAGCCTTTCCAGAATGGGGAGATTTACCCAAACATCTTCAGAAACGTCTTTGAAAACTCCTCCAAACCACCAGGGGGCACTTGAGAGTTTTATACTTAGAAGGCATTAATTTTTTTCCCCAAAGAATGAAGTGGAAAACATTAATTTTTAAATTCGAACCTCTAAAACTAACCACAGAAACTAGACTAATTTTATTTATTGCCATTTCAAATGTAGCCAGATCAGTTAAAGAACTCTGAGATATTGTGATTCTATGTAATGGGGACAGTAAAACTGTGTCTTTTAAGGTAAATGATTCCCCCAGGACCAGTCCATTACCTATGATATTCTGGGAAGCATCTCCAGATAACCACATTAACTCCACCCTATTAGCTCAAGGAAGCTGCATTGGCCCAATAAAATACTGGGAGATGGAAATTAGGGGGGTTCTGATAAGTCTCTAAAACAGTGCCAGGTCTTAACATAGAAACATAGGAGGGGCACTGCCGAGGTGCTAGGGGGAGAGGGCATCAGGAACAATGTATATGTGCTCTACTAACAATAAACAGAACTCCTCCATTTCCTACTTTTAATGCCATGAGATTTTCAAAGTTCCAGACAGGAATGGCATTTTGAGAATTCACACTCCACTGTTTTCAAGACCTTCCTCTCACTTTTGCTTGTTCTTCATCTATGATGCTCATCCTTAAGGTAATCTACTCTCTTTCTGCCCTTGAGGTTACATTTCATTGTTTCTCTTTCTAGGAAAATCTGAGGCATATGTTGTGCAATTTACACTAATTTTTCCACTTGGATTCTGAAAAAATTGATACCAAAGAAACAATCACCTCTCTGTCTATAATAGATTCAAGACATTCCTTTTTAACCTGAGATTTATAGCCCCTCCTATGGACTATGGATACTGTTACTGAAGCTTTAAGAGAGAATAGAATCTTGAGAAAGAAACAATTTAATTGTCCTCTGGAATGTTAACTTATCTTGCTGGAGAAAGATTGTGTGACAAAGACACAAAGATAAAAAACTAACAAAACTTTCTGGAGAGTGAGAAAGTTAATTTATCTTTGAGGAATATTAGAGAATGTGTTTTTTCTCACAGAACTGAGTTTAACTCTTACGATGTGGAGGTCTCCTGAAGACTGACATACAGAGAGAGCAGAAAAGTAGCAGTGTTGTTTCCAGAGTTGAGGAGTGAAAAGCTGTAACCAATGGTTATAAGTGACTCTGACTGTTTTTCATTGTAACATATTGTGGAAATACTTTGTATAGTTTGTTACAACATTAATAAAAGGTATAGTTTTTTTTTTACAATTTTAATAAATTGTATAGTCAATATTGATGTTTAAACCTATTAGACAATGGATGCTGAGAAAGAGTAAAAAGAGAAAAAGCTTATGGGAAAAGAGTATTTCCCATTTTATTTTTTAAACCTGAGTGGGAAAGTTTGTGACTTTCTACTAATTTATGAGAAATTAATAGAACATACCTCTTGATTGTCTTAAAAACCTTAGAGTAAACATCAGTAAGGCAATGAATCAAGCAGCAGGATGAGGGATGGGAGTTTAGTTACTACCATAATACATACACAGCTATACTTGGGAGTAGTTATGACTAAAACTGGCTATACATTCATTATTTTAAAGTTGCTTTTGCTTTGTGGTTAATTTGTCTACCATAGACTAGTTCTAGTCTTCTCTCCTGTAGGAATTCCTGGAATTATTCAGTTAAATAAAATGATTTCTCCCAGAAAAATATGTTTAGTTTTACTGGATGGGTAATTTTGAAATTGTTTTCCCTAGATTCCTTAGTATATAACATTATAGATTCTTTTATTTTTTGTTGTCTTGGGTAAGAAATCATGTGGGATTTCTAGTTGTTGAGTTTTTTTTTTTAAACATTGCATCTTTCTTGCTGGCTGCTTGCAATATCCTTGCTAATATTTTGGAGTTAAATAACAGCGTAACAGTGTGAGTTAAACTGGGGATTTGTCTCTGTTGGCAGCCTGTGAATTGCCTGGATTTGTACCATACAACATTTTCTGAATACTTTGGAGAAATTTCCATGTCTGGTTTTGGGAAATAAATAAACCAGAGTATTTTTCCTTCAGAATTTTCTAGAGCAAAATAATCTTCAGGTTTCCTACCTAAAGTAAAGTCTTTATTTTCTTTATTTCTGCATCATTGAACTAAGGTAGAATGTGAACTTATTGGTTCTGTTGCTACCTGTATTTTTGGCGTCCATGAACACAAATTTATTCCTCAGAGATTTAGCCACTTTCCTATGATCTGATGACAAACAATTCCAGCTGCTCAGACTCCTTGGTGTCCTTTTGGGTTTTTCCCTTACAGATTTCATCTCCACAGATTCCAAAGCTTCTTTAATTCCTTTAGTGGCTCATTGCTAGTGCTGAAATGGAGTGAATACATTTTCCTTCCCAGAATCCTTGATAATGTTATTTCCTTATATATGTTTTCCCCTTCATTACCTCCTCTTCAGTTTTTACACTTCACATTGGAGCCTTTTTTTCTCTGACCATTTTGAAAGTCATTTTTTAAAAGTGATTTTTGTTTTCCAAGGGATTTTTCTGGGTTATTTCCTTTGTCTTATTTGTTGCTATTTCTGAGATGATCAAAGAAGACTGGGTCCTCTCTCATTTAACAGCAGAAGCTGTGACCCAATGAGTGACTTACACAGGTAGTAAATAGGAAAAGCAGGACTCAAAGTCAGCCCTCTGATTTCAAGCTGGTCTGACTTTGCTTCAAGTCAGTGTCTCTCTGTCTATGGGTCTTTATCTCTGTCTCTGCCTCTCTGTGTATCTTTCTCTATGTCATCACTCCAATTTAGATTCATATTCTACTCACTACACAAAGCCAGTTTTCTACAGCATACCATGTCACTCAATAAACTCCAGTGGCTTCCTATTATGCCAAAGATCAAATATCTCCTCCTCTGTTTGGCACTAAGGCTCTTCATACCCCATCAGCTTCCTACCTTTCCAATCCTCATATACTTTACTCCCCTCCATACATTTTACAAGCCAGCTACACTGGCTTGCTTGGTGTTCCTTACACACACACACACACACACACACACACACACACACACACACACCCCAGCTCATCTCCAGGTTCCATGCATTTGCATGGACTCTCTCCCAAACCTGGAATACACTCCCCCCTTCTCTCTGCTTCTTCTCTTCCATGACTTCTTTCAAGTCTCAGTTTCAATCCCATCTTCTGTAAGAGGTCTTTCCAAGTCTACCTAGCTGCCAATGCCTTCATCTTTAAGATTACCTCCCATTTTCTCTGTGGGTGGCTAAATGGCACAGTGGATAGAGGGCCAGGTCTGGAGTCAGGAAGACTCAGCTTCTTGAGTTCAAATCTGGCCTCAGAAACTTACTGGCTGTGGTGACCCTGTGTACTTAACCCTGTTTGCCTCATTTTCCTACTCCATAAAATGTACTGGAGAAGAAAATGGCAAAGCACTCCAGCATCTTTGCTAAAGACAAAACAAAACAAGCAAAAATCCCAAATGGGGTCACAAATAGTTGGACACAACTGAAATGACTGAGCAACAACTCATTTACTCCCTTTGTCTCTTGTAGGCACCCAATTATTTGAATGTTGTCTTCCCCAATAGAATAAAAGCCGGGAATCACAGTAGTTAGAATGCTGGGCTTGGAATCATGAAGAGCCGAGTTCAAATCCAGCCTCAGATACTTATTAGCTGTGTGATTCTGGGTAATTGACTTATACTCTCTCAAGTTCAGTTTCATCATCTATAAAATGGGAATAATAGCACCTATCTCCCAGGCTCTGGGTTTTGAGAATCAAATGAGATTTTACACACACATTCATATATAAAAAAAGACAGACAGACAGACACAGACAGACACACAGACAGACACACACACAGATAGACACACAGACACAGACAGACACACAGACACGGACAGACAGACATAGACACAGACAGACAGACACACAGAAAGACAGACAGGCACAGACAGACACAGACAGACACACAGACAGACAGACACAGACGGACAGACACACACAGACAGAAATACACAGACAGACACAGACAGACACAGATGGACAGACAGACACACACACATACACACACACACACACACACAGCTTTACACACCCAAAGTGCTATCTAAACTTTAGCTGTTACTATTAGCTCTCATTCAGTTCTTCCAGGGCAGAGATGGTTTTTTCGGTGCTTAGCACAGAGGCTGACACATGGTGAGTACTGAAAAGATGCTTGTGGGCAGAATGAATGACTGATTCAAACTTTGGCCCTCTTTCCACTTAATGCATTTCAAAGCCAACAAGAGAATTGTGGATACCCCTGTGCCTTTGATTAATTTTCCTTACTAGCCCACTACCTAAATCTTTTTTAAACCTGCTCTATCTTGATGGGGAGGGGCCTATTGCCTTGGAGCCTGCGGATTTAGATCAATATATTACTTTATATCTTGCAGTGTCAGTCTCAGCATTTTGCAGTTCACTTACTGTTAGTGACTGAAGCTCTCTGGTTTCCTCTTCTGCTGCGGAAGCGTGATATGACAGAACCTATACAGTGTTAGAAAAAATAAAGGCAAAAGTACATACTTTGTAAGTGAGGTAGATGCTTCTGTGTTTACAGATTGTCAATTCTTGTTCTGATCGTGTGCCGCCCCCAGTGTCACAGGCCAGTTAACCAGGCAGTCCACTTTGCCATGTGTACATAAGTTTCCTCCCTTCTTCAGGTAAGAAGAGTCCCAGCCATTAAATTCCATTTCTCCCAGAAATGGAAAAGTTTATTCCTTTCATGTTTAAAGAAAGTCTCCCTGAAACTTCCAGTTTTGCTATTGTTGACATAAGAGCTGCCGTGTTTAGACATGAGACAAGAAGAAAGTGTCCATTGGCCGAAAGGTGGCCAAGTTTTTTGTTCCTTTTTCCAATACAAAGCACAAAACCTAAACGTGCATGGATCCATTCCTTAGTCACTTTTCACTAGAAATTGTAAGAAAAACAGAAAAGGGGGAAATTGTTGGCTTTATTTTTTATTAGACAAGAGCTATTTCTGTGCACACCTCCTCCTGCTCTGTTCCGTCCATTCTTTTCTGTCTATTCATCTCCTTAGGCCTGTAAAATGAAGAGGTCAGACCGGATGGCCTCTTGCATCCCTCCTAGCTTGAAATCTCTGATCTATGAACCTCTGAACTGCAAAAAGGGCTTTTGTGGAAACCCAGAACTTTCTTTCACATTTATTTCATGAATTCAGAGACTTCTTGAAGTTATGGCTCACCCTGGTGTTTATCAGACTAAATGCAGTGGTCTCAAGTTCTTTATCGTGGGTGGCTAGCAGGTACAGTGGATAGACTGTTGTGGCTGGAATCAGGAAGACCTAAAGTCACATCCTGCTCAGATACACTGTGGGACTCTGGGCATGCCACTTAGCCTCTGTCTGCCTCAGTTTCCTCATCTGTAAAGTAGATATGATAATCGTACCTCCTCCCCAAAGTTGTCATGAAGAGAAAATGAGATAACATTTATAAAGAGCTTTGTGGACTTTAAGATACTTAACATTTATATGGTGTTTAATAGGTGCTAGGCATTGTGCTAAGCACTTGAGCCTCTCAACAGCCCTGGGAGGTGGATTCTATTATTATCCCCGTTTTACAGATGAAGAAACAGAGGCAAACAGAGGTTAAGTGATTTACCCAGGGTCACATATCTAGTAAGTGTCTGGGGCCACATTTGAACTCGGGTTCTCCTGACGCCAGGCCTGGCGCTCTATCTACTGTACCATCTTGCTGCCCCCATATATAATAGACATAAATGCTAGGTAATTTTTTCAACAGACCTTTGGAGTTGTCAAGGGCTTCAGTCCTCCATTAGTGAAGGTGGAGGTATCTATCTCATTGGAGAGTGGGGATGACACAGGGGTCTCAAAAGCTGGCGAGACCTGTGATTTCATTGATAAAGGGAAACCCTGGATGGGAAAACGTCCTCTGTCAGCTTAGGGCAACACCAATCTTGCAACTTCAAATCTTAGGAGGCATGTGACTTGTCTGGGGGCACCTGGCCAGTCTGAGGGAGGACTCGAACTCAGGTCTTCCTGGCTCCAGGGCCAGCTTTCCTCTACTATGTGGATTCACCAAGTACCCACTGCCTCTCCTTCCAATGTAAAGAGGGATATAAAGGACAATCCTATGTAACCATCATCATCCCCTGGGCAAGTTCAGAAAGAAAAGAGATTGGCTTTCCTGTTCATTTCAATGTGAACTAATAACGACTGCATTCAACAACAAACCAGAGGCCTTGCGTTCTCCCACTGGCCAGGCCTGGCAGGATCCTTACGCATCCTCTAAAGTCAGGCCCAAATGCTGCCTTCAGCACGAATCGTCTCTGGACCTCTCATCAGGACACAGGTAACACTGAAGCTCACAAGGCATGGCTCTCCCCTACCTAAGAGTACTAATCACCAAATGCTGGGCTTTGTTGAGTGTTTCAGGCATGTCTGACTGTTTGCAGACTCATTTGGGGTTTTCTTGCAGTCTGCAAGTTCCTTCTCCAGCTCATTTTACAGATAGGGAAGCTGAGGCAGCAAACAGAGTTAAGTGACTTGCCCAAGGTCATACAGCTACGAAGTGTCTGAGACTGGATTTGACCTCATGCAGATGAGTCTTTCTGTGTTCTATCCACTGCTCCACCTAGCTTCTCATACTGTTCTGTAGTGTTTTCTAAATATCCGTGTTTGTGTTCACATTCCTATTAGACCAAGTATTAAGAGGGCAGGGATCACACGGCACCTGATTCTCTGCTCAGCCTCTAGCCTAACAGCTTGCACAGAGTAAATACTCATTAAATTTTTGCCGAATGATTCCGATCCTTTATCTCTGGTGATGACAGCAAACACCTTAGGGGTTTCAGGGCATCTTACCACAGTATCTCTTTTGAGCCTCACAACACCCAAGTGAAAGGGTTACCTTACTACTATTAATCATTTTCACTTTACAGATGAGGAAACTGAAGCCCAGTGAGGTTAAGTGACTTGTTCCAGGTTACATAGCTATGATGGTCAGAGGTAGAATTGTAACCCAGGTCTTTGAGTCTAGCTTGCTATCTGCTTTATCACGCAACTTAGGATGTGAAAAGGTTGAAAGACAAACAATTTTGAAAGACTTAAGAACTCAGATCAATCCCAATCCCAATCCCAAAGGATTCATAAAGGAACCTGCTGCATCCCTCCCAGTGGAGAGGTTCAAGGTACAGAAGAAGACACACATTTTTGGATATGGCCAATGGGGAAATTTGGTTGGTTTGGCTAGGCATTTTTGTTACTAGAGTTTTGTTTTGTTTTCTCTTGGGGGAAAGGTCGGAGGGAGAAAAAAAAATTGTTCACTGAAAAAAAAAGTTCAAAGGAATTGAAGTATCTATGGCAGGATCCGAATCCCAGATTTTCTAAAGTCCAAGGGAACTCAGAGGTAATCTAGTGAACAATACCTAAAATAGAAATCTTCTCGACTCCATGCCTGGCAGCTGATTCAGAGCTGTCTGCCTAAATACTCCCTGGGAGGCAGAGCCCATAGCTCCCTCCATCATCCTAAGGCTCTCAGGGACCACTCTCATCATAGAGAAGTTCTTCTGACCTCAAGCCTAAATCTGCTTTTCTCCACCTTCCCTCACTGCTCCTTGGTCCTGTCTGGTAGGGCCAAACAGCAAGTCTAATGGCTTCAATACTTGAAGACAATTATCATGCCTTCTCTCCCCCAAGGCTTTTTTAGGTCAAACATCACTGGTTTCTTCAACAGTTTCCTTTACAACATGGTGTCAAGTCATCTCACTATCTTGGTGGCTTTCTTTTGGGCACACTGGAGCGAGTTAAGGCTCTTCCAACCACCTCCAGACTTGGCCACCTGCCCTCCCCAGGGCATACTCAAAATGAGTCTGACCAATGACTGGTGACTCCTGACCTAGAACCTCTATTGGAAGAAGGCCCAGTTCCACAGCTCACTTTCCAGTACCAACTCATTGCCCAGTGTGCTCCTCTTCCACACTTGGCTGCCTGACCCCCTGAGGACAACAATCTGCCCAAACTCATTCCTTCATCGGTAAGGCACTCCCACCTCATTATGTTTCTCCACCCCAACGGCTCTGAGCCCCCATCTGTACCTGCACAAACCCTTGTCCTCCAAAGCCTGCAGCTTCAACTACCCTTGGCCCCAATGTCCCAGTCTGTTCTACCTATCCTTCCATCGTGTTCTCTGAAATTCCTACTTCAAAGTTAATCTTGCTTTAATTTTAAGATTTCCTCTAAGTCTCCTTTCTCACTCTGTCCATCTTCTGGCTCCCTCATCATCACACAACTTCCTTGGCTGCCTCCAGCACTGGTTCCACTTTAACTCAGGACTCTCCCCCTCAATGTAGTGGGGAAACTGGAATACTCCTTGCTTCCCACTGCCAATTCCAGACTCTCCCTCTACCACCAGCCAGTAACCTCTACTCCTTGGAGATTCAGTCCATTCATATTTATCATTCCATCAAGATTCTGGTAGTTGTTATCTACCAAGCCCCAACATACTCTCTTTTCTTCCTCAATGAATCCAGGATGTTGCACACAGTCCTTCTCTCCTCATGCAAGGGGATCTGCCATATATACTGACACTCCTCAAAACCCCTAACTTCCCAGTCCCTCACAGGGATGGTTGTACCTTGAATCTTGCTGTTCCTTACCCTACATGTCTCCCTCCATGTTCAGAAACTCCTTTATCTGATCATAATCTTTTATAATTCCATATTTCCTTCTGTCTGACACCTGCAGGCTCCTAAACCTGTTCTCAGTGTTACCTCTAACCCTTCTGCTCCTCAGTTCTGCCCCTCTGTTCTTTCCCAGGCCATCCTCCTCTCCCCCATCTTGACCCACTGGTAAACCAGTTCAGTTCTGCCCTGCCCTTTATCCCATTCCCAGGCTCATCCTGCTAACCCTCAGCCTTGGACAACTCCTTGCTTCCACTCATGTGCTGCTAAACAAAGCTGGTCCAAAGCATGAAACCATGCTGCCTGAGTTTACTGTAAATCTGTGCTACGTAATTTAAAGTGGGCTGTCATTGCAGCAAGGCTTTTGCCTTTACACTTCCCTAAGCAGGTGGCTATCCTGAACATCACTGTGGTTTTTCTAAAGTTTTCATCCCCTCTCAATTCTCTCATGGTTCCCTTTTGCCCACCCTCTCAATTGAGAACTTTGCCATCTATCACCGAAAAAAAATGGAGGCCATTGACTGAGAGCTCCCTTGTCTCTTCTTCATTTTGTATCCCTCAGATATTTTCCCCCACCACATCTTTCACCCATGTCTCACATGCTGAAAGTGGCCCTTTTCCATGCCAAGGCAAATATGCATGGATGAGCCCATTACATATAGTCTTCTCTAGCAGACTGCCCCTTCCATCATTCACACTCTCTCACTATTCTTGGACCTTTCCATGTCTACTGGCTGCTTCCTTACTTCTTATAAACTTATCTGTGTCTCTGCCACCCTCGAAAAATTCTCCCCTAATCCAGTCATCCCCATGAGTTATCTTTCCATATCTCTTCTTCTTTTCTGACTAAACTCCTTGAAAAGGGACCTATGGCTGGTGTTTGCACTTCCTCTCCTCTTACTCTCATAAACCCTTTGCAATCCAGCTTCCAACCTTATCATTCAACCTCAATTGCCGTCTCCAAAGTTACTAATGATCTCTTAACCGCCAAATCAAATGTCATTTTCTCAAGGCCTCTCCTTCTTGACCCTTCTGCAGCCTCTTCTCCTTCATGTTCTTCTCTCCTGGTTCTCCTCCTATGTGTCTGACTGCTCCTTATCTGTTCCTTCTGGGATGTTCATCCTGATCATGCCCAATAACCATGCATATTCCCCAAGGCCCTCTTGGGTGATATTCTCTTCTCCCTCGAAACTACTTCACTTGGTGATCACATCAGCTCCCATGGATTTAAAGATCATGTCTATGCAGATTCTCAGATCTACTTAAGCATGGCTAACCTTTCTCCCAAGCCCCACGCTCAACTCTCCATCAGGTGCATTTTGGACCTCTAAGATTGGCCATCTCACGGGAATCTCTTGGACATGTCTAAACCAGAATCCATCTGTCACCATAAATCTCCCTTCTTCCTCTCTTCCCTATTACCATCCTCCCATTCATCTATCTGGCAACCCAAGTGTTATCCATCTTATTATTTGTTTCCATCCCTAATATCCGATCAATTGCCAAGTTCTAGAGTTTCCACCTTTCTGATATTCCTTGTCTATGCTTCCTTCTCTCCTCTGACACAGCAGATCCCTGAGTTCAGGCCCTCATTACTACCCTCATTACCACCTGCCTGAACTATTGCACTAGCCTTCAGATTGGTCTCTACATCTCAAGTCTCTCTTCTTTCCAGCCTGTCCTCTCCTGAGCTACAGAAATGATCTTTGTAAAGCTCTGGTCTGACCATATCATGATACTTTCCTTTCCCCTATTCAATAAACTCCAGTGGCTTTCTATTATCTCTGGACCAAATGCATCTTTCTCTGTTTGTTTGGCATTAAAGTGCCTTCATGACCTAGCCCTCGCCTTTCTTTCCAGGCTTCTTGTACCTTGCTCCCCTTCACACACTTGGGGATCTATTATAACACAAGACATTCCATTTCCTGACCCCAAGCATTTTTAGGGCTGGCCCCCATTCCTGGAAGTTCTCTCTCCATCTCTCCTCTCTCCCTCCTGGTTTTCCTAGGTTCCTTCAAGTCTCAGCTAAGTTCCACCTTCTTCAAGATGCCTTTCCTGGCTGCCCTTAAGGCTAGTGTCTTCCTTCTCAGGTTTCTTCCAGTTTCCCCTGTATATATCTTGTAGGTAAATATAATTTCCATGTCATCTCCCCTTTCGGAGTGTGGGCTCCTTGAGGACATAGACTATTTGCTTTTCTTTGTATTCCTAGCCTGGCACAGAGGAGATATTTAAGAAATGCTTGTTGATGTGATTTCCTAAAGTGTGGTGCCCAGAACAAAGTCCAGCAATGTTCAGACCAAGGAAGAGGACAGCAGGATGCTCACTCTTTGGTGGTCTAGACCCCGCACCTCTCCTAATGCAATTTAACTGTGTGAGTGTTCCCTTCTAGCCCTAAAAAAATTATGCTCCAAAGGGGCAGCTACTGAACAATGAAAATATGAATAAAATCAAAAGGCAGTGATGCCCAAAGGGTAGAGACCTGGTCTTGAGGTCAGGAAGGAGGCCTGTGTTCAGGTCACACCTCTGACTCTAACTGGTTGTGTGATCCTAGGGAAGTCACTTGAATTCTCAGGCTCTAGGCAACTCTCAAGACTAGACCTTAAACAGAAAGTGTGACCTGCCTGGGGAAATGGACTTGCCTTGTCTGAGAGTCCCCCACACTAAGAAAATCAAAGATCTTATCTCAACCCCTAAAATAAAACTGAAATGGTGTTTGTATGATTAAAGTTCTCAATGCCAACTAGAGAAACTTGGAGTCTTGACTCTTTTCCAATGACATGCTGAGGAAGAACAAAACCTTTTCAATGTCAACCCCATTCTGCTGTCCAGACAACTGCTCTTGATGGTCTGTCTCCCCAACAAGATATTTACTTTCCTCGTTCTGGGCTTGATGCTCTATTACAACATCAGGCCCTCGGCGAAGATTGTCTCGTCAAGGACTAGTAAAATTGCCATCACACTAAGCAATACTCACTGCAACTTTCCATATCGGGAGAGCAAACCAGCCTAGTGCTCAGCCAGGGTGGCAGCTGAGGGCTTTTGGTGTCACACCCACCTCATTCTGTAGGCCCTTTAAAAACTGCAGATCTATGGATGTGATAATAGACATCAGAAAAAACTGAGATCTTCTAGTTATCAAGAAGTTGGTGTCAATATAAATACCTCCATTGGATTAGAATCTTAATTAAGACTCATTTTAAAAAGAGAACAACCATTTTCAGGTTATATATTCAGAATGTCTCTTACTAGATGAGGGGCAATTGAACAGTCGATGCAGACCAAATTGGGGCAGCTGGATGGCACAGTGAATAGAGTGCCAGGTCTGGCATTAGGAAGACTCCTCTTTCTGAGTTCAAACCCAGCCTCAGACACTTACTAGCTGTGTGACTCTAGGCAAGTCACCTCACCAGGGTTGCCTTAGTTTCCTCACTTGTAAAACGAGCTAGAGAAGGAAATTGCAAAACACTCCAGGATCTCCAGCAAGAAAACCTCAGAGTCACAAAAAGTTAGATAGTACTGAAACAACTGAATACAAGAAAACAAACACTGTTACTAGCTCTTCCTGGTTGTGGAATCTGGAATCCTTGGGATTTACTTAGTGGCTGCAGAGTAAAAGATAGAGTCCTTGCTATGAAGTCAGGAAGGCCTAGGTTCCTATTGTCTGCCTTTGCCAATTAAACCTTGTATGACCAATCACTTCCCCTCACTGGGCCCCAAGGTCCTCATCTGTACAAGGAAGATGGTTGGATTAGTCAATCTCTAAGGTCCTTACAGCTCTAAAGCCATGATCCTGTAACATTAGAAGTTGCCCTCATATCCAGCAGCTAGGTGGCACAGTGGATAGAGCACTGGCCTGGAGTCAGGAGGACCTGAGCTCAAATATGGCCTCAGACACTCAACTAGTTGTGTGATCCTGGGCAAGTCACTGAACTCTGTTTGTCTCAGTTTCCTGATCTGTCAAATGAGGTGGAGAAGATAATGGTCAACTACTCCAGTGGTCATGAAGAGTCTGACATGACTGAAAAACTGCTGCCTTCACAGTGTGGTGAATCTGGACCCACACTTACATACATAACAGAGCATGAAGACATGCTTGTTCAGCAACGCATCAAGGGATGTTATTGTCCAAGAGGAAAAAAAAAAAAACTGGCATCAGGACTTTTCTTAATTAATAAGGATTTATTTCCATCCTGCTATTTTTTAAATCTTTGACAACTCCTCTTTTCATGCCTTATGAAGGAGGGGTAGCTAGGAGAACAGAGTCTGGAGTCAGAAGACTTGGGTTCGAATCCCAGCTCTGCCAAAACAAGATACTCTCTCTCGATGCGTTTCAGTTTTTCTAATCTGTAAAATCAGCATTACGAATCCTGCCCAGCTCATGAGACTGACTTGGGACTCAAATGAACTGATGGCTAGGACCAAGCTCCAGTGGCCCACAGAGATGGCATCCTAGAATTTCAGCACTGAACCTGTCTGTGTCCCTTGGTAAGGCGGTGTACCATGGTAGAAAGAGTTCTAGAGTTGGAACCAGAGGCTCTGCTCTGTACTCTTCCACTGGTTTTAGCAAATCACTTCTACTCATGGGATTTCAGTTTCCTCCTCTGTAAATAAGGGATCAGAACCTAATAATCTCTAAAGCCCCTTCCAGCTCTAAGTCCTAGGATCCTCAAGGATGAACTGGGTCTGACCTCTCTGGCCCACCTATCATGAGGACAGACTGAAGTCACACAAAATTCCATTAGTAATGTGTTAGTAGTATTAGTACTGAAATTGCAACGGCTAAAGGCTAGACCTTGGCCAAGTCATTTAATCTCTGCATGTCTCAGGGGGCAGTGAACTCCCCAAGTCTTATCTCCTCAGTCATAGATGGTTCACTATTTGCATCAGTAGAAAGGCTTCCTATCAAGGGAGTGCCCCTTGCTGACAAAATCAGCAGCTCTTCAAATATTCTAAGTCCTACCAATGGAACCCTGAGAGGCCCAACCAGACCGCCCAGAGATGAGATGAGCAAGTCCAGCCATTTGCAGGCTCACCTCTAGAGTTACCATCTGCTTAGCCATGGCTCTCTCCACTGCTTCATACATCTGGGTGTTCTGGATTCCCAATCCACAAAAGATGACAAAAGCTTCCAGAAACTGCTCATCATTTCGGTTGAAAGGTTTGAATTTGCTCGAATTCTCTTCCATCTTATTAACAAGCTGGCAAACCCCTACAAGAGTTAGAGAAATCAGGTCAGTGTTGCTGTTACTATTAAGTTGATTAATAAGAGGCAGCATTGAATAGTGGAGGGAGTGTTAGATTTGACTTCAGGAAGATGGAGGTTCAGACCTTGCCTTGGAGACTTCCTAGCTGTATGACCATGGGCAAGTCACTTAGCATTTCTGAGCTTCATGAAGCCCTTGGAGATGATAAGTTACTAATGGGCTGTGATCTGAGCAGGTACAGGTAGGTTTTTGTAAATTCAGTTTTGTTTGATTTTCAGTTCTGCATTATCTCCCTTCTACCTTCCTTTCACTCCCCATTGAGGAGGCAAAAAAAACAAAGCCAATTATGTATATGGTTAAGTAAAACAAAATACTACAAGAGAGACAAAGAGAGATGGTGACAGAGAGACAGAGAAGTGAGAGAGAAAAGAGGGAAGGGAGGGAGGGAGACAGAGAGAGACACAGAGAGAGAAACAGAGACAGAGAGAGACAGAGAGAGACACAGAGAAACAGAGACAGAGAGAGACACAGACAGAGACACAGAGAGAGAGATAGAGACAGAGAGAGAGAGAAAGAGAGAGAGAGGGAGGGAAAGAGGGAGAGAGAGAGAGGGAAGGAGGGAGAGAGAGGAAAAGAGAGAGAGAAAGGGAGAGGGAGAGAGAGAGGGAGAGAGAAGGAGAGGAAAGGAGGGACAGAGAGGGAAGGAGGGACAGAGAGAAAAAGAGAGACAGAGACAGAGAGACAGAGACAGAGAGAGAGACAGAGAGAGAGACAGAGAGAGAAGTGAAGACGAAGAGAGGAAGGAAGGAAAGAAGGAAGAGAGATTGGGAAGGGAAAGAGGAGGACAGGAGAAGAGAGGAGAGAAAAGATGCCTCAATCTGCCATCTGAGTCTTTCACCTTTTTATCTAGCAGTGAATAGCATGTTTCATCATGAAACCTTTGAAATAGTGGTTGGTCATTTTGCTGAACAGAATTCATAAGTCTTTCAAGGTTGTCTGTCTTTACAATATTGCTATTACTGTACAGATTGTTCTCCTGGATCCATTCATTTCTCTCCGCATCAGCTCATACAAATCTTCCCAGGTTTCTTTGAAGTCATCTCCTTCATCATTTCTTACAGTACAATAGTATTCCATTACATTCATATACGATTACCCAGTTCAGCCATCCCAGAATTGATGGGCACCCTTCTGTTTCCAATTCTTTGCTACCACAAAAGGAACTGCTATAAATATTTTTGTACACATGGGTCCATTTCCTCTTTCTTTGATAAATGGAGGTAGTTTTCACTCGGAGAGTTCAAACACAGCCCAAGTCAGGCCCTTGCTGCTCTAATACAGCCTGTTAACTATTATCGATATCAGGCAGTCCTACATTTTTGCCTTATGAAGACGAAGTCTCTTAACAAGCAACTAAAGAACCCAAGGATATACTGTATAAAAATAAACAGAATCACAGAATAGAATTTAGGACATAACTGCTTTCACCTAGCCCTAAATTACTGCTATCCAATGCTCAGGAAAATCCTAGAACACACTTTTCCCCTTGACGCAGAAATAAATTCTAGACCACTAGTCCCCAAAGATAATTTGTCCTTTCGAGGCTAATTAAATTTTTGTCTATTTTCCAAGAGAACAATCTGAAGCGTGTCAGAAGACAGGGACATGACGTTTGCCTTTCCCAATTCAGAGCTTATGTTAAAGAGAAAATCACACACACAGCAGACTAGTATGGCATTCTTCACTCAGCCAGCCTCATCGTTCAAAGCTAGACCTCAGGGTTCCACAGAAATACACCAAGTACGCACAATTTTTGTTATTACCAATGTGTAACACTGAACATAGGGCAGCTTGGTGGCAGAGTGGATGGAGTGCTGGACCTGGGGTCAGGAAGACTCATCTTCTTGAGTTCAAATTTGGCCTCAGATACTCACTAGCTGTGTGACCCTGGGTAAGTCACTTAGTCCTGTTTGCCTCAGTTTGCTCATGTGTAAAATGGCCTGAAGAAGGACATGGCAAACCACTCCAGTATGTTTGTCAAGAATATCCCAGATGGGGTCATGAAGAGTTGGAAATGACTGAACAACAACAAACACTGAAGATAGTTTAAGTGACAGCTCTGGTCTAGAAAGAAGCTACAGTGCAAACACAAGCCACAACAAAGAAACAAGAATACTTATCCATTCTCAGTTAAAATTTCCCAGGGATTAGGGGCTGTACGATAACCCAGGATCATGGAGAGGATCTTCTGAGAGAATAGTCTAAATTTCCTTATTTATGAAAAAAGAATACAAGAGTCCAAGGGTCTTAAACACAGAGCCACCAAAGTCCTCTGGGACTCTGTCCACATCTTTAAGATAACTATTATATACTCCCATCTTTTTCCCATGAGCCCAGAAGGTCCGAGCTGCTGGGGACTTAAGAAGTCATCAAGGCCAGCTGGTACCTGAACACACTCCCTTCTACTTCAGTCCTGATAAAGGATCGTCCAGCTTTCACTTGAATCTCCCCACCCCCTCTAACATAGTCTATTCCACTCTTCCAGGCAGATTTAGAGCTACTCAAGTGAAGGCAGCAAAGGAATATTTAACAATTTGAGACAAAATCTTAACATAAAATTCACTTGGGGGAAAATAAGATCTGGAATATTAAAGCAAAATAATGTAATAAATGCAGAATTGAAAGGGGGATAGTAATCTAAACTTTGAACTATATAATAAAGTAGTAATCAGCAAACTTTGTTATTGGTTAAACAGAGGAAAAGAGTCAGTTATTGGGGGGGCGACTAGGTGGTGCAGTAAATAGATCACCGGCCCTCGAGTCAGGAGGACCTGAGTTCAAATTCAGCCTCAGACACTTAACACTTACTAGCCATGTGACCTTGGGCAAGTCATATAACCCCAATTGCCTTGTCTTTTCTCCTCCAAAAAAAATTCAAAAAAAAAGAGTCAATTATTGGAGAAGACGACACAAGGAAAACCAGAAACAATTGAACTCAACAATCTAGCTATACATTACTTATGCAAGAATTCCCTTCCTGACAAGAATCCCTAGGAATACTGGTAGAAGTGAGACATGTTACACTATATACCACCATAATCCAAAATGGATATGTGACTTGAATATGACAGATCAGACAGACTGGAAGAGAGGCAGATGATAAAACTTTCACAATTAGGCTCAGGAAGTGAATTTTTAACATTGACTATAAGAGAGTAAATGGAAGGCAAACATAATAGTAAGAAGCGTGGAGATCCCGTGAGTTCTCCTCCCCAAGCCCTCGGATTCTCTGCAGAGATGGGAGTGCGGAACACTGGGCATGATATCAGACCTTTCAATCTGTTACTTTTGCTGAACTTCTGGGGCCCTCTCCTCACTCGTTTTTATTCTTTATTTTAAGGAACGGCTCTCTGGGAGAGAGTGGAGGGAGACAGACACAGTGGGAAATCTAGGTGATGCAAAAGAGACATAAATAAAACTCTTGAGTCACTGTGGTCTGGCTTAATGCAATTACACTCTAATCACAGGGGCAAGAAAGTGGCACTGGATAGAACAGCAAAGTTAGAGGTAGGGTATGGGAGTTCTAAGCCTTCTTATCTACTATCCCGTGTTGGGCATCCTGGTGCCACCAGAGGGCACAGAAAGACTCATTTTCCTGAGTTCAAATCTGACCTTAGATACTTACTAGCTATGTGTCCCTAGGCAAGTCACTTACCCCTGTTTGCCTCAGTTTCCTCATCTGTAAAATTGAGCTGAAGAAGAAAATGGAAAACTACTCCATTATCTTTGCCAAGAAAACCCCGAATGGGGTCACAAACAAACAAATGAAAAAAATGACTAACCAGAATCTCTGTCACTTTGAAAATGTCACTTACTCTCTATGGAGCATAGATTGAAATGGATTTGTGGACAAGAGAATTCCTCAGCATCTTTCCACCTCTAAAATTAAACAACTCAATGTCATCACATGGAGTGAAATGTGATGGAAATTCAGCATTCTTTAACTTAGCAGCTGGGAGTGGAATCCATCTATCCATCATCCTTCCCCAGGGGCCGTGCAGTGGCTCAAATGCCTCACGTCACACCCTAGGGCAGTGCCAGCTCTCCTCCTAAAGCCACTTTAATGAAGTTTGCTCATGTGTGTACTGAGCTCAGCAGGTTGGGCTATATCACTTAGGAGGAACTAAAAACTCAGAGAATTCTCAGTTTTCTGGGTTGGATATTCAGAACAACAATGCAGAGCTTCCAAACCACCACCAGATGCAACATGTCTGTTCTTTTGTTCCCTGAGAAGTCTTTTTCAGCTCATTGTAAGACTGCTCAGAGCCTCCTTTGCTGAATGTGATGGCTCAAGGTCAGATGGGCAGAGAGATTCTCCGGGGCCAAGGGGATTCAGTTCTATGGAATCCTCCATTTTAAAACAATCATAAGAGCAACAATTTGGTGGTAAAATATTCGGTTGCCTTAGGTCACCTCTCGCTCCGGAATTTTGTGGCATCATTTGGCTTTTTTTTACCTTTAATTGCAATGAGGTCAGTTCCTTCTCCTGTTGCATAATTTTTATAATGTCCATTGGACATTCGTGCACTTTAGCCCATCATAGGAAATAAACAGAATGTGAATCTGACCAGAAATGAGAGGAAATGATAGGACAGTTTTTAAAGAGCTGGGCTCCTGAGAGAGACATGGTGCTCACTAAGAAATGCAAGAAGTAGTAATATCTCATTTTCCCTTAGGTCCCTAAGGATGAAGCCAGAAGCAATGGGTCTTTTAGAGAGGAAGGTATCAGCTTAGGGTAAAGAGAAAGCTTCCTAACAATTAGGAAACACTTCCTAATGTTGGGAAGCTGGATAGAATCACCGGGAGGGAATCAGGACGGTGAATGGCCCCAAGTTCTTACCACGAGAAACTCAGTTGAAGGAAAGGGTTGTTAAACCAGGTGCAGAGGAGAATTCTTTTCAAATACTTGAAGAGTATTGTTATGTGGAAGAAGAATTAGCCGGGTTCTGACTGGCTTGTGAGGGCAGAACAAGCACCAATGGGTGGAGTTCCACTTGAAAAACCTTCCATAACAGAGCTGTCCTCAAGTGCAATGGATTTTCTGAAGAGATGGTGTATTCTCTAGCCTTGGAGGTTGGCCAGCTGAGGCAGAGTAATCACTCTTATTGGGTATGTTATAGTGGCAACTATAAGATGGGCTGTTTGGTGGATGCAGCCTCTTAGGTCCTTTCCATCTCTGTGATTCTAATGCTCAATGCTTTTGTTCCCATCCCACACCACTAACACCTAGTGCGATTTCCTGTGGAGCTGACATTTAATAAGCAGTGGTTAATGTCTCCATGGTCCAGGGGTCAGGAAGAATGGGACACAACAGAACCAAGTTATCAGAAGGAGGCAATTAACATTTGTATGAGATAAGAAGGTATAAAATGGAACACAAACATTCCTGATGTATAATGGAAAAACAGGGAGACAAGAACCCAGCTCTGAGCCAGAATTGAGGAATGGCAGCTGGATTATAAACTTGTTGTGGTCTGTTTTGGAATAGGCAGCAAAGGGTCACGTAAAAGAACATGAGATGTGGAGTCAGAGGACTTTGGTTTAATTACTGCATATGGCTCTGCTCTCTGCTATGTGTCCTTAGACAAGTCACCTCCCTTCTCTAGATGATATGACTTCTTGCTTCATCTCTCCCATCTTTAAATGTCCTGTCAACACTGACCTGCTCCTCAATTGAACTAAATTCCAGGCACAGCATTGAATGCAAACTGGACTTATTCCTACAGGCACATGATGAAAGGGTCCACGTTCTCAGGCATTAACTGTAGAGTACTGGATTTTTGGACCAGGCATCTCTGGAAGGACAGGGAATGCGGAGCAGAACAACGTGACTTGAGGCCGACATGGAAGTGAGCTAATTGGAACTGTTTTCTCTTATCTTCAAATTTTGTAACTACCACACAGGGAAAAGTAGCATTTAGGAAATGGAGAGAAGAAGGCAAGGAGGCAGAGAAGACAGAGGATGAGACAAACAGAAGAAGTGAGTGTGAATCAGGACAGAGATTTCGTGGTACGAGGCGAGAACCCTGCACACTCAGATTCTCAACACCTGGTGTGACACACACAGTAGGCACCGAATAAATGTCCTTGGATTGACTGATAGAGGAGGAGGTCAATTACAGTGACAATGAACCACACCTGAGAGTATGAACCAGCTCACCTGATGGGTGCCTTCACTATCATTCCACAGAGGGCTGGACCTAGAGTCAGGGAGATGTGACTTCAAATCTAGTCTCAGACACTTATTGACTGTAGGACCCACTTGACTTCTGTTTGCCTCAATTTCCTGAACTGTAAAATGGGGATCATAATAGCCACTGCCCCCCTGGGGTTATTATAAGGATAAAATGCAATCATATTTCTGAAGCACTTTGCAGATCTTCAAGCTCTACCTAAACACCAGATTGATGTTGTTACGTCTGTCGGCAGTGTGGAAGGTACCAGGGGAAGAGAGAGAAGTACAGAAAAGCCCTGGCAGCCAGTCTTTCTGCCAGCAATTCCATGGAGAACTGATCGAGAACTAAACGCCGATGTCCAGTTGCACATGCCGAGAGGGACCACCAAGCAGTGGGCCAAGTGCAGGATGTGGAATCGGGAGGACACAGTTTGGCTCCTGCCTCTGACATTTCCTGTGTGCAAATGGGAAAGGGACTGAGGTGAAGCAGGAATGATTTGCTCACGAATTGGCAGTGGTTTCTCTCTGGGACTATATGCTTTCAGGCAAGAGGCTTCCTTAAGTGAAGTAGCACGAGACTCATATGGAATGAATGCCTTTAAAATGACTCCAAACTTTCTTTTGGAAGACAACCAACCAGCAAATTAGAAGTAATAGTCTAGATTGAGGACAGCTACATGGCACAGGTGATAGAGTGCTGGGCCTGGACTCTGGGAGACTCATCTTCTTGAGTTCAAATCTGGTCTCAGACACTCAGCAGCTGTTGTGACCCTGGGCAAGCCACTTAAGGCTGTTTGCCTCAGTTTCCTCATCTGTAAAATGAGTTGGACAAGGAAATGGCAAATCCCTCCAGTTTCTTTGCCAAGAAAACTACCATCTGGGGTCAAGAAGAATCAGGCATAACCGAAACTACTGAGCAACAAAGTCTATATTCAAGGGACATTTTTATACCGCATTTTTTTTCTTAAAACTTTAAAAATCCCTAGTAATTTAATCATGAAAGCCCAAAAGGGCTGGAGAGGTGGTGCAGTTGCAGTAGAGGGCTAGCTCTGTAACCAGGAAGACCTAAGTTCTGGCCCTTCCTCTGACAAGTACTGGGAATGTGATCCTGGGTAAGTCACTTGACCACCAGGTGCTCCAGCTAATTCTGAATTGGCAGAGATAGCGCTGAGCTGCAGAGGCAAGGTGAGAGTCCTCACCAGGGCAGTTCTAGGCCTTGTCTTCTGTCCCCTCTCCCCACAGGAAGACTGGGCCATGAGGCTAATATAGTCTTCAACTCCCTATTTTCACTGACTTTTAGTCTCTTTGTAAAAAAAAAAAAAAGCTTGCAGAGAAAATGCCGACCAGTGTTCATAGAGGGCATTTCTTCAGGTAGGAGAGTTCCACAAATCTTTCCAATGCTGAAAGCATAGGAGTGAGACTCCAGAAGACCCAACACACAGAATCATTGGTTTAGAACTGGAAGGGCCATGTGGTCCTACTCACTTCACAGAAAACACTGAGGCCCAGAGAGGCTAGGGACTCCCAGTGTTACATAACTCACACTGGACTTGGCTTCTCTACTTGGTACATGGGGCTGGGTTGTGCTCATCGTCTCAATGAGCTCTAGGCAGAACTTCTCCCTTTGGTCCCAGAGGACAAGAACTCAGAGAAACTGACAGAAGAAACAGAGGAGGCACTAACAGAGTTACTATGGAAGAGAGAGAAAAAAAGGGTTCCTAGGCTTTCTCGCTCTCTGATATTCAGTCTGGACACCAGAACTAATCCATAGCCCATCTATACCTTAGTAGGTATCTTTTCAGTTTTTTATACATTTTAAAATATATTTTCATTTTTATAAAACCTTCATTTCTACAATTATCCCTATCCAGTGAACTATTACACATAATAAAAATAAGCAAAGAAAAAAAAAGAATTCAGCAATTCTGGGAGGAGACAAACCCCAGGGATAGAGTCTGAGTTCTGGGGGCAGGGACAGGGCGGGAGAAAGGGGCCAGAAAACAGGCAGCACCTTCTGGAAACTTCTCAGAAGACTCCAAGAAGAGACAAGAAAATCCATCTCCCTCCCTTCTCGGTGGAGGCTAGCAGACCGGGGGCGCTAGCAGACTGGGGGGCTGCTAGCAGACCGGGGGGCCGCTGGCAGACTGAATTCTCTTTTTGTTGTCCATTTTTTAATTTTAGGTTATATATGATGGCTCACTGTGTAGGGATAAATGCAGAGATGAAGGTTACATGAAAAGAACCAGGTTACTACATGACTTTCCAGTCATTTCCACTCCCCCCTCTGTCTCTGTCTCTCTGTTTCTCCTTCTCTTTCTCTCCCTCCCCCCTTCCTTCACCCCAGTTCTAGGTCCCCTTTATTAGAATATAAGTTCACTGAGGGCAAAGACTGTTTTTTTTTTTTACATAGTAAACACTTAGATGCTTATCCACTCATGGGAGTACGGATTCGAACCCAGATTTTTGCACTCTATGTCCACCCTCCATTCACTAAGCTGTACTTCTTGTTACATCAGACATTAAACAGACAGTCAGCACCAGCTCATGGTGGGAATGTGCTAAGATGCAGGAAAGCAGCTTTTCCTGGGACCAGCACCTCACTCTTTCAAGGAGTCATGTGAGGTCTGGGAGATAGGACTGCTCCTCCCTCCCACGGGCCAACTCTGAGTCAATGTGGCTGAAAAATCCCCTCCTGGGAGAGCAGCATGGTGAGGAAGGAACGCCTCTGAGCTGAGACCCTCGGGCGGTGGTCACCGGCCAGAGCCTGGAGAAGCCAGGCTCACGTACATGGCATGATGGGGAGGGGGGTTGTCAGCAGAGTCTGACGTGGCTTGGAACAAGCAAGGACGATGCTGTAAGGGAAGGACTGAAGGTGAGAACAAAAGGCATTACCTATCACTTTGTTCTTCTTTCCATTTTTTATAGGTGTGCAAAGCAAACTTCTAATGGGCTGGTGAAAGTTGTCTGTGTTTTCATTCTATTGAAAAAACACACACACATACACACACATACACAGACAAATGGCAACAGACCAGAGAAATCAAGGCAATAATTAGTGTCTGTAAAAGAGATTATGTCCCCCAACATTTTCCTCTTTTGTCACCTCGGGCTCACATCAGGACATAGAGAATGTACAAATGACTGAACAGCCCATTGATGAGTATGTATTGAAAAATCAGATCACATTGAGCTTTTATAGCACAATGTACATCTGTTGGTCTATTTTATTGTTTCATTTTAAACCAGTTCTGATTGTTAATAACACCTACCCATGTGCACTATTTACTACTGGCTTAGCCCCATGAATGGTGCTTGGAGACATTATGCAGTGGGGCAAAAACTGCCAGAGAAGGAAGCCCAGGGAAGCCTGCATTCCATTATCTGGCCACACCACATATTTTCTTTAAGATTCACCTGGTTTACAGATGACATAGCTGGCTTAGACCACGGCAGTTGCCCTGACTTGCTAAAGCAGAAGTCAATCCATTTCTGTTCTCAATGGAACAAATATCCATGGTTCCTAGCTGGTGGATAATGCAAGTTCCCAGGCTCTACTGGAGTGTATTCTTACTACAGGGTCTAATATAATGAACTTGGTCTTTAACATTTGTCAAGATATGCACAGATATACCCAAAGCAGGATGGTTGGCATGGCGCTAAGGTGAGAAAAATATCCAACAAATTATTTTTTGAATCACAATTTGTGCCCTGGTGTAGAAATCTAAACAGTGGCAGCTAGCAGATAGAGCACTGAGCCAAGAGCCAGGAAGACTTGAGTTCAAATCTAGCTTCAGACAATTACTAGTTGTGTGACCTTGGGCAAGTCACTTCACCTCTGTCTGGCTTTGTTGAAAAAGTCTAAAACAGGGACAATAAAGAGGGCCTACCTCACAGGCCTGTTGTAATGGTCAGTTATAAACTGCTTCATACAGTACCTGGTAGATGACAGATGTTTCATAATACTTATTTCCTTTGCTTCTGAAGGTTTTTCTCATGTTTCCCCTTATTTCTACTTCCTTGAGATTTCTGCCCTACAGGCACTGGCCACTGGGCTGGGGTACCCTAAAATCGGCCAACATGTTCTAGGCAGGGGAGCATTACCCTCCTTGCTTGGGGCAGGGAATCCATTGACCACACGCCTCACCTTCGAATCTTTCTGTGGCAGCCAGTTCGATACAACAATAAGCACAGAAATACAGACTGTGTAGGAAACATTCTCATCTTACTTCAAGACTAAATTCCATTTACTTACTGTCCAGGGGAATCTCTTGTCCTTATAGACATCGGGGATATTAAGAGGTTCCATGGTATCTCTGACATAGCGAGCATACATGTAATTGATTTTATTCATGTCTCCATCCCTACTGAGAGACAAAAATTGTGCTTTACCATGATGAAATGTTGGAAAGATATAGTTAAACCACTGCCAGTCAAAAGGTAATAACCGTATCAAAGAATACTCCAAGACAGTGATAATAATAGAAGTACACATTAAAACACTCCCGAGCTCTTCCCTCTCGCCGAGCAAGTGGACCAAGATAACCAAGAATGGAAATAATCAGTGCTGGAGGGACTGTGGGAAGATGGGCACTGAGACACTGTGGGGGAAGCAGGAAATTGGTCCAACTATTCTAGAGGACCAAATGACTAAAATGTATAGATCCTTTGACTACATGAACTTGCTTCGAGGAATATACCACAAGGTGGTCCAGGATCTAAAGAAAAGCCCATTCTTTGACATGTCTGCTGTACTGAACCCTGTTGACCACTCTCTTTGGGTTTTCCTGAAGTGAATCTTTCCTCATTTACCTACGACCTGTTGGACACCTCCTTATCAGTCAGCCTCCTTTGCTGGTGCATCATCCCTGACACTCCCTAATTGTGAGTATTCCCTAGGATTCTTTTAGGTCCTCTTCCCCCTCTACACTCTGTCTTCATTACTTGGTCAGCTCATATGGGTTTAACTATTATTTCTATGAGTGACTTAGATTTAAATACTCAGCCCCCAGTCTTCCCCTTGAACTTTAGTCCTGTATTACCAATTGCCTATTTGACATTTCAAACTGGATGTCCCTGAGGTATTGAAACTCGATACATCTAAAACGGAACTCATTATCTTTCCCCATGAACCCTCCCCTCTTCTGAACTCCCTTATTTCTGTCAAAATCACCACCATCCTCCTCAAATCCTTAAGGTCCTAACTTCAATATTACCCCAAACATCCCACTCTCCCTTGCCCCATAGATCCTACCAGTCGCTAAATCCAGCTATTTCTATCTTCACGATTAATATCTCTCTGACATCCAACCCCTTCTCTACATGCATATAACCATCACCATTGTTTGAGCCCTCATTGCTTTTTGCCTAGATTGTTATGTTGGCCTCCCAATGGGGCTCTTCGTCTCCAGTCTATCACCACTCTAGTTCAACTTCCACACTTTAGTGAAGATCTCACCACATGACTCCCCTACTCATTAGCCTCCAATTGCCAGAGGATAAAATGAAAGTTCTTCTGTTTAGCATGTAAAGCCCTTTGTAACTTGGACCTAATCTCAATGGATATTGCCTTTTGTTCTAGTCAGACTGGTCTTCTCTCTATTCCTCATATGTTACACTCACCTCCATTTCCATGTCTTTGCCCATGTGCCTAGAATGTACCCCCTCTTGACCTCTGCCTCGCAGAGTCCTTCTCTTCCTTGCAGAGGAAGGTAAGGTATCAGCTCCTGTAGGGATCCTTTCCTGATCCCCACCCTCCCAAATTACCATGCATTTATCTGTTTTGTATATATTTTCATTGATTCACTTTACACTTCTGCTGTATATACTTCTGCCTGTCTGTATGTCTGCCTATCTATCTATCTATCTATCTATCTATCTATCTATCTATCTATCTACCTATCTATCTATCTATCTATCTATCTATCTATCTATCTATCTAATTCTTTTTCTGCCATTAGAATGTAAGTTCTTTGGGAGAGGGGATGGTTTCATTCTCTGTACTTGTGTCCTTTGCATTCCTGAGGTTTCTTGGCAAACAGCAGGCACTTAATCACTCCTTGTTGATTGATTGGCACATGCCAATCTACCCCAAGCAGTACTTTTGTGGTAGCAAAGAATTGGAAATAATACAGATACCCATGGACTAGGGAATGGCTAAAGAAACTGTGTTACATGAATGTAATGGCTTATAACTGGGCTGTAAGAAATAATGAAGAGAAAGCATGGGAAGCTTTATATGAATTGATGCAAAGTGTAGTAAGCAAACCTAGGAAAATAACAGGTGTAATGAAAACAATGTGAATGGAAACACTAAAAAAAAACAACAAAAGCCCTGAAATTATAATGAATAAATTGGCCCCAAAGAAGAGGTAGGAGAAGCAGCCTCCTACCCCCCAGCCATTTTGCAGAGGGTGTGGAAAGCTGTCTCTAATGTCAGATTTGCTCAATTAGGTGGTTTTGTTGAATTGTATCTTTTTCTTCTATTTTTTGTTCTTTGTTATGGATGATAGCTCTGTAGGATGTGGGAGAGGAAGGAGTATAGTGGGAAATATATTGGGAAGACAAAAGTTACTAATAAAAATATATTTTAAGAAATTAAGCCATTTTCTTGGCCCTGGAAAAGTTATATATCAATGACTTGGTGTACCATGTTCACACTCAGAATAAGTGTATTCTTAATTGTATGTCTTACAAATTTGGCAAAATACTATATTTCTTGTAAAAAATCTCTTAAAATATGAATAATTTCACAGTCACAATTATGTGCTAGTTCAGGGTCATAGACTTAGAGCAGGGAGGAACCTTAAAAGTCACATAATCCAGCTCCTGAATTTTACAGGTGAGTAAACTGAGACCTAGAGAGGTTACCTGATTGCCCAAGGGCATTCAGAAAGTGAGGGGCAGAGACAGGATCTGAAGCCAGGTCCTCTGGGTTCAGAATGTTGGAGAGAATCCTGCATTCTTGCTAAGGGCACCAAGTTGTCTCCCATACCTTTTCACGTACCATCTTTATGGACAGTTTTTCTTTTTCTGTGTGCTGATGGATGTGCTGGAAGAAGTGCTAGCTTTGGAGCCAGAATACTTGGGCTCAGAGGATCACAAGTCCTAGATTCAGAGCCGGTAGGGTCCTTAGATCAGCAATATGTGGACTAAGAACTACCAGGTGAATTTTTAGGGTCCATGTTTCTAAGCCCTTTCTTTTATAGTTAAAGAAAATAGGGCCTAGAAGCTGAGGGGGATGGGAACTCATTCTTGACCCCTAGTTTGATATCTTATGTACTCTTCCACTTAACTTTCCATTTCTGAGACTTATTAGCTATGTGATCTTGGACCATTTAGCTATGTTGGGCTTCAGTTTCCTCAACTGTAAAAATAGGGTTGGATTAGATGACCCCTGAAGTCCCTTTTAGTTCAAGACTTAATATTTCAACTGTTTTTTAAATAAGATACAGGGCTTAGCAAGGGCCATCCCTCAGATTACGTGAATTCTCTCTGAATTCCAAAAATTGAAATCAGTTTTTCTACTTGAAAACTGGGGAAAAGTCAGAGAGGAGAGCTAGAAATATTCTAACCAGTACTGAAGCTCTTCCCTTCTCCAGTAAGGTCTGCTTGTCCCTCTTCACTCTTTAGATATCTTGTTTTCTCTCTGACTTCTGATTTTTGTCTTTGGGGGCAGCTAGGTGACTCAGTGGATAAAGCATCAGACCTGAGTCCAAAATCTGGACGCAGACACTTATTAGCTGTGTGACTCTGGGAAAGTCATTTAACCTTGTTTACCTCAGTTTCAGCATCTGTAAAATGAACTGAAGGAAATGGCAAACTTTAGTTTCTCTGCCAAGAAAATCCCAATGGGGTCATAAAAAGTCAGACACAATTGGATAACAGCAACTGGGATATATTGCTTAGAAATTTTTTAAAATTAATTTAGCTTTCATCTTAAGCTTAGATGAAAAAATCTTTAACATCTCAGTCTTTTTCATTGCTTTACTCATAATCTGTTGTCAGCAAACTCTTTATCTCATAATCTGATGTCAGCCAACTCTTAAGCATTAGGGCTTTAGCCTAAAGGGGAACAGAACGGGACGCAGGCCTTCTGAACGAAAAGATCCAGCGTTCCCTGGTGATAGCCAGGGCTGAAGTGAGGAGAGTGATTGACCCAGATCCGGATCTACTCATGGAAAGTTACACAGACTTTACAAACATGACCGGGAAAGGGAAAGGACAGCTGTGATGGCTAAACCTTGGGAAATGCTGGCTCTCAAGGCATGAGAACCAGCGGTAGGGAAATTTTAAAAGTAAATAAATGAATTTCCACATATACATAGTTGGCCAACAACTTGCTATACTCAGTCTGCTTCTACCTCTGTTTCCAAATGTGGCCAGGGCTCATTTATATCTTCCCCGCTCTTTTCCTCCTGGATCTTCCAATGAGTACATTTTGGCCCAAGTGAGCTTGAGTTCATCAAGAATGTATTATATGACCAGTATGATGAGATAGTGAGTGAGTACAATGAACCTCACAGGAAAAAAAAAAAAAAAACAAAACCAAAATATCTTACTAATCAGATGTCACAAGGTAATGTGGTGTCATGGTGAGAATACTGGATTAGAAGTAAAAAAAACTGGGTTCTAGTCATCACTTGGACCACTTGCAGCCAAGTGAGTTGGGCTGTAAACTTATTCACAGTCTGAGCCACAGTTTATTCAGCTGTGAAATGGGGGTAAGATCTACTTGGACTCTTCCCTGTGTTTGTGGTGAGGATGAAGTAACATAATTTATGGAATTAGAGAGCAGGAACAGACCCCAAAGATAAACTGGTACAACCTTTGAGCTGAAATCTCTTCCCTAGGGGTACTGACAAGAAGTTGCCTAACATCCTCTTGAAGGCTACCAGCAATAGTGAACTCACTCTCTGAGCAAAGACACCCCATTGCATTTAAGGGGAATCTCTAATTTATTTTTTCTGTTAAATTATTTCCAGGTCTACCTTTCTTTCACAAGCATTACTTCTAACAACAACAACAACAACAACAAAAAAACCACTAACAAAGTCAATTGAAATGACAACTGTGTCTGACAGTGAATAACGTTTCATACCTACAGCCACCCACCTCTCTAACAAAAGCTGGGAAATGAATGCCCTCATTGCTTCTCTGGGGCCAATACTGGTCATTATAATCATACATTTTTGGACTGTATTTTATAGTCAACAAGGTTACAGATTTAGAAATGGAAGGACTATAGGGGCTGGAGCAAGTCAGATAACATCAAGTGCAACCTCATATTTTTACATGTGGAGATGCTGAAGTATTTCACACAGTTGCTAAGAGCACGATTTGAATGATTAGAGAATTTATTAGGTAGCATAAATGAATCGCCTTGCTGCAGTGAGAACCCAGGTGAAATTAGATAACATAAACTTGTACTGGATCCAGTGAGCAGAGTCGAGTGACATCCTCTAGCTCTGTTTAGCTGCTCATGGGTAGGAATGGAGTAGGTGGGTCATAAGAGTAATCCAGGGTTGGGGTCTGGCAAGGTATGATCAGGCTCGGGGCACAGGAGAAAGAGTTTAAGAGTAAAGGCTGGTGTGGAGCTGAAATGGGAAACTAAGAGAAGGGAGGAGAGCAGAGCCAGGGCAGGAGTGATGGCTTGGGAAAGTGCTGACTGACAGAGAGACTGCAGGCCATGGTGGAGAAGAAGAATAGGTTCAGGAAGAGTGAGTAATTTGCAGGAAAAAGACAGGAGGGGAGGTTATGATCAGACAAAGGCATGCCCAAGTTCCTGATCACTGGAGGGGGACATTTCCAAGTGGTGAGAAGGTCAGGGGTATGAATGTCTCTATCCAGGGCTGAGGTGAGGTGAAGAGGTAGATAATAGGGGCAGAATAACTCAAATATTAGAGTCTTTGAGGAAACATCAGGTATTAAAGTCTATGAGCATGAGGGCAAGAATTGGGGTGGAGAGGGAGCCAGGACCAGAATTCATTGAGACAGGAGGGTTATGGACCAGCAGACAATGACCACCAGGATCCAGGCAGAGTGATCTGCAGAGAGGAAGCTTCAAAAAAGGAGAGACAGCTGGATGGTATAGTATAGAGAGTGCTAGGCTTAGTGTCAAAAGACCTGAGTTCAAATTCTGCCTCAGAATCCGCTAGCTGCGTGAACTGAGCAAGTCAATCAATGTCTTTTAGTCTAGTTTCCTGTAAATCTGTAAAAGGGGAATATTAGAACCTACCCCACAGGGTTGTTTTGAGGATCAGATATTAAGCACTTTTCAGACTTTGAACTATGAATGTATGTGCATATATTATGTGTATACGTTACCATTATTAGGTGTTATTGCTGATTGGGGATAATGACAATGGTAATGTCTACCATTTATATAAAGCCTACTATGTGCCAGGCAGCTGTGCTAAACACTTCACACTTCCTCATGACAACCCTGTGAAGAAAGGATGTTGTTACCTTCATTTTACAGATGAGAAAACTAAGGCAAACAGGGTGAAATGACTTGCCCAGGGTCACACAGCTGGTAAGTGTCTGAGGCCAAATGTGAATTCGAGTCTGCCTGTCTCTAGACCCAGTACTCTAACTACTGAGTCACCTAGCTATGATGGTGGTAGAGTAGAATCTGAAAATGTCCATGGGATGTGAGGAGAATTCTTGCATTTGTTGAGAAATATTAGAGAAAGTATAATTAGCCTTGGAAAAGTGAACTGGGACATGGTGCCCTGTGAGGATGCAGCAAGAGCCAGGAAATGGAAGGAGCAGGAGAGGAAGATGCCTGAAGTGACAAGACATTGGTTAATTCTAGCCCGAGTGTCAGAGGGCACGGGAGAAGAGGTGCAAAGACCATCTGGTGGAGAGGTGGGGTTGAGGTGGGCAGGAATGAAAGAATGGATAGTGGGTTGGGAAGGGGGATGTGTTCTTTAACTGGGGGCTCTGGGTCACTTTAGTGAGGAGAGCTGGAAGGAATGGGAGTATTTGAAGTATTAAGGAAGGTGTCCAGTGAATGGAAGGAAGACCAAGGATGAACAGAGATGATCAGAAGGTTGAAGTTTTCCACTGGGCCCAAGACCCTGAGTTCCCAGCCCAGGCCTCAACATTTTCCAAACTTGTAACAGGCGGTATTCCTGTGTCTCAGGAATATCCAGAAGTTTGGCTTTATAGCACAATTCGAGCAAGGCCTAGTGGGATTATGTCCTGGGACTCAGACTGCCAAGGTTTGAGGGAGGGGAGAGGAATGGTGGGAAGTGAGAATAGGCAGCTTTTTCTAGAAGTCTGGCTGACAAATGGAAGAGAACTATGGGATGATGAAAATTTGAGGGCATGATAGGGTCTAGTGAGGGACTTTTTTAATGGATGGAGGAGGCTTAGCATGTTTGAAGGCAGTGGGTAAGGAACCAGTGTAGATTAGATTAAAGAGGAGGAGATACTTAGCAGGAAAATCTACTGGAAAAGCCAAGAGGGAATGGAATCAAGGGAACAGGCAGAAGGGACTGACCTTGGCAAAAAAAGCCACCTTACTCTCAGAGTCAGAAGGAGCAGAAGGGAGAGTGGATGATGATAACAAGGTGATGTAGATGGAAAAAGGGAGAAGGGAACATAAAATATGACCCCACTTCCTGAGCTAGGAAGGGAGGTAAAGGTATGGGAGCCTTGACCAGAGGAGAGGGGAGGAAATGTTCCTGTGGGAAGTGGAGACAGGACCAATTGGGGAAACAAAAAAGGATTGTCTTAGTCACAGTAATTATCCCATCAGGAATTTGAACCCAACTTTTTGTTCTGATTTTATACAGTGAGTTCTGAATTCCATTAGTAGGGTTAAAAAGCCGACATCTCTTCATTGGCCCAGTGAAGGATGGTCATGCTCTTCCTTTATCTAGTCAGTTTCTTTTACACTTATGTGCCACTAGGTCTCTTGTGACAGAACCAACCAATGAAGGAAAAGATGCTTTGGGCTTGTCCATAGTGAAGGAGCAATGACTCTATTTTTTTTTGCCAAGGCCATAGCTGCCAACCCAGGGAGAGCTGGCAAAGGTCAGTGGCATCATAGCAGAAAAGCATTTGTGATCCATTAAAATATGGGAGAAATGGGAGCTGCTGAGATCACCACCATCATCATTACGATGATTTCTTATGAGATTTGACTTTGAGTTCTTTTGATAGTGGCCCCCATGTACATCTCTCACTTCCAGTTCTTTGCATAGGCCATTCCCCATGCCAGGAATGCACCTCCTCTTCATCTGCCTCTCTTGAAATCCCTAGCTCCCTTCAAAACACTACCCAGGTGCCTTACCCACTTAAAATTACTTCATAATTACTTTTCTTTCTAGATGCTACCGACCCCCATCCCCTCAGTTGAGTATAAGTCCTTTAAGCGAACAGAATTTTTCATTTTTAAATGTCTTCTATCTCCAGTGCTTTGCACACAGTAGGCACTTAATAAATGTCTGTGCCTCTGAACTGAATTTTTTCCAAGATGAATCTTTGCCAGAAGAGGGCACTGTTATACAGAGCCTTGTGGTCTTTATGTGGTCACTCTAAGACCTGGGTCCTAGCCCTACATGCCAGTGCCAACACAAGATACTAACACACAAAACATGGCTCTCTGATATCAGAGGCACAGGTTCAAGTATTCTGTGTTTCCACAGATATGCATATGATTTGCTTTTCTGGTTAGTGTTAATGTAGTCTAACCACCACCATTTGCTAAGAACCTTGTTCAAAGTCTGAGCTAGGTACTGGGAAAATACCAAATTTAGATCACACACAGTGCTTGGACATTCAGCAGAGGTGGGGATCTGTGACCTTGAGGCCACATGTGGTTCTCTAGGTCCTCAAGTGCAGCCCTCTGACTGAATCCAAACTTCACAGAACAAAGGATTTTACAAAATTTTACAAAGGATTTACCAAAAAAACCATAAGCAGTAGGAGGCACCAACTTCTAAACCAGAGAGGAAATATCTTCATGCCCACCTCTCATCCCTAGGACCCGTTATTCTTTAATATTAACTAGACAGATTGGTTCAGGTTCCTGCAAGGGATTCTCTTTGTGAGATTTATTCACAATAATCCGTTTAGAAGCTGCCATAAACACCCACATGGGTACTAACACCCAAACTCACATTACCCATCTCTCTTATCAACCACCACACCTGAGATCCAAAGAAGTGGTTGTCTCCCCTGCCCTCAGCCTCAGCGAGGATGGGTTTCCCTTGGTGGTCTTCCAGCCCCCTCAAAGGATTAGCCCAGACTTCAAAAGATATGTTCTATCCCTGACACATGAGAGGTCTGGCCTAAGAATTTATAAGTACAGGGAACTGCTAGTGTTAAAAATCTCCCTCCTCCAACTTTCTCCAATTTATAGACAGAAAGTTACTGAGACACCAAGAGGTCAGGTGACCTGTCCCCAGATCACACAACCAGATTGTGTCAAAGGTGGGACTTGAACTCAGCTCCTTCTGGCTTCAAGCCATTGCTCTATCCATGGTGCTGAACCAAATGGTCAGAAAAACGTCAGTTATCTGAAAGAATAGCTCAGAACATCAAAAGAATAGTGAAATACCTGGGGGTAATTTTGCAGCTTTGTGCTTGGACAACAGCCCCATAGATCCAATTACAAAGCAGTAGGTGGAAGGTACAGGCGGTTAGGAAGAGAAGCCTTAAATGGGAGTCAGTGGTGTGAGGCTTGGCTCTCACATTAGTAGCTATGTGACCCTGACTAAATCCTTTCCTTCTCTGGGTCACTGCTGCCCCATCTATACAATGGGAATAGCAACAATAGTTATAACTGCCCATTTCACAGGATTGTTGTGAGATTCAGAGATGATGTGGAAAATACCTTGGCAAATTGCATGTTTCTCCATAAACATCCACTATTCTTATCTACCCAAATACTGACTAATTCAAATATGCTTAATTTAGAGACTTTCTACTCCCCAGGTAGATACTTTACTGTCTGAATTGCTAAGAAAATAATAAAAACAGGTTTACAAAACTCTTTATGTGATAATCTCATACAACCATCCCCTTTTTGTGTATGAGCACAATGTGGCTGAGGAAATTTAAATGATTAGACCAGGGCCACACAGCTGGTAAGTGTCTAAGGCAGGATCTGAACCCAGATCTTCATGACTCTCAAGCTTAGAACTCTAGCCTCTAATACCCACTGCTTATCCAATGAGGCCTTTAATATATATTGACCTTGGCTTGGATACTGAATAGCCGTCTTCTTAGATGTTTTGAGAGAGGGCAAAGAAATTCATTTTATGACGTTTACTAAAAATCACCACACAAGACACTCAGTAGGTACTTCCTAAGAGATCACAGAGTAGCTTCAAATCTTGAGCATATGAGCTTTGGAAGCAGGACCATAAGGTAACCTGTGACATTTTGGGCTTTGTTTCTGATCTCATCCTGTATCAGCAGCACAGGAACTGGTTCTCTGTTAGTTTATGGAGGATAGTGAGTTCCAGCCAGTGATTCTCACCACCCAATTGAGTCTTTCTAGGTCCCTAGTGGATGCTAAATATTTGCACTTGGCAGTAATATATCAGATGACTTCTATTGCTGCAATGTATAACCTGCAACATCAACCAATTAGCGGAAGTTCTTTAAAGATAATCTTTCTGTAACTTCTAGGGGCAATAACCAGATCTTGAATTATCATCATAAACCCCTCTGTTTTACAAATAGATTTTAATAACTCAACCTGTGTTTGTCACAACCTTGCTGCCATCTTATTGGCTGGGTCATTGTGGGTAGCACTGATGTGGGAAGCTTGTGATTCCAGCCTTGGATCTCAGCTGTTGAGCAGGCCCTACCCAGAGATCAAATGACTTTAGGCCCCATTGGCCAAATTTGGTGCCACACACCTGTTGTCTGCCTCTACTATTGACTTCTAGGGAGAGGTCTCTTGGCTCCAAGGATATTTCTGTAAATTTTTTACCTGATTATCTTATGCTCTCACATTATCCATCAATCCTCTTCCTCCTTTGTGAGGAGGAAATATCCATGTTTTCATAGCTGTGTTGGAGTGGTGAGCCCTTTGTTACATTCATATTACCCTAGTTTTTTGTTTGATGATCTCATCAGCTTCCAAGGGTTCAAACTACCATCTCTAGTAGACAAGTCCCATGTTTATTTATTCAACCTCAGTCTCTCTCCCGAGAGCTAGTCACGTATGATCAACTGTCTTTTTGGAAGGCATTTAACTCAATGCTTCATAGGCCTTTCAATCTCAACATATCCATAATGATATCAGGATAATTATCCATTATGACAATGAACCTATTACTCAGTCCTTTCCCCTCTCCATCCTTTGAATTTTCTGATTACAGTCGAGGGCAGCACCACCAGCCTCCTCCCAGTTACACCTGTCCACAGCTTGGGCGTCAATTCTTGGCTCCTCCTTCTCACTCATACCCCATAGCCAATTTGGTGTGAAACCTTTTTTCTACCTTCTTCTTTCACAAAATCTCTTTTAGACATCTGTGACTCCCCAGTCCTATAGCCTAGCACAGGCCCCATCACCTCTTAACCTAGATTAGTTCAATATGACCTTGGAAATGGTCTTTCTAGTGCATGTCTTGCCATACTCCAACTCATCCTCCACTCAGATGGGAAGGCAATTTTTTCTTTTCTTTTTTTTTTATTTTTTTTTTTATTTGCTCATTTACTTTTAATTTACAAGATTCGGTTCCACAATCACTTGAGTTTCAGATTTTTTCCCC
>CM053592.1:5245436-5348789 GCA_028646515.1 Pseudochirops corinnae
ACCAGCACCAGCATCACCAGCACCAGCACTACCAGCACCAGCATCACCAGCACCAGCAGCACCAGCAGCACCAGCACCAGCACCACCAGCAGCACCAGCACCAGCAGCACCACCACCACCAGCACCAGCATCACCAGCACCAACACTACCAGCACCAGCACCACCAGCACCAGCACTACCAGCACCAGCACCACCAGCATCACCAGCACCAGCACTACCAGCACCAGCATCACCAGCACCAGCACTACCAGCACCAGCATCACCAGCACCAGCAGCACCAGCAGCACCAGCACCAGCAGCACCAGCACCACCAGCAGCACCAGCACCAGCAGCACCACCACCACCAGCACCAGCATCACCAGCACCAACACTACCAGCAGCAGGACTTGTACTATCACAAAGAAGGTGGGTTGGAGGAGGTGAGACTGATGCACCAGTATCTTACAAAAGTGAACACACTGGTAAAAAGCCTCCAAACATCAAGACAGTGTGTAGAGGGGAAAAGGGAGAAAGAGGGAATGAGCCTTTATTAAACTCCTACTGTGAGCCCAGTACTGTTCGAAGTGCTTCCCAAACATTATCTCATTTGATCCTCTTAAGTGAGATTCTATTATAATGCCCTCTTTACAACTGAAGAACGCTTTGAAGTGACTTGCCCAGGGTCACACAGCTAGTAAGTGTCAGTGTGGCTAGAGCAGAGAGAAGGCTTAACTTGCAGTCTGGAAGGCCTGGGTCCAAATCTCGTCTTAGACACTTCCAAACTGAACCAAGCTGAGACAGGCTCTATAGGCCTCAGTTTCCTCATCTGTAAAATAAGGGAATTTAATCTGATGACCTTACAGGTCGCTTTCAGTCCTAAATCTATGATCTTATGGGAAAACACAGACAAGGGTTGCACCCTACAGACAGGCATGGGTGGGTTGTGATTTGCCTTACTGGAGGGAGCAGCTACTCCAAGGGAGGTCACAGAATCCACAAGAGTGTAAGTGTTAAAGGCCTGTTCTCCTTTCTGCCTCCCTCCCAGCCCCCACCCAAAGCTAATAATGAGCGTGTGAAAGCATACAATTGCTTTCATATCCGTGCTATGGTTTCAAGCTGAACTTCTCCGTAATAACTGTAATTTAGATCCAGCCAACAGAAAACAGGTGTTTTCAGTCATCCTAGCCTCCGGCCGGGTGTCCCAGCTCTGTGTGGTGGGGAATGTGCACAGAGCATCCATTGTTCCCCCAAGCCCTCCCCCCTCCTTCTCCAAAAAGGATTATACAAGATTGCCTTGCTCTGAGGGACAATGAAGGGGCCGGAACAAGAAAGAGTGCCTTTGGGGTCACTGCCAAAGAGTCTCTAGGAAGAATAATTATTTTAAAAAAACACCCAAGCATTCATCTCTGACATTTTCACAAATTAAGCTATCCTTTAGGGGCAGACAGCATTTCAGAAATAGGTCACCTGAACCCACAGGGAGAGAACTGAAAATCCTGGCATTTCCTTTCCAAAATATGAATCTAATCTGGCAAGAGAAATAGTTAGTCCAGCTTTGAAAAGAAGAAATTGCCCCTCCACCCAAGTTCTAGAAGAAATAAGTTATTGGGCTTAATTCAAAACGAGGAAGTTATGGAATCTCAGAGTTGATGGCCATCTGGTCCAAACAGTTCCTGAACAGGAATCCCCTTCTATGACTCCCTGGAACAAGCAGTCATTTATTTAGCCTGAACTCAAAGATCTCTGGGTTGTGAGGATTCAGTGCCTCCAGAGGAAAACCGTTTCATGCTGGGAAAGTTTTAATTGTTGGAATTATTTTTTTTAATACCTACCTGGCTACCCACTCCATCCACCCATTGTCTTAGTTGGGCTCTTGAACAGTGGACCAAGTAAACCATCATGTTCTTGCTTTAAATGCTTCCATATGGTTATCACAGAAAAGCCAGGATGAAGAAAACCCATCCCTGAATAATTTCCCTTTATAACCTGGGCCTATGGCACTGTTTCTACAGCTGCGCCCTCCTCTAGTTCTGGAACTACGACGTGGTCCAACCAACTTTGCAGTGTTTGAATGTGGTTGGGGGTTTGGTCTATGCCCCTGGACCAAGGACCCTTCCTGGGCACCACTACCCTCTAGGTGTTAATTTCTTAATTAGAATTTAAGCTCTGTATGGGGAGGTAACCATATTAGCAGCAGTGAGCACATGGTGTGGCACATAAGCACTTAATAAATATTCATTCATTTATTCATTTTGCTACCTTCATTCCATACCATTGCTCCCACCCTCAGTGTCTGACCTGGAACTCTAGCTCCAGGGCCCACACACCTGAGTGGTGACAGCTCACCGTACCAAACCTGAACTGTCTGTACCACCTCCCAGCCTTTGGTGAGTCAGTAGACTGGGGAAACTGGGGGAGATGTGAGCTCCCCTCTCACACTCTTACCCCACCAGTTGGGATCCTTGTGAGCTAGGAAGCTTTGGTGTAGACCTGGTCATTTGGGGTTAACTTTGCCCCCAAGTGGATTGGTCTGGGACCTGCCGTGGGTCTTTAGGAAGGAAAAATAGAAAAAAATAGCATTTCTGATTTTGGTGAGGAGCTCCTAGGATGCCTTCCTTGACAGCAGCATTGATCTGCTTTTCCCTTCCTTTTTGTCACCTTGGGAACCATTTTTGGAGGAGTGGAGGGGATTTGAATATATTTTGAGATAATTGTCTTTTTTGTTTGAACCCCTAGGTTCTGAGCAACCCACACATCACCAGATGTGCAATGGTCTCCACCATCCTATTTTCTGGGCATCTTCATGCCAAACCAACAAACCTCCCGCCCTTATCCAGACCTTACCAATACATTCCCCCTCTTACTCTGAGAGCAATAATCAAATCAGCATTGTCATACCTGGAAAAGACATCTTAATCACTTGCACAGAAGCTCTAACCCCCTTCCCAGTCTCTTACGAGACCAAATCTCCTGTCAATGACAACCCCTCCCCTACATGTATAGTCTTCCCCTCTTAGAATATAAGCTCAGTGTTGGCAGGGGCCACCTTACATTATGTCTTCAGCCCTTAGCTGTACTGAGCACAAAGTACATGTCCCTTAGCAGATATGTACCTAGCACATGGTAAGGGCTATAGTAAATGCTTCCATGTTTCCTTCCTTCTTTCCTTCCTCCCCCCTCCTCCTTTTCTCCCTCCCTCTCCCCTTCTTTTCTTCCTCCTTCCCTCCTCCCTTCCTCCTTTCTTTCCTTCCTCCCTTCCTTCTTTCCTTCCTTCCCTCCTCCCTTCCTCCTTTCCTTCCTTCCCTCCTCCCTTCCTCCTTTCTTTCCTTCCTCCCTTCCTTCTTTCCTTCCTTCCCTCCTCCCTTCCTCCTTTCCTTCCTTCCTTCCTTCCCTCCCTCCTTCCCTCCTCCCTTCCCCTCCTTTCCTTCCTTCCTTCCTCCCTTCCCTCCTTCCTTCCTTCTGCATAAATATTCAATGGATTCCTCCTGTGGAGGAATAACACCAGGAAAGATATTTGACCTTATTCTTGTAGCAAATTTTTTAAAAATCAAAGAAAGTCACAGAATGTTGGTGAGAGAAGAAACCTGAAGCAGCGGAGGACTTTTAAAACAGCTGATCATTATTACTACTGTTGTTGTTGTCATTATTATTCTATTGTAAATGGAAGATTAGGCAAAGCAGAGTCCCCTTGGCCCCGACAATCTCTGCTGTCCATCAGACATTGGGTCACAATATTCATCACAAGTGACACCAGGCACTCTAGCAACTAAGGAGAAAAGAGTCCTCAGAGCAGCAATTTGGAACTACGGCACTCCCCCCGCCCAGGCTTCTCACTTTGTGTGTCCTCCGAGTCAGCACTAACAGCACAATGTGACCCGTGTTCAAAGAGATCAAAGAACAAAGGAAAGAACTCATACGTACAAAAATGGCAGCTCCTTCTGCAGTGACAAAGATCTGGAAACTAAGGGTGTGCCTGCCCACTAGCTGAAGAATGTCAGAACAAGCAATGGTATATTAATATAATGGAATATTATTGTGCTCTGAGAAATGATGAAGGGGATGGTTTCCAGAGAAATTTGGGAAGATTTGTATGAACTGATACAAAGGGAATGAACAGAACCAGAAGAACAATTTATATGGTAACAACCACATTGGAAAGACAAACAACTTTGAAAGACTTAGGTACTCTGATCAACCTAATTAATAACCATTAGTCCCGGGGCCCCAGTGATGAAGCATACGACCCACCTCCTGACAGAGAGGTTTTGGATTCAGGAGGCAGAATGAGACACAGATATTTTGGGACATGGCCAATGCAAGAATTTCTTTTGCTTTACTATACAAAGGAGTTCTCTATCCCTCCCTCTCTCCCTTCTTCCCTCTCTCTCTCTCTCTCTCTCTCTCTCTCATTTGGGAGGAGGGAGGAGAGAAAACAAATTGCTGTTAATTAAAAAGGTAAATAATTTTTTTTCATTAAAATAGAGCAAAGTGGTTGCTTCTATTGGGAATTTTGAAGCTCAGACTTCCTTTAATGTTACATCCAGAACAAAATCTATGTTTCTTGATTTTTTAGGTCCCTCTGAGATATGGCTGATGTGGCTTGGATGGCTTAGCTTGGTAAACAAAGGTAAACTTTATCAGATCACTGTGTGTAGTGCCAGCTGGCTCTGCTCTGGAGTGGACGTGGCCAGCATTGAGACACGTAGGGTCAGAGTCTCAGAGATTTAGAGTTGGAAGGGATCTCAGAGGTCGTTTAATCCAAACCTCTCATTTTACAGATGAGTTAAATGAGGCCACAGGGGAGATTGGTGGAGTTTCAGTGGGGACAGCGCCAATCTGGGAGTCAGGAAGACTCATCCTCCTGAGTTCAATTCTGGGCTCAGACACTGACTGGCTGTGTGACCCTGAGCAAGTCACTTCACCCTGTTTGCCTCAGTTTCCTCATCTGTAAAACGAGCTGGAAAAGGAGATGACAAACCACTGCAGTCTCTCTGCCAAGAAAACCCCAAGTGGGCTCACAGAGAGTCAGAAACAACTGAAGATAACTGAGGTCTAGAGAAAGTGACTTGCTCAGTATATGTATACAGGTAGTGAGTAAAAGTAGAATCTGAACCCAGGTTCTCTGGCTTTAAATCCAACACAGCACTAGTCCAACTTGAAGACCCCTAGAGGGATCGAAAACCTGTTTCTACTATAGACGACAAGTTTGAGTAGGCTAAACTGGCTGAGTCTGTTCTCATCCCGTGTTATGACAGAAGACTGCTGAACGCTGGCCCTGGATGGCACCTCACAAGTGGTCTGGTCCCATCCCCTCACCTCACGAATGAGGAAATTGGAGCTCAGGGAAGGAAAGTGACTTATCAAAGGTCACACAGATGGTAATTCAGATGATGTAGACTCTGACTTCAAACTCAAGGTTCTACCTTCTCTATGACCCTGCTGTGATGACGGAGTGGTTGGAGATGGATTAAGTGAGACAACCACTACTCAATCGGTTCTCCCTCTTTTCGAGAAAAGGTCAGGGAAAGAATCTTCTTTCTTTTATCATGACCCATGACCAATAAAATATAGGAGGATTTACCTAATGAACAGCAGAAAAACAGTGCTGGGCAGGGCTAAGTATTGATGTCAGGGTAGTAGTTGGCATCTCTGAAATCACTTTGTCACCCTCATGTTGGGTCAAATTAACAGTTAAAAAGGTGGCATGTGTCTGGAGTTGTGGGATAGTGGAAAGAACATTAATTTTAGAGTCAGAGAACCTGGCTAAAATGCAGGTCACTTAACCTCTCAGGACCTGTTTCCCCATCTGTACTAAGAAGCCCAAGCTAAAAAGCCTTCAGGTAGTGATGGCAATGTGTCTGTTATGTGGAAATATTCACCTCTCATCAAATATCCTTCACCACCCTTCCTACCACAAAACCACAAAACACAATAAAATCAACTCAACTGGTCCCTAATTGGGCTGCATCCCTCTATTCTCTTATGGTCCTACTCACTGTGCTTAAAATCTTCTGAATCAAAGTGCCCCTCCCTGGTTACCTCTCCCCTTCAGGGATTTGTTTCTCCCCTAAGAAGGTAAGCAACTTGAGGGCAGAAAGCTGTATTTCATTTTGTCTCGACTAGAGTAGACTATCCTTGATAGTACAGACTTTCTATTCGTACCCTAAGAACAATGCGTAGCACAAAGAAATCACTTACATGCTTTTTCATTCATTCATGCCAGGCTTGCTTTGCATTGCCAACACCTAGCTCACCATCCTACACACAACAGGGCCGTTATTAATTTTTGTTGGATGGGGAGGGATAACTATGGTGGATCTACTCAGCTATGTTCTCTCTGTCTCTGTCTCTCTTGCACCTACACACACCTACACACACCTACACACACATACACACACACACACACACACCCCACATCCCACACATACCACAAACTGGTGACATTTTCACCCTTTGGGGAAAAACTAGATTTACCTACTCTATTTTCATTTGAAATCCATTGAAACCAACTGAGAAGTCAGAGGGATGTCTACGGAACAGATTTTACGAAGGATTTAGAGTATATGAAAGGCTTCTCTTCTAAGTGACTACATTTAGATGGATTTGGTTGAAATCAGGTTAGCTGGAGAAAAGAAATGACCACCCCTCAAACCATGTCCTTAGCAGAGGTGATAACTAACAGTACCGAGAAGAAAGACACAAAATGATTTCCAGTCTAATTGCAAAGAAACCTCACAGTGTCCCTGCTTTGTTAATTTAGTGTAGGTACTTTCCTACATTTTGACAAAGTAAGAAAACATCTCCCGGCAGGCAGCAAAGGCATGAGAGAGCACTGGGTGTCAGACAGTGGGCTAGGCTCACCTCATCCCTGTGGTTCTTGATCGGCATGCAGAGGATGCTCTGGGTCCTGTAGCCTGTGATTTGGTCCACTTCTGCATTGAACCTTGGATCCTAGGAAGAAGAAATAAATTGAATTAAACAACCTGCTGGTACAACGATGGATTTCCTCTTCTGGGGTTTATAAGATTAGAAGAACCTAACCTCCTCTTTACCTCATTAACATGAGCAATGCTTCTGGCACTGGAAAACGCATCAGAATCCATCTATTGATACCCTCTTTGACAGGAACAAACTGAAGAATTATTTTTCAAAGTTTTAGGAAATACGAGCAGTCACAGACAGAAACAAATACTGACAAACATAATTTGGAGAAGCCTGAATTCACTCACCCAGCTGGTCCCAGGCACAAGAGCTGTTTTGAGTTTCATTCAAAATCCAGCAGTTCCCAGCTGTGAGCCTTCCCAATCCCCTCCTCCTCCTCCAGTTAACCCTCTCCATCTTTAATGCTTAGGTTAGCACTCAGGACAGAGGCAGTGTGGGATACTAGAATGCACATGGGCATTCTTTTTTCTTTTTAATTGTTTTGTCTTTTTTTGGAGGGTGGAAGGCAGGGCAATTGAACTTGCCCAAGGTCACACAGCTAGTAAGTGTTAAGTGTCTGAGGTTGAATTTGAACTCAGGTCCTCCTGACTCCAGGGCCAGTGCTCTATTCACTGTGCCACCTAGCTGCCCCACACACTAGCATTCTATAGACAGTCTGAGGACCTGGATTCAAATTCCACTGCTGTTGCTCATCGCCTATAGGACTTTGTACAAGCCACTTCCTCTCTATGTACCTTGGCTTCCTGGATCTCTGAGGACCCTTCCAGACCTGGATCTATGATTCTATGTGTGATACTGGATGAGTAAGCGAACCTGTCTGTGCCTCAGTTTCCTTCTCTAAAATGAGAGGGTTGGTCTCAATGGTTTCTGCCAGCTCTAAATGTAGGTAAAGAGTAGTGTCTAAATCTGCCAGGATCTCGCCACCCATTTCCTTCGTTGTCCTTTGGGTGCTCGCTGTCGATTTTTCAGAGATCATGCTTTCTTATGATCTATATATTTCATTCTCATTACTTTATTTTCATGTCTTATAGAACTATTAAAATTCACTGGGATATTTTAATATTAATGTTCCTCCACTGAGGTTCTACATACATATTCCTCCATTCTAAGGTTCTAGGGCCTATTAGCCCTAGGCTCTCAGGGTCCATGCCAAGAGCCCAGTGGTGGACTATACACCTGTCATCCCAGAATCATCAGAGCTGATTTGGAGAGGTCCATCCCCAGGTGGTTCCTGGGTGCCAAACCATTCACTAGTTACTAAGTCCTAGAAGGATAGAGATCCTGATTGATAAAAGGATTGTCCACCTACATGGGATCAATGCCTTTTAAGCATGGAAGGGCCATGCTCAAAGCTCAAGAGTTCTTTAAGTATGGAAGTACATTAAGGGCGAACTGTAGGCTGAGGTCTCTGAGTTTCTGTGTGCAGTACCCCATATAAAATGATCTACCTGTTGCAAATTCAGGGGTAAAAATGGGGGAAATTTTGATAATGCTACTAACAATGGCTGACATTTCCATAACACCTAACAATAGCCCCGTGAGGTAGGTTCTATTTATTCTCATTTTACAGATGAGGGACCTGAGACTGAGAAAAGATGTGATTTGTAGTGGGTCCCATAGCTTATAAATAACAGAAGTAAGATCTGAACCCAGCTTTTTCTGGCCAGCCCTCTATCCACTATGACACTACCTCTTACCATCTAGAAAGGCTTTAAATAGATGGGGTTTTCAAGAGTTCTTTAAAGAGAAAGTATGGTACCATGGATAAGGTACTAGACAAGGAGTCAAGAAGATGTGCGTTCAGATTCCCCCTCAGACACTTAGCAGCTGTATGACCCCGGCACTTAATAAATGCTTGTTGACTGACTTCATCTTTTTGCCTCTTGGTTTCCTCATCTGTATAATGAAGGAGTTGGATATGATCACCTCTGACTCCCTTCCAGATCTAGAACTATGATCACAATTCAAGAGTAAGAGAGAGAATTCTTAATAAAGAGAGTCCACTTGAATGCAGCCCCTGCATACAGAACCACACATCCTAGTATTCCTCTGTCCATCCCTCTTCTCTAGAGGCCATGCTTTTTCATGGTTCACATCTATATGTCCTCAATGGAATGATATTAGTGACAAATCTCATAGGAGTTGTGAATAGGGTGGGGCAGGACTGTTTTTAGAAAAAATTCTAAACCTTATACCAGCTCCATGGACTCAAGCTGTTCCAAGCACCAACATATCCTGATTTTTTAGACAGCTTTTGAATAAAATTCTCAACTGAAGATATCTGAGTTTTTATTCTCATTCAGTTCAATCTCAAGTCACCGTGTTTGGGAAAGTCACTAATTAACATTATCATGACTTTTTCAATCTATCATGTGCAACAACCACCTGCCAGTCTTTACCAGGATTGGCTTTTTAAAGCCAAGAAAGACCTCAACATTCAATGGTTTGTTATGCTCATCATTTAATTTTTCCCATCAGACAATTTATAGTTTCTACCACTTCCTGGTTCCCAAACCCCCAAAGACATTTATTTGTGTTTAAGTTCCAAGCACAGAAGATAAATGTTTATAGGATCATGAGATCAAAACATTTTCAGAGCTTGAAGGGAACTTCGATGTCGGGTTATCCAGCCTCCTCGCTTTACTCAAGAGCTATCGGGGGGCCCAGGGAGGTAGCATCTCTCTCAAGGTCAAATTGGTAATGAGGAACGAAGCTTGGATTTCTAGTTTGAAATTCTATGAGGGGTTGGGGGTGGCGGGAGAGACTGTTTATGACTGTTTCTCTTTTGCTCGAGGACGGGGACTGTTTAGGTCAACTTAGGATTTGCTTAGAAGCTGTTCATATAAACCACTCAAAACAACACCAATGAATCATTCCCACATTCCTTCTTAACACTGCAAGTCAATGGAAGTCATCCAGCTGGGTTTCCAGTCATTGCCAGGCTGTATAATGTGCCCATGGTATGGCATCAGCAGTCTTCTACTGAGCTCAAAGCCTACGGGTTTCCTCCAAGTCTGGTATTTATTTTATGTTCAAGCATGTGTACATGTATTCACATATGTGAGTATGTACAGGAGTATAGATATATGAGCGCATGTACATAGAATGACAAGGCTGTGCTAAGCACTCAGAAGAAACAATGATGCACATAGAAAAACAAAGAAAACGGCCCCCATCTCAAAAGGCTCATACTCTAATAGGAGTGTGTGTGTGTTTGTGTGTGCATGTGTGTGTACATAAGTGTGTGTGAGTATGTGTGTGTGTGTGTGTGTGTGTATGTGTGTGTGTGTGCTCTCAAAGCCTCCATTCAAAAGGGCTTCCAGGCCAACCGGCTCTTCATTTCCCAAGAGCTGCTGCCCTCCTTGGACTATATTCTGCCATGCCCCTTAGTGATGGGTACCTCTCTCTCCTTATCTCTTTCCAGGTTTTGTTTGTGTGTTACCTTGCCCCCAGCATCTAGATGGCCCAGTGGATAGGAGTGCCAGACCAGACTCTTGCTGAGTTCAAATCTGGCCTCAGACACTTACGAGCTGTGTGACCCTGGGCAAGTCACATCTCACTGTTTGCCTCAGTTTCCTCATCTGTCACATAAGCTGGAGAAGGAAATGGCAAACTAGTCCAGTGTGTCTGCCAAGAAAACCCCAAACAGGATCACAAAGAGTTGGGTACAACTGAACAATAACATAGCCCAGCCTGTCTTCCCCTCATTAGATTATAAGCTCCTTGAGGGCAGGGGATGTCTTTCTTTTTCTTACTTGTATCCCCAGTGTTTTGCATAATGCCCGCAACATAGGAGGTGTTTCAAAAATGTTTACGGATCGTACACACACATGCACACACACACACTTCTAAAACTTTTAAAACAAGTAAATTAAAGCTTTAATTTACTTGCAAATCTTTTGTTTTTACATCATCCTTTTAAGATATAATTTCCCCTGTCCCACCCCCCATCAAATGAACCTCTCATAACAAAAATAATGTAGCTGTCCGTTCAACAGTGACCATTGAAAGCATCTATTGCAATATGTGCCCACACTGCCTTTCTCAGACAAAAGGAGACATAATAGCAATAATGATAATTTAATGACAATGACAATAATACTAATAATGATACTGATACTACTACTACTCCCACCACCACTACTACTACTACCACTACTACTACTACTACCACTAATACTACCACTACTACTACCACTACTACTACTACTACTACTACTACCACTACTACTACCACTACTACTACTACCACTACTACTACTACTATTACTACTACCACTACTACTACCACTACTACCACCACTACTACTACCACTACTACTACTACTACTACCACTACTACTACTACCACTACCACTACTACTACCACTACTACTACTACTACCACTACTACTACTACCACTACTACTACTACTACCACTACTACTACTACTACTACTACTGATAATAATACCTACCTCACAAGGTAGCCGTAAGCACCAAAGCAGATAATACGCAATCCTTAAAGACCTATCTAAATCTAAGCTTTCAATCGCCCTCTACTTTCTGATCACATCCTCACCAATTGTCTTGCTGCCTTGGAGCTCTGGTGTCCTGCTTGGTGCCTTCCTCACCCAGACAACAGTTTCAGTAAAGGCCCAGCCAAGCTTTGCCTCACTCCCTGCACTCTGGATGCCTCCTCTCCTTGCCCCCTTCTCTTATGCCTTCCTTTCTGTGTCTCTCCTCCATCCCTGGGACCATGAACCAAATGAATCCTGCCACTGTTCCTGACACTTAGTAAGTGCTCAGTAAATCTCTACTGACTGACTGACCAGACAAAGTGCCTCTTCATGGCTTCCATTGCCCTATATGCGTTGTTTCACCCACTAGAATGTAAGATCCTGGAAGTTATGGACCAGTCTCATTCTTGTATTCATATCCTTAGAGTCTAATACCATGTACCCAGCACATAGTAAACATTCAGTAAATGTTTTTTTGATTCATTCATTCATATTCTACTTTCTATAAGAACCCACTGCAATGCCCCACTGTTGACCTCCACCCTGCTCTGGGGCCCTAAACCCCTAATTAGAGAGAGCTCACCATGATCAGCCTGACCTGGACCCATTCCTTGACTCTCAAGTTCTCTTCATTCACTCATTTCATCAGTGTCTGAGTGCTTTCTTTTTTACCTCCAAAGTTTACTTCTTCCATCTCCATTCACATAGTCCCCACCCTAGTTCCAATCTTCATGACTACTCACCTAGACTATTGTCATAGTCTCTTAAGTGGTCTCTCCATCCCCAAACCATCCTACACATGGCTGCCAGATTGACCTTCCTAACCAGAGCAGGCTGTTTATATCCTCTGATCAACTCAAAAATCTTTGAAAAACAACTGAAAAAAACCAAACTCCCAAGATTGGCATTCAGTACCTTGATCCCAACTTAGTTCTCTAGACTCACCCAATACTACACCATTTTGCTCCAGAAAGACAGGTCTCTTTACTTCTCCCTTATTGCAATCGTCTTCCATGCCATTTGTGTAACCTGTGCCTTGACTATCCTTTCTCCCCTCCACTTCAACTACTGAAAATTCTACCCACTTTTCAAAACACAAATCAAATGACCCTTTTTCCTGGAGCCTTCTCTGTATACAAGCCAACCAGAAGTGCCCTCTCAATGCTGTCAGCTACTGGAGTATCTCAGCCACTTATGTATTCTACTCCATAGTGTGTTTATTTGCATGGATATCTAAGGGAGGTAGTACAGGGTAGTGTAGAGCGAGCCAGCCTTGAAAACAGGAAGACCTCAGTTTGAGTCCCACCTTCAACAGATCCTGGCTTTGTGATCTTGGACAAGCCACTTAACCTCCTAGTTCCCTAAACTACTCTACAGAAATACAGGATGCAGAGAGTATGTCGACTCATCCTGGGAGACCGAGTTTCCAAAAACCTGAGGTCTAGTCCCTATCTCATTTCTCCTGTAGACTGTAAGTTCCTTGAGGGTAGGGTCTATGCCAGAGAAATCTTGGTATTGTTCTCAGAGCCCGGTGCTTTACACATAGTATATCCTCAATATACAAATATCTTATCGTTTTCCCAAAGAGAGAAACACCACAACTATGGGCACTGTCTCTTCAGTGGTTTCTGCATGGTTCAAAGGACCTTCCATTGTTGTATCACACTGGTGGTAGAGTTAGTTGGTACAGTCCACAGACAGCTGGACTTGGATTCAGAAGGATCTGAGTTCAAATCTAGTCTCAGACACTTTCTAACTGTGTGACATTGGGTGAGTCATCTAACATCTCTGAGTCTGTTTCCTCATCTGTAAAATGGGGATAAAATAGGACCAGCTGCCTCCCAGGGTGGTTGTGAGGATCATATGAGATAATACTGGTAAAGTGTTGACTTAGCAAACCTTCAAGCGCCATGTAAATGCTCACTCTCACTACGATTATTATTAATTATTGTTGTCATGTTAGCAGGATTATTCTTAAATGAGGGAGGGGCATACTTTCTACTTTAACTTGTTTTAAGTTGACTCTAACAATCTTGGCTGGGAGGTGTGAGGTGACCACGGTTCAAAAACTTGAAAATTACTCCTACAAACAACCAATTCCAAGGAAATTAGATCTATTCGGAAACCTGTGTGAGGGTTAGAAGCCCTTTGTGCAGCTGAGGGCAGAGTAAAAAGCCATTATCTGATCCTACAATGTAAACCACGTACTAATTACATGCACACAGATAAAGAATGACGATATCAAAGCCAGAACCCCGGAGCCAAGTCTAGTCCACACATGGAAACCTCAGTGGCATGTAGGGGTCCACAGAGGAAAAAGCATGCAGATTCCCCTGGCAGGGAGACATGTCTCGCATCCCACAATACATCCATAATGCCACCAATGCCAGCTCCCTGTCATGGAGGTCCCATATGGACAGGATCACTCCCGTGGACTCCGGGGCTCTGAACTTGGCTTACGTGAACTCTTTTACATGAACACCATTGCTTTCCTTAGTTAATCAACAAGCATTTATTGTGTTTGCTATGTGCCCAGGCACTGGGCTAACAACTGGGAATAATATAGTTCTAAGGAGATAGTCTTTGACATCAAGGAACTTATATTCTAATGGGGGAAGATTTTTTTGGGGGGGGAGGGGAATAGTCCTATGTACTTTATTTCATGAATTTTTAAAATTGAGAGGGAGTTAAGTAGCACAGTGACTACGGTATTGAACTTGGAGACAGGCAGACTTGAGTTCAAATTCAGCCTCACTCACTTACTAGCCATGTGATCCTAGGCAAGTCACTTAATCTCTTCCTCAGTTTCTTCATCTGTAAAATGGTGATCATTATTGCAGCTACCACCCAGGGTCGTTGTGGAGATTCCATGAGATAATATTTGTGAAGCAGCTTGCAAACCTTAAAGTGTTATATAAATAAAATAAAGCTATTATTTGAGGACATTATTCTGGAAAGGGACCGGGGGCTTTATCAGACCACCAGAGAGGTCCATGACAGAACCCCTGGTGCAGCTGATAGAGCACTGGGCCTAAAGTGAGGATGACCTGGATTCGAATCCTGCCTCAGACATTTGTTAGCTGTGTGACACCTGGCAAGGGGATTCACATCTGGGGATTCACATCCATTCAGTAAAATGAATGGAGTTGTACTTGAAGATTTCTCATGTCCCTTCCAGTTATAAACTTACGATCTCATGGCCCCTTGATGCTCTAGCCCTGATTCTCTGCTTGCTTCCATTTGTCTCTGTTAGGCTAGACTTAGGTAAAAAGCAAACCATGGAATGACAGAATTTAGAACTGGAAGAACCCCAGGAATCATGCAGTTCAGTCCTGTTATGTTCAAAAATGCAGGAACCTCTCCCACTGAACCAACAAAAGAAGAAAACATTCCTCATAAACACTCAGAGTCCCACAAAGCAAACCCTGCAGTGGCCACGAGCAAAAAGCCCTGTTTGTCTCTGTGTTTTCAGCTCATTCCCTCTCTGCAGGATGTTAGCACCATGTTTCTTCCTCAGTCTCCTGGACTCACGGTTCAGCCCTGCATTGATCAGCGTTCTTAGGACTTTCACAGCTGATTGTCGTTACAATGTTGTTATGACTGTGTATACTGTTCCCCTGGTTCTGCTCACTTTACTTTGCATCAGTTCATGCAAGTCTTGCCAGGTTTCACTGAAGCCATGCCCTTCATCCTCTTTCAGTATGATAGTTTTATATCCACAGACTACAATTTATTCAGCAATGATCCAATAGGAAGACAGCTGCCTAGTTTCTCATTTTTAACTGGTATGAAAGGAATCCCTCTGTGTGTATATATGCACATACATACACACATATGTATATATGCAGGCATACATGCATGTGTCTATATGCATATGCATAGATGTAATATTTACATGTGTATGCTCATGTAGGTATATGTGTTATATTCTATATGTGTGTGTATATATGTACACACATTTTTTTTTACACATAGGCCATTTTCCTCTTTATTTTGTTCTCTTTGGAGTATGCATCTAGCAGCCGTATCCCTGGAGCAGACTGTGTATCTGGGTCAGATATGCACAACTTAGTAACTTTTTGCCAACCTCATGATTTTACCAGCAAAGAAACTGAGGGCTGGGTCATTGAAGTGACTTGGCCAAGATGAAAGAGGTGGTTATGTGACAGGGCCAAGATTTGAACCCAGGTCCTTTGACCCCCAAGCCAGGGCTCTTCACTCAACTCCTTAAAACCTCATCACGACTACAGCCCAAAGTTTTTGCTACAAAGTGAGGAGGGAAGACGAGGCTCCAGAGAGCAGACAAGAACCACTGGGGCCAGTGAAAGCCAATTCTGGGTCCTCTGTCATGGCTTCCTTCCCAACAAACTGCCCTGGAAATGAATCTAGCTCTTTTTCCACATCTTTTCTAATTAAAGAATATCGATGACCACCAGCATATCTGTTCCATCTCCCTTGGGCACCAACACCTAACTGAATGATTGCCACATCAATGGCCTCCAAACTCTTTCCAATAGTACACTCCTATCAGTTAAAAAAAAAATACAACCCAAACCTTTGAGTACACAACTCCAATATGTGTATATTTACTTATTTGCTATTATAAACACTGACTGCCATGCTAATAATTGCATAGATCATAAAACTCAGACAAAAACGGAAATTTAAAAAGATGAGATAAAGATGGAACATAATCAACAAGGAGCCATGAGAGTTTGCTGAGCAGGGGAGTGGCAATGTTAAACCTGTGCTTTAGAAAAATCACTTTGCCCATTATGTAGAGAATGGAGAAGGAACAGCAGAGATTAGAGGCAAGGAGACCTACTGGGGCTACTTCGACACTCTAGGTTAAGAGCTCATGAGGGTCTGAACTAGGATGAGGGCTGGGTGAGTAGAGAGAAGGGGATGGGTGAGAGATGCTGGTGAGGTCTTGACATACTAAGATTTGGCAACTGAATATCTAGGAGAGGAAGGAATGGGAATCTGGGTTGCTTGAAGGCTAGAGGCACTAACAGTAAGAAACAGGTTTAGAATAGGGGAATGTTTGGGGGACAAGATAATACATAATGAGATCAGCCCTGTCGATCACAAGCCATTTATACTTAATCATTATGAGTGATTTTTTTCTCTCTCCACCTAATAAGGCATGAGGAGAGTGCAAATATTAGTTGTTCCCTGCAGCAGAGCACAGAACTGGTCCTCCTGCAGTGAAGTGACCGGAGGAATATGAGTGTTGAGAGGAGATGTGGTTACATTGGAGACAAACTTCTCAACTGGACCTTTTGAGGTAGACTGGGATGAGATTCAATTCCCTACCTTCTGATTGGTTGATCACAAGATCCACCCCTCAGGGTCAAGCCATGGAGAACACTGACTTAGAGGATAAAATCCTTTGGAAAAAAATGAAGATTTTTCTTCCCCGGCTAGTAACCCTGGTGAAGAAGGGAGTGTTTGGTGGAAAGTCAAGCAAGGTCTGAAGCAGGAACACTCTCATTATTGGATCTGAGCTGATTACATTTCCTTTTTATCTTTAAACAGTCCTATCAGTCTAGCTTTTTCATGATCCTCAATTTCCCACCTCTGTGCCTTTGCAGAAGCCATTCCCCATGCTCAGAATGCACTCCCTCCTTATCTCTGCCTCTCAGAGTCCTCGTCTTCCTTCAAAGCTCAGTCCGGGTTACAACTCCTCCACAAATCCTGCCCTGATCACCCCAGTACTTAGGACTTACTCCCTCCTCAATTCTTCTTGTACTGTATTTATTTGCACACATATTATGTCCCCCTTGTGTGATGCAAAGTTGGTGTCTTTGTCTTGCTGGTGCCCAGGACAGAGCCTAGGACAGAGTAGGTACTGAACAATATTAGTTCAATGAAATGGAATCCAGGACAATTTCCCCATTTCCCCCACCCATCCTGGGAAGACCCTCATTACCTCATAGGCATCTTTGATGTTCAAGGGCTGCCCCAGAGCCGCCACATGACCCACAATTCCCTTGTTCCATTCTAAGCGGATACAGCTGTTGGAAGCTTCTTCCAGAGTGGAGCCTTCTGCAACATCAAACAGGCGACTGATGAGGAATTTGTCATTGGAACTGTCCTCACAGACCAGGAAAAGGGAATAGCGATCAGCAGAGATCAGCCCATGGATGTGTAAGAAGATTTTGTGACAAAGTGCTGTGACATCCAAATGACTAGAAATATCTTTCACAAGCTCCAAGAGCCTTGAGCACTGATCTCCTGTGTCAGCACCAAAGCTGGGGGGCTGCAGAGGCATCTGTTCCTTCTTTTCGGAGTCACACAGGAAGCTCACAGTTCCTTCCGCGTCCTTGACAACGATGGGCCGGAGTGGCCTGTCGAACTCTGAGGCTGAGATCTTCCTGGTGGGGGTGCCAGGGGCAGTGGTCTCAGAACGGGGACTCTGTTGTGTTGGACAAGAGCAGGACTCTGTGTGACCTCTAACTCCTTCCTTACAGACTGGGATAGGATGAATTCTCTCAGCAAACCAAGCATTGACCATTTCTCTGCAGAATGAGATAGTAAAAAAAATGACTCAATATTTCAAAGTGAGGAGGGAGGGAGAACTTAATTCACATTTAGGAAAACTGATCAGAGAACAGACAATCAAGTATTTGATTTACCAGGAAACATCCAATCAATCCATAAGCATTTATTAAGCACTGACTACGTGCCAGGAAAATAAAGGCAGGGAAACAGAAGCACCAGCACAACTCGAGGGATTTCTCAAAGGCAGAAAGGAAAGCACATTGGCTTCAATTAGCATTTCAGTGATATTAACTCTCAATTATCCATACAAAGCTTATTTAATTATAACACAGGATACATCTAGGCTGCCTCCTCTACAATCATTTGGTTTTTGCTCACGGAATAAAGATGGAATTTTAATATTAACCTAAGGAAAATGTGATTAACAAGGCAAATCCAGTCAGGTTAAGCCTAAGGATTTATTCCAAAATGAAATATCAGTGACTTTTCTAAAAGACTTCTGCTGTTTTAGATGATCTGTTAGGGCATAGAGAGTGGGGTGGGGTGGGTGAGACCATCCTAAGGAAGCAGAACACTGCTAAAGTTGCAAATGAAGAAAAACATGCACACAATAACTCCATATGTTTCTAATACAGTTTTCCATCAAACTATCAGACGTAATAAGGTGTGGATATGAATCAAGGCTGATTTCTTAAATAACCAAGATTTGTGAGTTTTGTCCCTTCAAAGTAGCTGTGGACAAATATCCCATTAAAACTGCTATTGCTCCCCCCACCCCCTTTTCTCTTGCTTAAGTCAGAGCCAATTTACAAGATATAAAAGAAAACTGCTGTGAGTTAATAGTCACTGCTCATTTTTCACCTGGCTTGATCATCCACCTCAGCTCAGTATGCCTTTTGTTTATTTCCAAAAATCAAATCTTGCCTCAGAGGAGCCAGGTGGAATGGCACTACCGGGAACATTCCAAGGAATGTGTCAGACTTTTAAAAAATTCAATTTCATTTTATTTTCAGTTCCAAATTCTCTCCTTTCTACCTCCCTCTACTCCATCCATTGAGAAAGCAAGGCAAAAGTCCATCACAAGTATGTACAGTCAAATAAAGCAAATTCTTGCACTAACCATGCCTGTATATACATATGTGTGTGTACACACACACACACACACACACACAAGCTTCAATTGACATTGAGTTCAGCTCTTTATCTGGAAGTGGAAGATTCTACTGTGTTTATGAGAGTTACTAAGTCTTTCACAACTAATTATCTTTATAATATTGCCATTATTGTATAAGTTGTTCTCCTGGCTCTGCATTTCGCATCAATTCATACAAGTCTTCCTAGGTTTTTCTGAAACCCTTACCTTTATCCTATCTTACAGTACAATACTATTCCATTACATTCATACACCACAACTTGTTCAGCCATTCCCCAATTAGAGGGTATCCCAACAGTTTCTGATTCTTTACCACCACAAAAAGAGCTTGAGCTAGAAAGTCTGAAAGAAATCTAACTGAAGGATGGTGGAGGAATATAGTGCATCAAGGAAAGATACATATGCATGGAAACAAATGGATTCATGTATTTTTCTAAGAATGCCATAAGCATTTACAATGCCGCAATCACTGTGCTAAGCCCTGGGGATACAAATACAAAAGTTAAAACTGTCCCTGCCCTCAAGGAGCTTATAATGTAATAGAGGAAATCATTTTTAGGGAAGTGGAGCAGTGGCTTAGGAAGGTATTTTGGTTTGGCAAGGATGGTAAGGGGATGTTAAGTGAAGCCTGAAGGAAACAGACTGTTATCCCTTTACGAGGAGTGATGGCCAAGCTGATTTCATTTTTTTATCAGTTCAGAACTTAGAAAAAGAGAGTGATGATGCAATGATATGTGGGAAAAACATTGAGAAAGGAAGGAAGAAAGACCAGGAGGAAAGAAGGGAGGAAAGAAGGAAGGAAAGGAAGGAAGGGAAGAAGAGAGAGGGAGGAAGAGAGTGAAGGTATACAGGGAGAGGAGAGGACAGGAGAGGAGAGAGAGAGAGAGAGAGAGAGAGAGAGAGAGAGAGAGAGAATAGCATAGAAGTAGTGTACTATACACTGCCTGACAAAAATTAAGGAGATGAATGATCTTCAAACTAGAAGAGACACAAGATAGCAATTGAGAACTTCAACTCTGGAGACATCTTCTAAAAGCCTCCTCCTGCTAAAAGCAGGGCACCTGACAGTCTGGCTTCTGTCCCCTAATAGGTAGGTAAAACAACAAGTAAAAATGCTCCTCTGACTTTTCACAAGTTAATAAGATCACAGATTTAGAGTCGAAAGAGTAAGGACCAGGATGGTGAAGTGAATGGGACTGGAATAGTGGAAAAAAGGTGTATCATCTTAAAATGTGTAATAATTAAAAAGAATGCTGGGTATATCCTGAACATATGAACCCTAGACTTGAAGAATACAAATTTTTCATAGATTTTATAAGTATCAGATACAAGCACATCCTCTGAGACATCGAAAAGGAAAATGGGGCAAAAGGGATGGGAAGTTCTAAACTATGAAATTCTGACAATGTCGGTGATGAAGAAAATAACAGGGGTGGGAGAACATCTAAAGAGACCAATGTGATTGCAAAGGGAGCCCAAACAAGAGTACATTTTCAACAATCATTTACAAGATGTTTAAAAAAGGGTCATATAAGCAAGGACACATAGGGCAGGCGGCCTAATGTTTAGAGATGACAGCACTGTCCAATTCCTCCTTTGATCTTCTCCACAACGGAAAATGGCGTTCAAAGCAGAAATGAAAGATCTAACAGGGTCAAGAAGGGACTGAAATCTGAGAGGGGTGAAAGTCAACAAGAGAGCATATCTAACTGCTTTAAATGAGTCCAACTTTCTAGCCTGAGAATTACATTCCCAAAGACTAAAACAATTTGGTGTTACAGCTAAATCAATGTCAGCCATCTTTGAGTAACTGGGCAAAATGGGAGAAGTTGGATAGATGGTGCTCTGACCTTGACAAGAGAAAAGAAAGCTATAAATCACAGATATAAAGAATGTGTGGCTTATAAGCACTTAAAAGCAAAAGGGTGTTATTAGGCCTACACCGCAAACAGAGCAAAGAGAGAAGAAAAGGACCCACACGTACAAAAATATTTATTGCAGTCACTAGAATCAGAAACTAAGGGAGTGCCTATGAGTCGTGGAATGACTGAATAAATTATGGTATGTTAATTTACTTGAAAAATATTGTGCCATAAGACATGAAGACTAATATAGTTTCAAAGAAACCTGGGAAGATCTGTGTGAACTAATGCAGAAAAAAGTGAGCTGAACTAGGAGAACAATTTATAAAATAATAACAACACTGGAAAAAGTTAACAGTGTTGAAAGACTTGTGAACTGATGATGCAATGACCAACCATAATTCTGGAGGTCAGCTGATGAAGCCCACTAGCCAGGCTCTGGACAGAGGGGTCACAGACTCAAGATGCAAAAGGAGATACACAGTTTTAGACATGGCCAACATGGGAATCTGTTTTACTTGAGTATGGATGCTTTATTCTCCTTCTTTCTCAGTGGGGGAAGGGCAGTTAGGAAGGAGAGAAAATAAATGATTAACTGAAAAAAATTAATTTAAATTATTTTTTTTAAAAAGAGGAAGTAGTGATAATTAGGAACCAGCATTGATACACTAAAACAAAGCAAACCCTCCAAAAATCCAAACCAAATTAACCTCTCTCTCTATGTATGTATATATGTATATGTGTATACACACAAGAGTCGTAAGACTGGTAGAAGACAGCCAGGCTATATCCATAGTTTATCAAGATTATGATGAGGTATTTAACAATTTCTTCTGCAAAACAAAAAAAGTTGAATGAATGACTGTATAGTTTGGTAAATTTGGAATTGATTCAACAACAATGTAAAAAAAAAGTAAATTAATGTTTCGAAACAGGGTGGTCTCTATCCAGGTGCCATATGGCTCTGACTTGGCCCTGTCCTGTGACCTAAAATAGGAAGTGAGCACAGAGATCAACCACTCCAAACTTAGTCCCTGACTCCATTTTGTGGGTGAAGAAACTGGGACTCAGGATTTGAATCTAAGTTGTCTGATTCAAGTCTCATGGTCTCCCTGCTTCACCATAGTGAGCTGTCCTGCTAAATATTGTTACCGACATTTATGAGATCTGGAAAAGACACAGATGCCTCTTAATGAATTATTTGAATAATAGGATGAGAAACCTAAAAGATCCTAATGAATTGGAAAGATAGACTGCAACTGATGAAGGGGAAGGAAAGGATAAAAGCATTTATTAAATACCTACTGTGTGTCAGGCATGGTAGGAGTACTTCATAAATATGATCTCATTTGATCCTCACAACAACCTTGAGAGGTGGGTGCTACTATTATCCCAATTTTGCAGTTGGATAAAGTGAGGCAAACAGAGATATAAGATAAAATATATTAAGAATAAAGTCATAAATTCCCAAGAAAAAAGGTTTCTATTCAACAAAACTGCTAGGAAAACTGTAAAGCAGTGTGGAAGAAATGAGGCTTAGATCACCACTTTACATCATGTTTCACAATCCATTCTAAATGGGTATGGTACTTTAATATTAAAGATTATAATATGCAAAAATGAGAAGAGAAATAGATCGTATATCTTTCACAGTTATGGGTGGGATGTATATTTTTAAACCAAACAAGAGAAAGAGAAAATTACAAAAAGGTAATAGGTAACTTAAATAGGTAACTGTGATTACTTGAAACTAAAAAGCTTCTGTATAAACAAAATTAGTGCACCTAGGATAAGAAGGGAAATGCTCAAATGGGAAAAGTCCTGTGTATTAAATTTCTCCGATAAGAGTTTGGTATCCAAAATTTGTGAACAATCAATAAATATACGTAAGAGAACTCTTCCCCAGTAGATAAATGGTCAAAGAATGTAATCAAGCAATTCTTAAAAGAAGAATCACAAAATATTCATAACCACATGAAAGAAGGGTTGAAATCACTAATTGTAAGAGAAATACAAATCAAAACAATGCTGAGGTTTCACTTCACAGCATGCAAACTGGCAAAGATGATGAAAAGTGTCAATTCAATATTGGACAGATTAGGAAATGATAGACACCTTAATACATTGTTGGTGAAACTGTGAAATGGTACAAGCATTTCAGAAAGCAATTTGGAAATATTCAAATAAAGTGACTAAAACATTCATTTACTTTGAACCAGAGAATCCATTATTGGGCTTATAACACAAGGAAGCATTGACAAGAAGAAAGTCTCCATATGCAACAAAATGTTTATACTATCACTTTTTGTGACAGCAAAGAATTAGAAACAAAGTCAATGCCCATCAATTGGGGAATGGCTTAAACAAATCATAGTACATGAATATAATGGAATATAACTGTTCTGTAAGAAATTTTGTGTGTGGTGAATACAGAGAAGCATGAAAAGATCTATATGAACTGATGCAGAGTGAACCAGGCAGAACCGAGAAAACAATGTATCTAATGACTACAATGATGTAAATGGAAAGATGACTACAAACCAAAAAAATTAAAAGTGAATGTAACAATATTATAAAGATCCAGTAGGACTTGAATGAAGAGAGATGAGAAGAAACCCCCCAACCCACCCCTTTATGGAAATGGAAGGTCCACAAGTGTTACACGCTACATGCATTTTCAGACTTCTTCAATGTATCTATCAGTCATGCGGATTTGTTTTTCTCCTAAATATATTATTTGTTTATATGGTATGGCCTCTGGACAGGGAAAGGGGAGGGGAGAGAATACTGGGGTTAACTATGATGATGTAAGAAGCTTGTTTAAGTAATCCAACCATTCTGGAGGACAATTTGGAACTATGCCCAAAGGCCTTTAAGACTGTGCATACCCTTTGATTCATCAATACTATTACTAGGTCTCTATTTCAAAGAGATCCATGAAAAAGGAAAGGACCTGTAAGTACAAAAATAGTCTCGGAAGTTCTTTTTGTGGGGGCACAGAGCTGGAAATGGAGGGGATGCCCATCAGTTGGGGAATGGCTGAACAAGTTGTGGTGTATAAATGGGACAGAATACTATTGTGCCATAAGAAATGACAAGGGACCCTTAAAATGGGCCTTTGAGAATGAATAGAGGAAAAAAAAATATGAGACTTAAAGCAGTGACCTGAGTGAAAGTCCTCTGCTCATTTGTTAGCTATGTGAACCTCTGGAGCCAAACATCAAAGCCTCTGTTTGATATTTAAGGCTCTTCATACTGGAGCCCTTTTCTCTCTTTCCAGTCTTCACACAATTTACTCACCTTCACACAGTCTAGTTATACTGATGTCCTGGTTTGACCTTGGTTTGTATCCCTGACAGTTAGCCTAATACATAGTAAGAAGCTGATAACAGGTCATTTGTTCTTGCTGTTTTTTAATTGATTAATTAACAAGTCATCTAAATTCAGTAAGCTTCAGTTTCCATTTCTATATAAAATGTGAGTAATAACAGTAATCCCACCTACTTCTCAAGGTCCCTGGCCCCTGTCCAAGCACTTGGGAAAGTACATACATATTTGATGTGAGACAACCTATGTTTCACACTACAGAAAACATGAATACAAAGAATTTTCAGGAGCTCTTACGAAGAAACAAAACACACACAGCACATATAGCCCATGAGTTCTCCCTGGAAGGTAAGTGATTGCAATTGGGGAGACCCTTTGCCATTCTGATGAGTCTCTCCTTTGACAGAGTACCCCCTCAAACTCATAGTACCACCTTGTGGCTTACATTTTCTTCCAGAGAATAAAACAGCAATGAGATTCAAAATTCAGGAAAGTATCAGATCACTGATTTTTAAGCTTTAAAATTTTTAAAATTATTTTTAAATCTTTTTTTTAAAGGTTTTTTTTTTAATTTTTAAAATTTTTTTTTTTTAAGTTTTTAAAAATGGTACTTTTTACCTTTCAGGACCGTGGAGCTCAATTTTATCCCCTTGGAAGTAACGGTAAGAGTGCTGATATCTACAAAGGACTTTCCAAAATTAATATCCTTTTGTTATTGTGTGATTTCCATTTTAAATTTATTTAATATTTGAAATTTCAATTTATATTTCTATAATTATATTTATATTTATATAATAGTTATGTTATAGAATATTTATGTTCTTTATATTACATTATTTTTCTTGCAATTTTTTAAAAACATAGCTAACATGGAAATAGGTTTTGCATGTTTTAGGGCACCTAGGTGGAGCACTGGATAGACTGCTGGGCCTGAAGTCAGGAAGACTCTTCTTCCTGAGTTCAAATATGGCCTCAGACACTTACTAGTTGTGTGACCCTGGGCAAGTCACTTAACCCTGTTTGCCTCAGTGTCCTCATCTGTCAAATAAGCTAGAGAAGGGAATGGCAAACCATTCTAGTGTCTTCATCAAGAAAATCCCAATTGGGGTCAGGAAGAGTTGGACATATCTGAAATGCCCCAACAACAACAACAACAAATTGCATGTCTTCAGATGTATGATGGATATTTCATTAATTGCTTTCCCAGTGGGTAGCAGAATGGCCAGAGAGAGGGAAAGAATTTGGAGCTAAATTTTTTTAAATGAATAAAAATACTTATTTTTTTAAAAGCAAGAAAGACTAAAACCTTGCACTTAAATACAGATAGAGAACAGGTTAAATTGCAGTTGCTGAGAAGATGAATTAGGAATTTGAATGACTACACCCCTAACATGAATCAACACTATGCCAAGGCTACCACAGCTAGTCTTACTTAGGCTGCAGTGGAAAGAAGAGCCCCAGGGTACTGTGCTCAGGTCAGATAACACCTGCAGCACTGAGACCACTGGTGGAAACCATATTGCAAAAGGGTCTTGGCAAAGTGGGACCTGCATTAGAGTCATGCGTCCAGGAGGGGGCAATAGAGGATGGTAGAGGAATGCAAAGCCATTGCACACAATTAAAGGTTGACAGAACTGAGGGCATTAATCAGGGGCAAGAGGTGGGGCAGGCATAATCACTATGCCTAAATATAGGAAGCTTGTCCTCCAGAAGAAAGATTACCTATATTTTATGGCAGTAGGGGGCAAAATAAGGACCAGTCCCTTAATTAATCAACTAGCATGGTGGGGCAATGGATAGAGTGTAGGGCATAGGGTCAGGAAGACTCTTCTTTCTGAGTTTCAGTGTGACCTCAGATACTTACTAGTTGGGCAAAGCACTTAACCCTGTTTGCCTCAGTTCCCTCATCTGTCAAAAGAACTGGAGAAGGGAATGGCAAACCCCTCCAGTATCTCTGCCAAAACCCCAAATGGGGTCACGAAGAGTCAGACATGACTGAAATGACTGAGCAACAACAAAGCATTTCTAATGCCATGGCTAATATGTTCCAGGCAGTGTTAGAAGATACGGATTAAAAAAAAATAAAAAACAGGAAAGTGCCTGACTTCAAGAAACTTGCATTCTAATAGAAGGAATATATACACATAAATAAATATGTGCACAAAATATATACAAAGGAAGCGGTGGAGACAGAACCATGTGTGTAGCTCAGCAAAGCTGTGATGATGAACTTTGGAAGACTTAGTGACTCTGATCAACACAATTCCAGAAGACTTACAATGAAACACACTATCCACCTCCAGATAGAGGGCTGGTGGACTCAGAGTCAAGACCTTCCTTCCTTCCTTCCTTCCTTTCTTCCTTCCTTCCTTCCTTCCTTCCTTCCTTCCTTCCTTCCTTTCTTCCTTCCTTCCTTCCTTCCTCCCTCTCCTTCTTTCCCTTCCTTCCTTCCTTCCCTTTATCTCTCTCTTTCTTTCTCCTCTCCCTTCCCCCTTCCTTTCCTTCCTTCCTTCCTTCCTCTCCTTCTTTCCATTCCTTCCTTCCTTCCGTTTATCTCTTTCTTTCTCCTCTCCCTTCCTTTCCTTCCTTCCTTTCCCTCCCTCCTTCCTTCCTTTCTTCTTTCCTTCCTTCCTTTCTCTCCTTCTCTCCCTTCCTTCCTTCCTTCCCTTTATCTCTCTCTTTCTTTCTCCTCTCCCTTCCCCCTTCCTCTCCTTCTTTCCCTTCCTTCCTTCCCTCCTTCCCTCCTTTTTTCCTCCCTTCCCTCCTTCCTTTTTGGACAGGGCTAATGCAGAAATTTGTTTTTACAAGAGAAAAAAGAGCTAGATTTCTAGATTTGAGAGTCATCTGTATAGAAATATGAATTAAACCCACAGGAGCTTTAGATATATCTAAGTAGAAGAATTAGGCAAAACAGAGAAAAGAAAATGGCAAAAAAAAAAAAAAAAATCCCCTCCCCCAATATGTTTCACCTTCCTATGGCTGTGTTGAGAGGACATTCCATTCCTCTGTGTGGATTAATTTTGGAGACAGATATCCCAGGCCTCATCTTCCCCACCTATAAAATGAGAGGACTAGAGCAGATGACCTCTAAAACCCCTCCCAAGTTGAAATCTATGCTACTATTTTCCTGTGAAGACCAAAAATATTTCCAAAGACAGAAAAGAGAACACTGACCATAAAACATTCCTGTCATCATGATGGGGCAATGGCTAAGAGAGAGGTCACCAAATGAAAAAGGCAAACTTGAGAAATTGGACTGGAAACCACATCCATGCAGCCCAGCATCCGGCCCATGGAATCAACAACAAGGCCGCCCCAAATCCCTCGCCCTCCACAAGTATGCCCACTCCATATGGTAGCTCTCTAATTTGAATTCCTTTCAGCCACAACATGGGGCACGCAGGAGAAGCCAGTTCTGAGAGTCAAAAAATTCACTTTGTATTAGGAAGTATCTCCTGAGAAAAGAAAACAGACCAAAAAAAGTGTCATAGAAACCAAGAAGCTTTGGCAGCTAGTTCTGTGATGTCCCTCCCATTCTGTCTGAAGCCTTATTTGCAGTCATCTACTTTTACAAAAAGTTCAGAATACCATAATGGAAACAATCGAAACTAGGTCTGAGCCATTGATTCGTGGGCTCCTGGACCTTGAGATGGCAGGGACCTTAGTGCCATTTATCAACCCGTGCCCCCAAACCCAAATCTCCAGACTCTAAGTCCAGCACTCTTTCTACTATGTAAAGCCTCCCCTGGCCAGATAATTTCTTCCAGTGCTCAAAACCACCAATTAGTACTCATTTGTCAGTACATGCTGTTTCTCCTCAACAGAATGTAATCTTCCTGAGAGCAGGCACTGTTGGTATTTGGCCATTGTGTCCCCAGTGCTTAGCAACATTTCTACTTGGTTTTCCTGTTAATCTAAATTTCAGTGTATGCAATTCTCATGTAGTACCACCTTACGAGACCCTCTGCATGGCCTGGGAGTTCTTAACACCATTTCAATGACAGAATTTACTTGATTTTCTGAACCATCATTACCATAAGAATCCTTCTTCACTAAATCAAATTCTAATCTTTCTGCATTCAAGGAAATACATTTCCCCTCCACAAATTCATTCTTGGGTCTTTAACACAAATTCCCATCTCTCCCAATCTTTTTCTCCTTTCCCTTCTTTTAATCTCATCCTTTTCTTGGTCCTTTCCATTGAACTTCCCCCCAAAGAAGACAGAAGGAGAATGGAAGCTATTGGGAGGGTGTCAATCTCCTAAAAATAAATGTAAGAACTTACTAATAACTAGATAGGAACAAGGGATAGAGCCTAGGATTTTATTCGTAGAGGGAGGAAACTTCCTTTACCAGGGCAGATTGTCAATACCTTCTCTTCTGTTTATATCCTAGAGAGTGACCTAGACCATTGAAAGGTTAAATGACTGGGTGAGGATCACATAGCCAGTATGTGTCAGATGCCAGACCCGAACCCAGGTCTAACTGATTTGAGGCCAGCTCCCCATCTATTTCACAAGGCTACCTCTTGAACTAAAACTGGTAAAAAACAAACAAACAAACAAACAAACAAACAAAACAATGGGCTGTTTCCTTTTAAAAATATTTTTTCAATTAATAATCTTTTATTTTTCCTTCCACACTTAACCTTTTCTTCACTAATAGTATTCAAGCAGTCTAGACAAGCATGCATCAATTGTCATAGACAGGAGTCATCATTCTTTATTTCAGTTAAGGGTAGGACTAAATGACATTTACACCCTGCTAATGCAAAAATTCTAAAGTATATAAAGTAACAGAAGAGTCTTGTGATCGTATATGATAGGGACTGATTGACCTGCTCCAAGAATCTCATTTCTTTATGACACAAGAGAAGTAAGAGAAAACGGCAAGGTCTAAGACTTAGATATCAGGGTTCCCCCATCAGTTTTCTCAGTAGTTAGCTACATAAAGGATGTTAAATCAGAGTGCCTCTGAGACTCACCTGCCACTTCTGTAAAATGGGTATGCCAGCATCCACTGACCTCATAGGGTTTCTACAGTCATCCAGTGGCAAAAAAATAGACATGAAAGTACATTGAAAATGAGAAAATATGACAGTGTAATGGAAAGAGCCCTGGGCCAGAGATGTCCTTAATTAGTTGTTCAGTAATTCACCCAGGTTCATCGTTCACAATATCAGGGTGGTTGAACCCTGTTAAATGATCTCAGTGGTCCCTTCCAGGCCTAAAATCCTATGACTTCCTGATTACTACTTAATTGAATCCATGGCCCAGGAGTTTTGTCAAATAGTCACATCCAATAAGCAGTTCATGGTATCAGGCTGACTAAGTCTGAAAAGAGTTGGACCCACCAAGTGCCCATCTTTCTTTCCTTCCCATTTCCCTCTTTCTCCATGCTGCTCTTTGATGGGAATGGGCATCTCATAGGGCACGGCACTGAGAAATGGAAGAGAGTCAGTCAGAAGCAACCTTGTGGTTTTATTCAAGTGGAGCCAGGCCATGTATAGAAGCTGAAGGGTCAAGGCAAGTCAAGGGTCACATTTTGGGGGCATCATCCTGCTCAAAGTCCCTTCCAAGTTACAAAGTCTTTAGTTTAAAATGCTTTTTTGTTCAAAAGAGTTTGCTTCTGTTGTGAGATTCATGAAAAGCATTTGTTTGAACAAAACTAAACCAGAATGGAAACTCGTGACACAAAGGGAAGCCTTGGTTATCGCCTCAGCTGACAGGAAATTAGAAAACTTACATTTTGGTCTAAAGACAAAGGCACAGCAAGTCTTCTTGAAAACCAAATATAAGAGTTCATATCTTTATAGGGCTTTTTAATGCCTATAGACACTTTTTATGAAACTTAACTGGTAAACTAAAAATGTGGTACTATTATTCCTATTTTATAGGTAGAAAAACTGAGGTTCTGAGAGTTTGATTTGTCCATAGTTCTACAGCTAAGAAATGTTAGAGCCTGGGCTTGATTCTAATTTCTGACTCTGAATTCTGTAACATTTCCACTGTAGCATGGATTTCCCACCTTCTACCCCCTTCTGTGGCAGCTTTGTGTGTTGGATAGAACACAGGATGCAGGAGTCAAGAGGATCTGGGCTCAAATCCTGCCTCAGACACTTACTACCTGTGTGACTCTGGCCAAGTCACATGACATCTCTGAGACTCAGTTTCTTTATCTGTAAAATGTGGGAGTCGGACTTGATGTTCTCTGAAGTCCCCTCCAGCTCCAATTCTGGGATTCTATGATTGCTGATGAAAGACAAGGGGCAGATAGTATGGCGCAGTAGACAGAAAGTTGGCCTTGGACTCAGGAAGACTTTGGATTATGTCCTTTCCCTAAGACATATTAACTGTGTGACCCTGGACAAGTCATTCAACCTTGTTTGCTTCAGTTCCTCATCTATAAAATGAGCTGGAGAAGAAAATGGTAAACTACTCCTATATCTTTGCAAAGAACTCCCCCCGCCCCCCCACCATAGGGAGAATAAAATAGTCAACTACTCCATTATCTTTGCCTAGAAAATCCCCAAAATGGGACCCAAAACTGAACAATCTGACAAAAAGTTAGATGCAACTAAACAAGGACAACAAAATTCCTTATAGTAAGCAAGATTTAAATTTAACAGCGAATTCTATGAGAAGCCTATTTATTGTCTTTCATCCAACATTAGATGGGATTCCAGATGTTATGGCTTGAGTAGCAAAGCCAATGACAACTTAATAGGAAAAGCAGCATCATTAGAAGTAATATTTAGCCTACTCTGATTCCACAAGACATCTTTATAGCCCTCAAGAGGCTGAGCCCCTGGGATAATGTTAAACTATTGGCAGCACATACCACAAGGAGAGGGCTTCATGAGCTGGGAGAAACATGCAGCCCCAGAGCTGGCACAATCCATAACTGAGCCAGCAGCAACGTTTGTAGTATCAGGAACCTTTCAGGACTTTAAGAGTAGAAAAATGAGTATAAAATTTGTGAGTGAGTGAAGCAGAGAGCAGATGGAATCCTCAGAGAAAAACTGCTTACTAAATAAGCAGCAGTCATTTTCAATAGTTACACACTTTAAAAAAGCACACACTCAAGAAATGAACAGCTTCCATATTTTGAACATATAACCTGGGTATGGCACGGACTCTTGAGTGGTAAGCTAGCAGCTCTGGGGTTCCCAGAGAGAAGCCACCTGCATGTTACTAGAACTTAGTACTCTTTGTCTCTCTCATGGTCTTAGGAATAATGCTTGTGTGGAAGTTATCCTTATTACTACTCACTACTATAGTTCATGAGCCCCTACCAGTGTGTTTCCTATTTATATGGAAAAATGTTATAACACTGCCTCCTTGTAAACATAAACCATTTACTTAGCTTTTATTACAAAAGCAGGAATACTCAAAAAGTGTACTCATCAAATGACAAAAGCAGGATTAATCATAACATTTACTCAACAGAAGGCAAAAGCAGGAATAAACAAGCATCACAATTAACCTATAAACTTGAGTCACAATTTCCTATCAATGTATGCAGTGTCTATTGGAAAGACTGGGTACACACTTAGAGAAATTTAGTAGGGAGGCATACGAGAGAAGTCTTTGTGCCCTGGACAACTCAAAACTCTGGACTTCAGGCTTTGATATCCTTGATACATTTAGGAATAATCTGTACTACTCAAAGCTTCTTGTCTGCTACCTGCTCTTCCCTATTCTCCTACTGGCTGAAGTCTTTCCTGCTCTGCTCTTTGGTAAAGGAAGTAGTAATGAGCTCTTTTCATTCATGGTCACCCTCAACAGAGTGTTTTGAGAAAAAATGATTTACTCTTTAAATGATGACTAGTTCCTGTGAGCCAAAGAATTCCCAAGCTCCTCATATCCACAAACACCAAGGGATTCTGCTTTGTCCAATCAGTTCCAAGCCTCTTCTCATAGCAAAACAAATGCAAAGTTTGTCTTTCTGTTGTTTCTCTTCATCAAGTCAGAGAGGTCAGTAGAGGGCAAAACGGGCAACTGTGAGATGTTTGCCCCTTCTAGGGCTTTAGATGCACCAAAAAGCAATGAGCTCAAACAGTTCTGAACAAAGTTTCAAACGCCTCAAATAGAAGCCTCAGTGATCTTTACCTCAAGAAATTAATTTTTCTGTCTTAGATGAGCCCAACAGTGTTTATCCAAGCTTTGCATTTATTTGATTCATAATTGCCAATTATAAATTTCAGAACTCTAAAAACAGGCACCCGAGTAGCAAACCGTAACACCCTGGGGCTACTTGCAGAGTTTACGCTGCATTCATCTGAGGGAGAAATAGTTCCTCTCTAGTTCTTAGAACAAATCCATGTGAGTCTCTTCAACATTTTATCTGAGGAATTGTTCATTTACAGGTGAATTTTTTCCAGTTCTCCTTACATGAATGTTCTTTCTCTCTCCCTCTCAGCACCAAACTGTTCATATACAAAAGGACCAGTACCACACACACATACACACACACACACACACACACACACACACATGCACAATTATGGCTAGAGGAGGGAGGGCCTGGAGCATGTGCATGTTTTTGTTCTTAAAATGAAATGGGAAGGACATCCTTGAAACTATCTGAAATGGATTTAATTATGTCAACAAGTATTAAATCATACAAACAGAATTCAATCTAGCAACAGAACTTTTTGATGAAATTTAAACACTTCGATTTGATCCTTCCAGAATGCCTTTCATCTCCAATTTTCCAAAAGCTTTATCATCCTTACTTGGGAGGTAATAGGGATCCACCAAGGGATTTTTAGCTGAGTAATCTGACCTGGTCAGTGGGTAGCATGGATGATTCTGGCAGTCTTCTGGAAGATGGATTGAAATGGTAAGAGAAGAGAGGAGAGAGGGTATTGGCTGGGAGGTATCTGCAGGTGTTCAGAGGATGACAAGTCACTGTATCCATCCAGGAGCTAGCACAGTGCTTTATACATAAGAAACATCTAGCCATGTTGAATTGAATCATTAAGAAACATGCACTGAACTGTCCATACTCTTTTATTCGGAGATTTTACTACTGAGATGTAGTTGGGTTAAAAATAAAATTGAAGAAAGGTCCCATATGAATAAGGATCTTTTTTGATAGAGATAAACTCTAAAAAATATTGGTCTGTCAGTTGTGGAGAACTGAACAAACTTTAATTGTAATACAGAGAAACATGGGTGATGTATATAGGCTGCTGCAGTATGAAATCACAAGGACATAATTACAATAATGTAAACTGAGGGGATTATAATAGAGCCTGTGATTTCTTTGTGATAGAGCAGACTGCCTCCATCAAAGCAGACTGGCACCTGATACTATAAGGCTATTTATTGTAGGGAAGTGCTCAGAGTGCTTAGAAGTTAAGTGACTCGCTCAAGTGATACAACCTGTATTTGTCAGGCAGAACCTGAACCCAGGTCTTCCTGGTGACAAGGATGGTGACTCTACCCATCCCATTACCCCTCAATGTACATGAAAAGAACAAAAAAATTCACTGGAAAGCTGCGTAAGACAATGACTAATTCTGGTTTTAGAGAATGGAAGAAACAGTAGCAACAACAGTAATGAGCATTTATAAAACACTTTACGGTTGGCAAAGCACTTTACATACATGATCTCATATGATTCTCACAACAGCTCTGTGAAGTAGGTGTTGTTATAATCATCCCTATTTTATAGATGGGAAAACTGAGGCTGAGAAGGTGAGTGACTTGCCCAGGGTCTGTGATTAGTGGATCCAGGCTCATCCTCCAGTACATTGCCCCACCTAACTGTCTCCATGTATCTCCCTCCTTTCACTGGATAAGTAGGTGGACAATGGGTGTAGGAGGGCAGGTTCACTGCGTAAGGGAGATGGGGAAGGAGAAGTATATGTAGAAATGAGAAGGAAGGATGATAGATGGAAGGAAGGAAAAAAAGAAGGAAGAAGTGAAAGAAAGAGGGAAGGAAAAAATTAAGAAAGCATGCACAATTCTCAGAAACTCTTTTAATAAGGGTTCTTTGCCTTTTTGTATGTAATGGACGCTTCTGGAAGTCTGGTGAAGTCTGTGGGCCCCTTCTCAGAAGAATGCATTTAAATAATTGAAGGCAATAATAAATTTCATTTAAAGGTTACTGAAAATAAAGATGTATTTTTTTCTATCAAAGTTTATAAACCCCCTGAAATCTCCCCACAGGTTGTAGGACCCAAAATAGGAACCTGTGCATCGGAGGAACTTTCCTTTGGTCCACATGAGACTGCCAGGGGTAGGAGAGTAGTCATCAGACTTGGAGTTAGAGAACCCTGGATTCAAATCTTGCCTGTCACTACTCGAGAGATAATGAGCAAGTCATTGAGCCTGAGTCTCAATATCCCATCTATAAAATGGGGATGATAATATCCAAGGTATTCACATCACCAGCTGTTGTGAATGCTAAATGAGATAATGGATGGAAAGTACTTTGTAAATGTTAATCCCTAGATAGACACCAACTACTAACATTGTGGGAGGGATAATGAAAAGATACCGGCATTGGATCATCCAAAGACATAATCACATCTCCTGTGTTTCCAACTCTCTGCAAAATGTTATTTTGCTTTTATTTAATCTACTGCTCCTGTTCATCAGTCATATGACTTAATAACTAACCCCAGACCAGACCTGACACCAAATTGCCTTTTCTAAAAACAGGAGAAGAGGATCATTTATAAAGAAAAAGGAAACAGTCTTTAATGGGGGGGGGGGGGAACCCTTCCAGAATTAGGTGTTCTGCATGAAAACAGTCATGAGGCAGTGACCTTGGCTCCAGGAAGCATGGTAGGTAAGTTGGGGTAACTGAAATTATTTGTGGGATTTGATTTGGTTTTACCACTCATCTTCAGTGGCACAGCGGGGAGAAATCAGTTAATTAAAAGAACAATAATATTAACTTTGCAAAGTGTTGCAACAAAAAAATATTAATGAAACAGAGATAATCACTCATACTCAGTAACAGAAAAATGAACACTTCTCCCCCAAAAGGAAAAAAAAAAAAGATTGACAGAATAAACCGGTTAAAAACCTAGAGAAATAATTTTGGAACAAATTACAGTAAAAGCTGAAAACAGGCATACATTATCGCATTTGTCTAATGTAACCAAAACAGTTTGTACCCAGATACAGTCTATGAAACCGCTGAAATCAATAGTAGAATCAAAAGACCCTCTGTGGGTGACAGCCCCATGAGCTCAGCAAACTGTATCAACAGCAACAAAAATGTCCAAAGAAGTATCAAATCAATGCCTGAATCATGAGGATGTTTTTTAGTAGAAACAAAGGAATTCTGGGATGGCAATTCAGGAACAGATCATGGCCATCACAGATTATAAAAGAGTTTACACTTAAAAAGCCCACATTTAGTGAACAAGGCAGAATATAAAAAGGCAATATAAGATAGAAACTGTGCAACAAATCACTGCAACCTATAAAAAGTTTGTCTCAACCAAATACTAAGTAAGTCAAGGCTTGGTGGTAGCTAAAATTATAGATCACAAAGTCACTGTTTCTTTCACAGACAGGTAACAAATCTCTGCACTACACATATAGTACTCAATGGAGCACTCCTGGAATTCTAGTGTCCTAGAATCCTGGGAAACTTAAGCAATAAATGGTATCAAGATGGGAATATGATCACAGTCTGAACTGTTGCCCACAATTGCCCAGGCATAACATTGATCCATAAAAACTTAAGAAAAACATTGCTACTAGATGTTACTCTACCAAATATTCATAATATCTAAGATGCATGGCATGAAAAACTTTCAAAATATGAAGATTTAGCTAAAAAAAATCCTGTGGGAACAGGACGATATACACGCCATTCCTGTTGTCCTGCTTTCTGCTCCTGGTGTCGATCTTGAATGGGATACTTGCTTAGCCTGCTGTTAACTTACAAAAGATGAATTTATACCCTAATACTTTGTTTTGACTAGAGAAGGAAGTTAGTTCAGGCACCCACAGAGCAGTCAGCAGAATATTAACTATATAGGAAGCACAAAACAGATGGTGACTTGTCCCAGGACTGTTTCTGTCTGAGTGCCATCAAGAAGAACCAGGTAACAGCAATGATTGTAACAGCAACAAAGCACCAATAAAATATTCAAAACTTTAGCCAAGGACTTCACAACGTTTTTTCAACTGTACTCTCAGCTTTAAGTTACACCATACACATTACTGACCAATGCAGGGCAGTCACACACACACACACACATACACACACACACACACTTTTAAGACCAACATACCACTTGGGGGAGATGATATGAAGTACTACAAAATTGAGAAGCTACTTAAATATGAAAAGGAAAATGCTAAACTTAAATTCATTCTAAGTCTTCGTTCAATGCAAACTCTCAGCAATTTGATGAAAGAAATAGATGCCTCAAGTAATATTAAAGCCTCAAATGATGTTGAAAAAGAGGTAGACATACTCAGAATGGAATTCCAGAAAGCCCTTTGTTCAGTTGATAGAATGACCCAACGAGCAACTAATGATATGAAGATGGATAATATCTCTTTCTTTGGCTCCCCCAAGTTCTGCTCCCCTCTGTCTGATCTTACCCCTGGAAGCATGCCTGTTCCCCCAAGGCTCTCTGCCGGGTCTGTTTCCTCTCCACACTCTCTCAGTGATGTCTTCTATTCCCATGGGTTCAATCATTACCTCTAAGCAGATAACATGCAAATTGATATAGCTAGTCCCAGACTCTCCCTTGAGCTCCAGTCTCACTTTCAAACACCTGCTGGCCTTCACCTTTCATAGATTTGAAAAACCTTAGAAGCCACTGAGACCAATCCCCTCATTTTACAGATGAAGAAAGTGAGGCCCAGAGACTAAATAAATGATTTCAGCATCTGAAATGCGATTTAAGCCCAGGTATTCTAATTCCAAAGAGAGTTATAAATCGATTACATCAGCACCTGGAGCATCGCATGTCCAGAATGGACCTCGTCATCTCTCCAACTCCTCCTAATCTGCTGCCCATACAAATGGGCCCATTTTATTCTCCGAGTCACCCAGGTTCAAAACCTTGGAATCTGACCGGACTCCACCAAGTCAAAAACCTCACCAGCTCCAATGAATTGCAAAAGTTTAATTGATAAAGATGTGGTTTTTAACACCACATCCTTCCCTTCCAATCTGATGAAACCTAGTTCACGTTATTTTCTCTTACCTGGAATATTACAACAAACTCTCATCTGGTCCCCTTGTTTCCAATCTCTTCTCATTCCAGTCTATACTTAACCGCAGCTCCCAAAGTAATCTTCCCAAGGAAAAAACAAATAACCACATCACTCCTTCACTTAAAAAAATCATCAGTGGCTTCCTATTACCTATGGAATAAAAAAAAACCAAAAAACACCTCACTCCTCCACTGGCATTTAAAGGCCTCCAAAATCTGGCTCCAATTTGTCTTCTCAAGTACAATTCATAGTATTTGTTTTTACCTACTGAAATTTCCAGGCAACCTGCATGAACAGCTGTCCTCCAAATGCATCCTTTCTTATCCCCTTCTCCAAGCCTTCACAGCTTCCACATGCCTGAAGGTGCTCCCTGTGTTACTGAACATTCTAATCTCCCTTCAAAGCTCACCTTCAGGACCCTTCTATAGAAATCTTTTCCTGATTCCCCCAGATGGCAGCGCTCTGTCCCTTCTCCAATTGCCCTGTGTTGACTCATCTGTGCCCATGACCTATCTTCCCAGTGAGCTCCATTAGGGAGGAAGGGCTTTGCCAAGTTTCATTTTTGTCACCCTCCACACCCAACACAAGATGTGGAACTTCACAGATTTGACAGGTGTGGATAGAGGGTTGCTCATCATATCCTGGAACAAAACCAGGGAGCACTCATAGAATCTTCAAAGAGAAGCAAACCTTATACATCCCAGAGTTAAGTAGTGAACTACAGAGTTCATTATTTCAGGGGTGGGGTGGCTAGAAGCTGAAAACAGAAATAGCTTCAAACAGGTGTGGATGAGTCCATCAAGCCCAACTCTGGAATTAGCTGTGGAGGGAAACCAGGATGCTCAGAAACTAGCCGCCAAGGTTAGTGACAGCCTTCCTTCACAGGTCCCTCACTACCGCTGCTGGGCAGCACAGTGGGCCTGACCCAGAACAGGGACTCGCTAGGCAGACTATATTTAGCTGGTACTTTCAAGCGTTCTTTCATAGCCCCTTGTCCCACTGTCAGAGGCACACTGGGCCTGACCCAGAACAAGAACTCAGCTATCCAGACTATATTTAGTCAGTATTTCCAAACCATCCACAGTTGGAAAAACATCAGATTTGTGATGACCAAGAAGGTGATTTGCATGAAGGATACAGATTATTGCCTTCCCTTCAGCAAAGGATCTAATGTATGGAAAGGTAAGGTTTTACAAACCTTAAAGCATTGTTTAAAAAGTAGTTCTTATTATTTCAGAACTTAAAGGAATGTTAGAAATGTCCTTAGCACAGTGTCTGGCACATAGTAGGTTTTGATCCATATTTACTGAATTGAACTGAATTACTTAGCCCAACCCATCCTTCATTTGGCAGATGGAGAAACTGATGACCAGAATGAAGGAGTGACTTACCTAAGGTCTCACAGCTAGCAAGTTGCTCTTCCTTGGTCAGGAAGTAGACTTAGGTTTTCTGCTTCCAAATCCAGTGTTCTTTCTAGAACATGTGACCCTTGTTGTGTCTAAAATTTGACTAGTAAGGAGGACAGAGTGCCCTGGGTATTCTGCAGCACCAAGTGAGGCAGGGTTTCTTTAAAGCAAACACCAGGTGAGAACATCTCAGGAGCAAAGTAGTAGTTATATAACCACACATATTTCACCAGATCCCATGGAAGTCAATCCTTTTGACCAGGGCCTGTGTCTTATTTTGTTTTACCTTATTCCAGTGATTAGAGAAAGAATTCTTAACAGAGTGTGTGTGTGTGTGTGTGTGTGTGTGTGTGTGTGTGTGTGTGTGCGCGTGCTTGAGAGAGAGACAGAGAGAGAGACAGAAAGAGAGAAAAGAGAAAGAGAGAGAAAGAGAGAGAGAGAAAGAGAGAGAGAAAGAAGAAGAAGGAGGAGGATGAGGAGGAGGGAGACAGACAGACAGACACAGACACCCCTCTGGTAATCTGGCCCATGGAACCCTTCTCAGAATAAAGGCTTTAAAAGCATAAAATAAAATGTAAATGATTACAAAGGAAAACAGTCATTGTCAACCAGTGACTACAATACTGAGACACAAAGAACGGAGTGTCCTGACCTCTGGGTACGAATCACTGCATTAGGGGCCTGCTTAGCAGCAGAGTGAGGGACTGGCCTTGGTATGTATGGCTCCCAGTGGAGGAAGCTCCTCCCACCGATGCAGCTCTTCACTTTGGAGTCTTAAAAAGGTTCCTCAAATAGGCATGGTTGGTGTGTCTGAGACTCTGGAACGTTTGTGTAGCACTGGACATATACTGGCTCATTTGATCCTCACAACAACCCTGGCTCTCTTCTTATCCCTTTTTTACAGTTGAGAAAGCTGAGGCAGATGGAGCTCAAGTGACTTACCCAGGAGTTACATAGCCAGTAAGTGTCTGAGGCTCCATTTGAACTCAGGTCTTCCTGATTCTAAGCCCAGCATTCAACCACTGTGCCAAGTAGCCGCCTCGATAAAAAGTTAAGTAACTTCCCCAGGGTCATAGACCAGTCTGTGTATGGGCCTGGGGAGGGGAGGGCCTTCCTGGCTTCAAGGTCAGCTCTCTACACACAATCAACACACTCTTTCTGACATTTCATAATTACAATAATAATAACAGTTAACATTGGGTTTGTCCTTCGTTCTTGAAGAGTACCATGACGTCAAGGGGATGATGACATCAATTGTAGCTGACTTTGATTGAAGTAAGGGAAGGTAGTGCAAGGTCACCAGCCTCACCTTTTCCTCCCGAGCCATCTGGGTCCAGTGGCCAGATATTCCTCAAGAAGACTGGAGATGGCCCAGGATGCAGTGGGAGACCCTGGCCCTTTTAGGCTAAGGTTTTTTCAGGTACTCATTTTCAGTGAGGCAACACCCATTCAGTGAATAGGCCTTTTTAAGAAGTGAGTCAAGGGATGGCCCCTTTAATCAAAAAAAGAAAAAAAATCAAACTGTAGGGGAAGACCCTTAGGGTTGCTGACCAGAAGAGAAACAGTACATTTACTCTGAACCAGGAAGGCCCCCAAAATAGCCACATAGCCATTAAATGGCACTTGGGCAGTTCTTGCTCTTGTTCTGTTCTTGTTCAGGTCTACAAGCTCCAGAGTGAGATGGATTTAAGGTTTTGTCTTTGAGAAAGAAATCTAGCCAGGAATGTACATGCGTCTCTAAGGTTTGCAGAACACTTTACATATCTTATCTCATTTTTCTCTCACATGTGCTATTATCTCCATTTTCAGAGATGAGGAAACAGAGGAACAGAGAGGTAAGTGACATCAGTGTCCAGGTTCTCGAAACTATTAAGTGTCTGAAGGAGGATTCAAAAAGGAACAGGCAAAAGTCAAACTGCACAGAAATGAACATATAATTTCAGCTCACAAAAGTAGAGGGGGGGATTTTGCTTAATGTTTTTTTTTTTAAAGAACACCAAGGGTAACAAACGTAGACCTTTGAAGAACTTGTTCACTTCTCAAATACAAAGCAAAAAAGGGAAATTTGGTGTCTTTTTTTTTTTAAAGTTCTGGTGTCCTTTCAGGGTCACTGCTACATACAAACTATGCCCGAGCATTTATTGTGGGATTTCTTTTACCCGTATTCCTGAAAGTCAGCTTGTTTCAACTGTTCTAACATCTGATACACCAAAAAAGATCTTCCAGCAAAAGAAGAAAAGATGGTGGCCCATGTGTCCCACACAGTAACCCATCCAAAACAAAGGGGAAAGGGCTGGCCAGGAAACAATTCAGGCAAAGCTCAGCATCAAGGGCATGATGGGAATGGAGGCCTGTCATGTCATCATCCCTAAGTCCAATCTCTCAGCCACCCCTTTGATTAAGATGTTGAAACTGACAGCTAATGTGCCCAAAGCTGCATCTACTTGCAGCAATACCAGTCAACTATGGAACACATGTTGGTGGTGATTCTGCCACTAGGAGACTCCATGAGAAGTGGGACAAAATCCATAGTAAGATTATATCCATAGCCAGTGACTCAAAAAATGTTTACCTGTAGAACATCCGAGTTCGAAGGGAGCTCAGAAGCCATCAGGTCTATCATGTCCTTGGACAAGAACCATGTTTATAACATAATACATATATGTGGAATAAACATAACATATATGTTACAAATACACATGAGTATACATAGATACACACATGTGTGCACATACATGTGTGTATATATACATGCACAGTCATGTGTTTACCTAGCATCTGCTGAAAGCCCTCCAGTGAGGCAGGACCCAGTACTTCTCTATCCCTTCCACCTCTGGAATGGCTCTAATTGGGAGGAGTCTTTCTTTATACCAAGGTTAAAATGACTCTTTAACTTCCATTCACTGATTCTGACTTGCACCCTCTGGGAGCAATAGAAGAAATCTATTTCCTGCCCTGCCCCCATTTTGACATGGCAACTATTAGCCAGATCTAAAGTGAGAGGAGACCTCAGGTTATCTCATCCAAGCTTCCTCATTTTGAAGGTGAAGAAGCTGAGGGTCAGGGAGCTTAAGTGACTTGAACCTAAGTCTTTTGACTTCATAGTAGGTTATCTTTCCATTGCTTCTTGAATCTTCTCCAGGTACCTGCAATTCCTTCAACAAATTGTTTCAAAAACCCCGAAATTTCTGGTTACCTTCCTTTAGACATTCTCTGCCTTCCCAAAATATGACACTTAGACTTTAACACAATACTCCTAATGTGGCCTGACCAGGGCACTCACCCATTCATTCAACAAGGTTTCATTAAGAGTCTACCATGTGCCAGGCACTGAGGTAGGCAGTAGGACCACAAAGACAAAAATGAAACCACTCTCTGCCCTCAAGGAACTTAGAATAAAACAATGTATACACAGAAAATGAAATACAGAATATTATTTTCTGGGGGAAAGTTACTAGTAGCTAGGGGGACCTAGATAAGCTTTCTGTAGTAGCTGAACTTTAAATGTAGCAACTTTAAAAGGCTGAGCTTTAAAGGTAGCAAAGGATTCTTTAAGGTGGAGGTGAGGAAAGGACATTCCGAGTATTGTGTGCAAATGCACAGTGTTGGAGATGGATTGCAGGGGGAGCAGCAAGTCATCAGTCTGGCAGGAATGCAGAGTGCATAAAGGAAAGCTAGGATGGAGCCAGACTGGAATGGCTTTGAAAGGTCCCCAAAGAAAGGTTTGTATTTTAGCCTAGAAGCAGGAGGAAGCTGCTGGAGCAGACCAGTGATGTGGGGGTCTCCGCCAATTCTTCTCTAGCCCCTGGATTACACTGGATATTTTTGGGGGGCAGTTGGTCACCCCGACACACGACATCCTGACTTCCCTTTTGCAAAATTTCCCAGATGGTTTTCATGTGAACTGTTTTCTAGCCCTACAAATGGATGTCTGGTTCTAGGTCTATCAAACCAGCTCTGATGATTCTATATCTGCCATGCTGAGCTTGTAACGACCACATCAAAGGAATGATTTTTACCATTACAACTAGTAAGGTTTTAAGTAAATAAGATATGTTAATAAACAAGACATAAGTGAATTACAAATAATAATTACAATTATATAATATAGGATAATTTACTTAATAAGTATATTAAATAATAAGATATAATAGAGACTGGACCCAGGATTTCATTGATTTGGGGAGCTCCTGGTGAAAGATTCCCTCTACTAATACAGGCTGGAATCTTCTCTTCAATGTACAGTCTTAGGGGTATGCCTAGTGCAGAGGTGTCCAGCGTTGCCCACATTGCTTGAGTACCAGCCAGAACCCTTGAAGGTAGAATGCTGAAGGTGAAGTTTAAATAGTTTGGTCACATAATGAGAAGATGAGACTTGGTGGAAAAGATCCTGATGTTGGGAAAGACCAAAGGCAAAAGGAGAATGGGATGGCAGAGAATGAGATGGATAGTGCCATGGAAGCAACAAGCGTGAACCTGGACAGACTTTGAGAGATCCTGGAGGATGGAAGGACCTGGTGTGTTGTGGTCCACAAAGTCATGAGGAGTTGGGCACGACTGAAAAATTGAACAACACAGCTGGAACCAGATGAAAATATAATTGGGAAATATTTAACAAAATGAATTACAATAAAATATAGACAATATTAATATGTGGTTTTCTAAGTCAACACGCAGCCTGCTGGGATTCTTGTATATGGTTTAATGGCTCTCTATTTCTAGTCCTACTAGTTGTGTGACCCTGGGCAAGTCACTTAACCCTGTTTGCCTCAGTTTCCTCATCTGTAAGATGAGCTAGAGAAGGAAACGACAAATCACTATAGTATCTTTGCTGAGAAAACCCCAAATGGAGTCAGGGAGAGTCAGACATGCCTGAAAAATGACTAAATGCCACCATCACCACCCCCAAGAGCTGAAAGAGACCTCAGGAACACGAGAGATCATCTCAGTCACAGAAGAGGAAATGGACCTGGAAAGGTTAAATGCCTTTCTTGCCCAACACTGTGCCTTGGGTGGGCCAAGCACTGTGCTAAATCCTGGAGGAGATACAACATTTGGATGTCATCATACCAGCCCTCACTTCGAGTCAGGAGGAGACATGATGTTACAAGAGAACAAAGCCCAGGGCTGTAAGAGGCAGGTGGATGGTGTCAAAAAGCTCTAGGTTCAAATTCTTCCTGCTCCTAGTGGTAGGAATCTGGATGAGTTGCTCTATGCCCTACTAGTATCATGGCTCTCAATCTATGAACTCATGACATACCTTGTCCGAGAGGATGTCAGTGATCACACAGAGAATCTTGGAGTTTCCTGAACAAGGTGACCGGTAAGTTGGTCTTCCAAAGTCGTTTTGAAGCTCTCAATCTAAGATTCTAGAAGAAGGTAGGTATTCAGGAGGTGAAGGGGGTGGGGTGGGGAGGCTGGATAATTGGAGTTATAGAGAATGTCACAGGCTGAGCCAAAGAACTAGAGGACCAACCCAGCGAATGTTAGGGGGCAGAAGAGATCCCCATGGGGAGTGAGTCAAAAGGAGGGATCCTTGTGCCTCAAGCCAGAAACTCGGGTTTTGGAGCCAAGGGACCTGGATTCAAATCCTTCCTCTGATGTGTGACCTCCATTCCTACCTGTGTGACCTCAGTCAAACTAGTTAATATTTCTGGGCCTCAGTTTCTTCATGCATAAAATGAAGAAGGCTGATCCCAGTGGCATCTGAAGTCCTTCCAGCTCCAGATCTATGACGTGTCACCCTGGCTCAGCCTGGCGGTAAAAGGATCTGGTCTATGCTCCGCAGGAGTTTGTAGAAGGTGAGCACTCAGAAGAGGGTCATTGCAATGGGAACCTAGAGATGTTAGCTTGGGTATGGCTGCACTGCATGATGGCACAGCCCAAGGAAAAGGTATAAAGCAAGATGTAGGGTCTGGATTTATTACACCACTGGGTATATCAGTGGTGCAGATGGAAAGGCCCAGGGGCCCCTCTGTGTTCACTGGTAGATTAGGTGATGGTTCTAGAGGTCTGAAGAACATAAAAGCATGCTAGATGAGAAGGCATAGTGGCCCTCAATGTCACTCTAAGGAAAAACTTAGTGACTTCCATCTCTCTAAGCCATGTGAACAGTCAAGCAGCCCTCACGGGTTCTAGGTGGCTCCTGATAAAGGGACAGGGAAGGGTGCCCTCAGTAGTGGGTTCTGGGATAGAGAGGTGGGGGAGAAGGGGAAGAGAATCAGCTTCTAGAACATCTTGGTTTCCAGACAATAGTAACTGAACTTTATTTAGTGTACAACAGGAGGTCACTGAAGTTTTCAAAGCAGGAGTGCCCTGATCAGCTCTATTCTACATGAAGAAATGAGAAAACACATTTTAAGTCTTACCTACTACATGCCAAAGCTTGTGCTTAGTAACTGCAGTGGAGACACATAGAAAAAAAGACAGCCCCTGCTTTCAAGAAGTTCCCACTCTAGGAGAAGACAACACATGTGGGGCGGGTAAGCTGCAGGGTAGATGAAAAGACCCAGAGATCCTCAGAATGCAGGAGGGTATCTGACCCTGTAATTCATCATGATAGATTGGGAGACATGGAAGACATGGCAAAGCGTGCCTAGCATGGCACGCCTGCAGCAAAGGAGGCTCTGTGCTCTACGAGCAAAGCAGAATTACAACAGCTCAAAAGAAAAGAGGGATGTGCAAAGTTAGAGACTTCTCCATTCCAAATGCTCATTTGGTCCTTTTCAGACATGAAGGACAACAGCCACATCATTATTATATACTGCCTTGAGCTTTGTTACAAAATACCAATTGCAAAACATTTTTCCCACATTATCAAAAACATACCAGAGAGTTTAAGAAAGGTCCTAGGGGAAATAGGAGCAAAGGCATAGCTGTGCAAACTGAGGGAAGTGGTCACTCCGTCACAGAGGAGGTCAGCCTTTCTGTAATGAAGACAAGTTTCAAAGATTGACCATTGGGTAGATCAGGGCAATGGCAGGGGGAGGGAGGGGCAAGAAAGCAGGAAACACCATCTCACAAATGACTACATCCAATACTCAGACAGAGGCAAACCAATACAGCCAATGACGGGACTACCAACGTCCCCAGAGAACTCTTCTGCTAGAGGACCTCACGAAAACAAATGACAATCCCAGAAATTGTCAGTTCAGGTCACAACTATCCTTTAACTAACCCCTTATGGTAGACATTTATTTTAGGGAATCGTGTCATAAAATAAAGTGTCTTCCATCTGGGTTTGGTGGGCATTGCTTTGAGTCAGTGAGTTTCGGCCAGCCTAACTGGAGTTGGTATGGTGGAACGGACAGGGTGCTGGGCTTAGAGACTGGAAAACCAAGGCTCCAATCCCACTTTTGTTATTTCCTGCCTGTGTAACTGTGGACAGGTGACTCAGACCCTCTGAGGTTCATTTTTCTTATTTGTAAGATAAAGTTAATAAGCCACAGCTACCTTATACGGTTGTTGTGAGGGATAATGTTATAACATATGAAGGACTTGGCAAACCTTAGAGTACTATAAAGATTGCTGTTATGATAAGCAGGTTTTTCAGACACACTTCTATAGAAAATCAATCTAAAACTAATCTCAAGTTGGAACATTAAATATTTAAGTTGTTAGTGGGCTGCTACTGCTACTAATTAAGAAACCCACAGTTGATATTTATATAGTCCACTAAGGTCTGGTCATCATTTTAATTATGTCATCTCATTTAATCATTACAACAAGCCTGGGAGGTGGGTGCTATTATTACTTCTCATTTTACAGAGGAAGACATTGAGGATCAGGGAGGTTATGTGACTTGCTCAGGGACACACAGCTAACAAATATCAGAGACTGGATTCAAATTTAGGTTCTCCTGACTTCAACCTCAGAACTTTCCCCACCATGTCACATTGCCTCTCTAAGAAGAAAAAAATAACAACCCCAAACCCTTAGTCAGGCAAGTCAATAAGCATTTATTAAACACTTACTATACACAAAAGGGCCAAAGATTCAAAGAAACGGGAAAAAAAAAATAACCCTGTTCTCAAGGAACTCACGTTTGAATGCAGTAAGACAATATCAATAAGTACGTCCAAACTTAAAATGAATTGGAGCTAGTTTACAGTAGCTGCATGAGGTGCAAAAGTCCAAGAAGAGGAAACTGGCTCCAAGTTCTTTGATCCAAAAGTACAGAAAGGCATGGAGATACCATCCAATTATAAACAGGCATACATCATACACACACACACACACACACACACCCCTAAGAGACTTATTCCACAAAGGGAACAAACTGACAAACAATATAAAACAAGGACAGAAAGCAGTAGTAGCTGGTTCATGAGCGGTGGGTTTTATTTTCTATGAACCACAGGATTTAGCCTGTGAAGGGACCTTAGACTTTGTTACATTCAATCCCCTTGATTTATAAAGGGGGACATGAAGAAGAGAATTAAGTGAACCAACTTGGTAAGTAGCACAGCTGAATTTGGAACCAGGTCTTAGGACTCCAAATTTAAGGCTCCTTAGCAAATGCATTGGCAAATTGTACTTTACAAATAACTTGTAGGGAAGTTACTTATATGAAACAGTCTCTTCAACTTAATAGGAGAATAACAAAACTTCAGAGTAAATAGCACTTGCTATCTGTTTTATATCCATGTAGACTACTTTCTAAATGAGTATCTTGGAATTAAAAATTCTATACATAAGACAGCTAGGTGGCACTGCAGTGGATAGAGTGCTGGTCCCGAAGTCAGGAAGACTCATCTTCAGGAGTCCAAATCCGATCTCAGACTTGCTATGTGACCCTGGACAAGTCACTTGACTTTGCTTGCCTCAGTTTCCTCATCTGTCAAATGAGCTAGAGAAGGAAATGGCAAACCAGTCCAATATCTTTGCCAAGAAAACCCCAAAAGGGCTCATAAAAAGTCAGACATGCCTGAAACAACTCAACAACAACAATAAGATAATAGAAGAAAAATGACAAAAAGACAATTTTTAAAAGGGCACTTGGGACCTAAGGCGTCCCTCCCCCTCTGCTTCCATTCAAGAAATCCAGTCTGTCTTTTTGATGTCGAGTAGACACAGTATTATTCAGTGGCAAAATCACTAACTCCGGAATCAGAGAATCTGAGAGAGTCATATCCTCAGGGTGGGAGAAACACCTGATCACCTGTGAAACTTTGGCCAGGTCACTTTCTCTCAGGATCTCACTTTCCTCATTTACCAAATGAGGAGGTTGGATTAGTTGGTCTCTGAGGTCCCTTCCCTATAATCTATGCTCCTAAGTATACAGTTAATTATGGAAAACTACTCGGGAGTATTAAACTGCCTATTGTTCCAGGACTTTGATCCAAGCCACCACAAAAACTTAATATCAATCCATTTGACTATATGCAAGAAGGCATTTGTTTTTTGAACTGGTACAAAACAAAGCAATTTTTAAAGATCTGAGAGACAACCTGCAATTGTTAGAAAACTGGAAAAAAACATTACATTTACATCTCAGCTGTACTTAATCTCAAAGATCAAAAGTTAACATTATTATAAGATGCTGCGGAAAACAATTCACATTTCATAGTTCTTAGAATCAAGAAGGTTTACATTTCGAATGTAAACACACACTGGAAAAAATGATCTTTCTCCCCCACAGGATCTGGGCAGTCTGTCTCTTGGGATGGTGCAGAGGGCATAGAAATAGCTCTCTACATATTGCAGTTGGTTTGTTGAAAATGAATTGCCAAAATACTGATCATTCATACTATTAACTTAACTGAAGCAATTTAATGCACAATAAGGTGGGGAAGACCTGGGCTGCCACCAATTCTCCCCTCCCCCATCTCCTTTTAATGCCAAAGAGGTCCTGGTATTGTTTTTTTATTAATTCAAGTTAAGTCCTAGGGAAGCTTCGAGCCAAGCACCTCTTTAATCAAATGCTATGTTTTCAATGAGTTACAAAGAATACTGACAGCTAACCATCCATCTTTAGGAGGATTATTGCCTCCTTCGATGCTTTAATTGTCCACTGAATGTGGCCAATCTCAGGCTGCCCAGCAGAATGAGATACCCAAACACTTGTTGAAACTCAACGGATAAAACATCAGAGGATGGTGGAAAGATGGTTGAACTTGGATTCAGAGAACCAGAGGTCAAATTCTGACTCTATTACTTAGCACTCCACATGACTGCAGGTAAGTCAGTTCATTTTTTAAAACTTTGGTTTTGGGGCAGTTAGGTGGTTCAGTGGACAGAGCCCTGGGCTTGGAATCAGGAAGACTCATCTTCACAGGTTCAAATCTGAACTGTGTGACCCTGGGAAAGTCACTTGACTCTGGCCCAGTTTCCTCACCTGTAAAATGAGCTAGAGAAGGAAATAGCAAAGCCACTCCAGTACCTTTGCCACACCCCCTTCTTTTGGGGGAGTCAGTCAGACAAGACAGAGAAACAACAAACCTTAGTCTCCTTATATGTAAAATGAAGGAGCTGAAGTGACTAGATGAACTTTAAGGTTCCTCCCAAAACTAGAACCAGTATCTTCAGATAAACCAATGAGAGGCATGTGGTTTAGCTGATGGAAGCCCAGGTCTGGGAGTCAGGAAGTGCTAAATGAGCCCCTGAGTGAGTCACCTAATTTCAGAGCCCCAGATGAACCTCTAAAACAAAATCAGAAAGAGGATGAGAAGAGAGATGCTGGGCTATATTGGCAGAAGGAGAACCCAACATCATGAAATCACTAAGTAGCTAGATCCATCAACAGGTTGGATGCCCTGGGCAGATGGACTACCTGAATACGTTTTTTCTTTTCTTTTTTTTTTTAAATTTCCAAGCCAAAACATTTTCATTCGCACCTTCTTTTCCTTCCTTCCTTCCTCTCTTTCTTTTGAAGAAAACATGGAGGGGGAAACAATAGTATTTCAAAGAAAAGATGACCCAAGATTTAGCCAGTAGTTAAGCTAAAATCGTAATCAAACTATCAGGGACTTTGCTGCAGTGATTTCTGTGGCCTCGATTTTGATTGGTGCTTCTGATATTTCCCAGTCGGTGTCTGAGATCCCATCTGGAATCACCTAGTTGTGATCGCTTTTTACATTGCCTCCCACTCACCCTCCCAGCATGTGAAAAGACTCAACTTCCTACCCAAACCAGTTTGGAAGTCTTTGCAGGCCGCTCCCAACCAGCTGGACAATGCACAATCCCAAAAGGGAGAGCTTGTATTTCTTGGCCACTTCAGAGATTAAAGGCCTGCTATCCTCTGGCTAAACATGGGACCAATTTCCGGTTCTCATAAGGCAGAAATCCACATCCTTCTGAAAAGCAAGATAACTAGGCTCTGTCATCCCTTCCTAGTCAGGAATTGTGTTCAGGCTGTCTTTGAGCAAAGAGCTTCTCTGGACTCTGGCACCTCTCTAACTTGGGGGGCCTGAGCAGAGCACAAACCCTGAGAATCCTCACAATAGCCAGAGAAAATCAGAAAATGACAAGGCAAAGAGGATTAGGACTTCATCGTTCTGATGTTTTGCTCTGAAAGTGAAAAGTCTAGTCAAAATGACCCCTAAATCATTTCAGGGGAGGGGGAGTCTGTGAAGGGAAGGGGTACCAAACCACATCACAACAACCCAGGGGGCTAATGAGATATTCCCATTATTAGAACAAGTGAGGGCCTTGGGTTTTCCATTGCAACAAAAGCTTTGCTTATGGGGGCAGCCAGAAAATACACCCAAACCAAAAGCATTCCCAGGAAAGCTATTTGAAAAAGTGAGAAATCTAATGTTACAGGAAATTAGCATCCCTCTAATACAAGGTGTATCGGGGTGGCGGAAGGATGGCAGAACCTCCCAGAATGTGGCAACAGGCAGCATGTGAACACTGAACGCTGCTAATACCGCTGCTTCTTCAGGGCTGCAGTCAAAGCCCACGCTCTTTCCAATGCCCTCCCTACTTGATAACCAATGTAGCCGTGGTGTTCAGGTCCCTGTCTGTAGGCAGCGGGGATGTGAGAGCAGCAGGACAGAAATTTGGGAAAACAAATGAATAAAAGGAGAATACTAAGGTTCTCTCAAATTTGAAAACTGGAAGAGGCCTTGGGGACCACATCCAGCCTAGGACTTCTTAACGTGTGTCATAGACCCTGATGAAGCATATGGACCCTGTCTCAGAATCCTGGTTCTGAATCAATAACATAAAACACACAAGATGAGGAAGGAAAGCAACGTACTGAAGTATATTTATCAAAATATTGACAAGTTAAATTCCTAGACCTGAAAGTGCAAACTCCTGATTTGGTCCGACCTCTATCAAACCAAATAAAACCTCTCGGCAACACCCGCCGCAAGAGACTGACCAAGCCTGTACTTGAAGATGTATCTAGTGATGATGGGGAACTCACATATCTCCAAGAAGCCCATCCTGATTTCGGACAGCCCTAAAGATAGGAAATTCTTCCTTGCATCAAGCCTAAACTTCCTTCTCTGGAACAACCCCCTTCTCGCCTATCCTAGGGCACGGTCTGCAAACCCATCCTAGGGCACCCACCGCCCCACTTCGGAGCCTCGTACCCGTAACTGGGAGAGGTCCTGGTCGGTCCCGGCCACCTCTCTCGCCCCGTTGCGCGGCCGGGGGGAGAGGGAGAAGCCCACCAGTCTCTAACTCTGAATCCAATCTTTTTCATAAGAGCCGTACACAAACACAGAGTCACTCCCCGCCTTGACGGCTCAGTGCCTCGGGCAGGCCAGTTCCCTCCCTCCCGTCTCCCCGTCCCCCGCTCCCCTCTGTGCTGGGGCCGCCCTGACAGAAGGATGACAATACCTCGTTTTGTCTCCGAAAGGCAACATAGTCGAGGCTGGGAGGGGGGACCATGCAGCCTCGTTCCGACAGCCCGGAGTTCCCGCTTGCGCCCGAGCCAGCCCGGGACAAGGTGAGGTGAGACCAGGTGAGGCGAGCGGCGCTGCCCCGCCAGGTGATGCTGGGACACGCCCTTGAACTAGCGAAGCTCCCACGGCGGGCTGGGAGGACGCTGCCCCCTGGCGGGGAGCGCTCGGCACAGCAGCACCCCACTGGGAAGGCTGTGGATCTTCCCCACGGCCTCCCCAAATCTGTGGTCGGCTCCGAGCCCTGGCAAACTCAGGAGCCCCTGACCCAAACCTCAGGCCAACTCTTTCCTGCCTTTCCTCCGTGCCTTAGACAGCAGGCCAACCGACGGCCAGTCTTCTCCAGGAATCTGGAGTGTGCGCTTCTGCGAAGAGAAGCGGGGTGCGAACACCGGGTGTGGGTGCCTCCCTCAGTCCCAGCCCTAGACGCTGCTGCTGCCGCCGCCGCCGCTGCCGCCCAAGCCTTCCTCCGTCCTACCCCGACAGGCAGGAGCAACTAATTGAAGGGGCCCTCGGGGAAACAGCACCCCTCCCGCCCCCCTCCTCTTGCAGCTGTGGCGATTCCTCTCAGTTAGACGGCACACACACACTCACACTCACTCACTCACACACACACACACACACACACACACACACACACACACTCACTCACTCACTCACACTCAAGCTCCACCCCTGCTGCGCTAGGCTGGGCGAAGCTGAGCCTGACTAGTTGAAGATGGACTGCGCCCCCCGCCTCGCTCCTTCTTCTCCGTCTCTTTCTCCCCCCTTCCCCGACTACGGCTGGCGCTCTCAGGCCTGACTGGGTCCTTCCAGTCCAGGACAGCCGGACCGGACCCGGCCTGGCGCGCTCAGTTAGCCAGGGCAGCTCCAGACCCGCCATTTGCTCGGGGTCTCCTCCCAGCCCAGCCCAGCTCCGCCTCTGCCCCCGGCCCCGCCCCCGCCGTTCTTCTCCCTCTCCTCTGTCCCTCTAGTGTGCCAGGCAGCGGGGGCCTCCTAGAGAGCCCAGCGCTGACCCAGGCCAGGCCGAAACCCCGGGGCAAGGCTCAGCGGCCTTTCTGTCCATCTCCTCAAAACTCCCGAAAGAGTAAAGAAAGCTAGAAGACCAGAAAAGTGGGTGGTGGTGGGATCACGGTCAGGGGGCCAGGGTGAGACTGCGCCAGGGGAGATTCCAAGCTTCATTCAGCCCCCCACCCAATTTCAAGCACACAGAAACACACACACACACACACACACACACACACACACGCCTGTCCCTCTGGATAACCCCCGGAGAAAGAACTCGGACTAAAGTGGCCTTTTCTTCCGGGCTCCAAGGAGGGAAAACTGTTGGGGTTCGCTCTGGGTTTGAGGGCAAAGTGGGAGGGCAGAAGAGAGACTGTAGCGTGGACCCGGAAAACAGGAAAACTCTTTGCTCCGGGGAAGCCCCGGCCCGGCTGCCTACTTAGTGTCTGCGCCCCGACTAGATCGGCAGCCGGACGGTGCTTCTGGCCGGGCCGCAGCTCGGTGAAGCTTCCAGGGATCTCCAAGACCCCACTCCCTCCCGCGATCCAAGGCTCGGAGACTTAGAGTTGGGAAGGGATCTTACAGGTCATCTGGTCCAACCCCCTGTTTTGGAGGCTTTTGTCTTCCAAACCCTAGGAGCGGTGCTGGGGTGACTCCTGGGCCAGGGGCAGGAGGGGGGAAAGGAGAGGAAAACAGCCGCGGACCCCCCCACCCCCAGGCTTCCCCGTGCAAGGCGTGCGAGAACTTTGCTTACCTTGTGGCTTTCCGCACAAAGTAAGAGGAAGTAAAGTCCCAGTGGTCGTCCAGCCACGCTTCCACCCAGGCGGTGTCCCGGGGCTCCCCGGGCTGCCCGGGCTGCCCCTGCCTCTGCTGCTGTTGCTGTTGCTGCTGTTGCTGCTGCTGCTGCTGCCGCTGCCGCTGCCGCCGGCGCCGGCGCCGCCCCCGTGGGCTCGGGCTCGGGCAGCCCGGCTCCATGGTCCCGCGGTGCTGCCCCCGCCCAGGGGCCGCTACTCGCTGGAGGCGCTCGGGGCCCTCCTCCCTTCCCCCCCACGGGGGCCCGCCCTCGCGGAATCCGGAGCCCAAGCGCTCCGGCTGGCCGGAGGGCCAGAGGGCGGAGGGCGGGAGCGCAGCGCCGGCCTCCCCCGCCCTCCCCGGGGGCGCCACCGGCTCTCCAGGTGTGGCAGGCTCGGGCGGAATCCGCGCTGGACTGAAAGTGACACGGAGGCTGAGGCGAGGCGCACTTTGGGGAGGGCTGTCTCCCTGGCTGCCCAGTGTCCCCGGGGCGTGGGTGCTGAGGCGCGGGCGGGCTCGGCCACCGGGGTGCGCTGCGAGCCAAGTGAAGCCGGGAGAGCACAGAACGCGGGGCTGCTGTGGTGGGGGAGCAGGTTTCTGTGCCTCGCTGCAGTCGGAGAAAGTGGCGAAGGCTGCTGACGGGCCGCAGGGTTGAAAGGGGGGGTGGCATTTGCTAGGCTTCACACCTGGCGCCCGGGGAATCAGGGGATCGTGGGCCAATTCCCCACAGTGGGCTGGGAAGGACAATGAGCATCTTTACTCCTTGCCTGTGACTGCCACTGAGGACCACGGATCTGTCTGCTGCAGCCAGCCCCGCTGGACGGAGTGCTTGCGAGTATTCGGCCATTTCTCTTGCTGACCACCGAGGATAAGACAAGTGCTTTTTTTTTCTCTTTCCATCACCAAATTTGAGAACCAAGTTCCTTTACAGCTCTAAATTCATTACTTATAAATGTCTCACGACGTCCTAGTTTCTCTACCTAAGGATCACACGTTTTCTTATTTTGCCTAGTTAATGAATATTCATTAATTGCGCGTGAAACGCTGGACAAATGAACCCCCCTCTCTGGGCCTCGAGACTCTTTCAGCTCTTCCAGTCTTTCTGTGTATGTGTGGTTCTATGTTAAGCTGATGGCTTCAACCTAAAGCTGGGGTAAATAGTCTCCACCCTCCTACTTTACCCTACTTTGCCTCTTGGCAATCTGGCTCACCACGCTGCTGTTTCTGAAGTGAGATCTCTGAAAAGCTTCATCTGAAGGCATTTTACAGTCCTCATCTTTCACCTCTGCAGTATGTGACACTGGTGACCACCTTCTCCTAGACACCTTGTCTTTCCCGGGTTTTCATGATCTTGCTCTCTCTTGTCCCGGTCCCCCCCCTCACTGCTTTCCCATCTTCTTTGCTGGATCATCTATGTATTGGGGAACCCCACAACTCTGTCTTTTCTTCTGCCTCTATATTCTCACGTTGGTCTCACCAGCTCCCACTTCTTTTTAGGAGCCTCTCAAATCTATATATCCAACCAACCCTATTCTGTCTCTTAAATTTCAGCCCGCAGGGCAGCTAGGTGGGCAGTGAATAGAACACTGGACCTGGAATCAGGAGGACCTGAGTTCAAATCCAGCCTGAGACAATTGACACACTAGCCGTGTGACTTTGGGCAAGTCACTTAAACCCAATTGCCTTCCAACATGCCAAAAAAATAAAAATAAATTCCAGTCCTGTATTATTAGGTACACATTGAGCGTCTCCAAATGGACACCCCATAGGTATCTCAAACTCAATATGTCCCAAACAGAACTAATTTGGTTTCCCCTTAAGCCTCTCTTTTTAACTTCTCTATTTCTGCTGAGGGCACCAAAATCTTAACTACCTGGGTTTGCAATCTCACTCAACCTGAAATCTTCCCTCTTCCTCATTACTTTCATCCAGTTACTTAGTCTTGCCAATTTGGTCTCCAATCGTAGGTCCAGGTCCTTGTCTCCCTTCCCTTGGGTTCTGAGGATAGCCTCCTACTTGGTCTCTGGCATCCAGTTCCTCCTCACTCCAATCTCAGGCTCCTCATGGCTGTCAAACTGATATTCCTAAATCCAGTGTGACCACATCACTCCCATATTCGAGTTGCTACAGTGACTCTTCTTGGATTCTAAGAGAAACTCCAGCTGTCTCCACAGACAATATCTGAGACTAGCTAAATTACCCTACCTGGACCATGTTTCCTCATCTTCCCCATGGTCCTTTTCATGTCAGATGCTACTACTCTGCCCTAGAAGCCAGACTTCCACAGACCATGCCCAGAAGGAGCTGAGTTACTCAGCTCTGGACTCCCCACAATAATGCATGTTCATTATTTCAGCCATTCTCCACCCAGCCCCCTTTTCCATTTTGGTCTGAGAATTACAATCCAATCCACCTATCATTGATTCAGAAAGTGTGAGTCAATGGATTGTAAGATTATTCCACTTATCATTTCAGTGACTTCCCAGACCAAATCCCTTCCCTGGTCAGGACTACTTTACATGGGTTGTCCCTTCCAATCAGAATGTAAATCTGAGGATAGGACTTCTTGGTTTTTTTTTTTTTTTTAATTTGCATGCCTAGCACCTAGAACAAAATAGATGGTCAGTAAGTGCCCACTGATTGATTAATTACACAAATGAAATATCTAATATAGAATGTGCTTTAAAAAAAAATCTGTCAGAAAAGCAAAGGACTGGTGCCTGAGAACAAAAACAACCAATATTCCAATCCACTCTGTTGCCAATCTCTGTCTTCCTCAGTTCTCTTTAGAGTTTCCCTCTTTGGGCTTATAAAAATGGAGAAACAAGTTCAGGACCTAAGGGATCTACATACAGGCCCTGATACATAATAGTATTTGGGGTACGGCCTCCATATGGTATTGGGATTGCGAGCTCATACTGTCTTCCATTAGGATTTACACAGTCCTCATGACTCAAGAACACAAGCCCATTACTCTTGCATCTCATAGCTCTCTGCCATGTCAGCCCTCTTTCTTTTTGCATTTCCGTCACTTTCCTATTTGTCTTCTGTTTTCTTGTCATTCTCTGTCTCCATCTGGTGCTGGTTTCCCTTTTCCTTGGAAGGGGAAGGTGCCACAGTGGTCTCCCTCCAGATTTCAGTCTGTGCTTCTGTCCCTGGCTTCCTATCAGTCTTTGTTTACATCAGGGGTCTTCCCCATATTTTTGGTGGTTCCCTGATTCCAGGGAACTTGATCAAGTTTTATGGATAGCCCTTATTCTTTATTTCCTCAATTTTAATATTTTAAAACTATTTTGAAATTCTTGGTTGAAAGCATTAAGGCTAACAGATATCACCAAGTTTAGGTTTGAGGATGATCTTCTCAAGAAAAAAGGCCAATTCAAGAAAGTGAACTACACTTAACTTGGAGCCTTATGTTGCTTCAGCAGCCAGGGGACTAGGACTGAGCCTGGTCAAAGAATTTATACATTTTTCAAGAAAAACAATAGGGCAGGTGGTCTTAGTTGGCTGCTCCAAAGCATGCCGGGGCACATCCGCTCCAACTGAATATTTCAGCAATTCATTTTTTTCTGGTCCATTAAGTCTGGAGGTTACATGCTCCAAAAGGTGTCTGACAGTATGGGTTGTGACACATTTTACAGTGATTTCACCAGCTGCCTTTGTTTGAACACACTCTAGATGATTCCAGAGATCAATAATTCACTTGACCTCCCTCCAGATGGCCTAAGCAGCTCACTTGAGAACCCAGTCCTTGGAGGAATCCCCTCAGGCGGTTTAGGGGTGTGTTCTATTTTGATCATGCTTTTGGGCCCTTGTCCCTGAAATAGGTACAATACTCTCCAGTCTCTGTCTCTTCTTCAGGAAGGAAAAATTTTCATGAATTATACTAAAAGAATTTATCCTAATCCTTTTTCATCTGAGTGGAAAAAATTAAAGTAATTAATTTGGGTGAACTAATGAGTTGGAGCTACAGTGTGGTGAAAAGAGCCCTAGTTCTGGAGACAGGGGACCTGGATTCAAAACCCATCTCTTGATGTTTGTGTTCTGTGACCTTGGGACTTCACTTTTTCCCCCTCAGTTTCCTCAACTGCAAAAAGTAAAAGGATTGGACTGGATGGCCTCTGAGAACCCTTCCAAGTCTATATCTTTGTTCATTTGTTTTAGTCCTATTGGATTCTTTGTGACCACATTTGGGGTTTTTGTGGCAAAGATAATGGAATGATTTGCCATTTCTTTCTCTAGCTCATTTTACAGATGAGGAAACTGAGGCAAACAGGATAAGGTGACTTGCCCAGGGTCACACAGCTAGGAAGTATCTAAGGCCAGATTTACATTCAGGTCTTCATGATTTCAGGCCCAACACTCTGTGACGTGCCACCTAGTTGCCCTTATTCCTACATCTTGGATCCCCTAATTCTTCCCAATAAGTCTCCTTGACTATTTGCCATTGGAGTCACGGTAAAGGAAGGGCTTCTCAGGATCCAGCAGCTGTGTCCTGCTAAGTAGTCCATGACAGGGTGGCAGATGGGCTCTGTCATGCCAAGAGGCTACCAGGTGGTGCCACATGGAGGGAAGCATTTTTCCTCTTGGCTTGGTTGTCCCCACGGGTTAAATGAATTAGATTCCTAATCTTCATTTTGTGCCATTTGTCCTGCTGTGTGTCTCTCCTGTCCCGAGGTAAGGGATGACCAGGGTACAGCTTGGGGAAAGGCAAATATTGCAAAACTCACACAATTTGTTATAACTAAGAACTGGAGAAGATGCAATTTCTACAGTTTACTAATGTGTTAGTTATGTGATCTCATCAGTTTGGGTATTCTCTCTACCAGTCAAGCCTACACCTTCTGCAGAGGCCATCTCAGTACTCCTAGTTATGAAGGCTTTCCCCTCTGAGACTGACTCCCATCTGTGCTCTCTATATCTTGGATGTACCACTGTATTTAAATGCCATGGTAGAAGCAATATCCTAACCCCCAGGCTATGCAAGGTTGACTAGTTTGTACAGAAAAGGCATTGAAGCTGTCCCCAAATTTCTCAACCCAATCAAAACTTGATTGTCTCAGGGACTAAAGATTTGGGCCATTGGCATCCCTTCTGGGTCACAGCCATACAAAATAGCCACAAGCAGCTCCAGGTGCTTCCTGGCAGTTGAATGGACAGAGCTGAAACAGGGACTTTGTTGGCTGAATCAGCTCATGGTGAGCTCAGGGCACATCTTTGTGGAATATCCTTCCTCTGCTATGTCTAAGTAAATCTTTGGTTAACTGATGAATGATGACCTACAAGTGCCTCTTTTCATTCAGGTATTAAACATAAACTACCTAACATGTGTGTATGTAAATAATGTGCATATATGCATTTGTGTGTATGTGTGTGTGTGTGTGTGTGTGTGTGTGTGCGTCTTGAACATAAACTAACCTAAGTTAGCCCCGACTCAGAACAAACTCCTTGAAGGCTGAGGCCATGCTTTCCTGTCTTTCTATCCCCAGTGTTAGCACCTGGCATGTAGGAAGTACTCAATGACTGCTTTTTTTTTGGTTTCTTGGTTGATTCTTCTCCATGTCCTCCCATATTTCCTCTAAGGAGAACTATCCAATGTGCGGGAGGCCTTCCTTGGCCCTTCTAATATTTGGCTAATGGCAGACCAACACTTGGGAGTTTGCCCTCCTTGGTGTCCATGCCTTTTGACACCAATAGCCATCCTCATCATACCCCATCCTTCCTTGACTTCTGGGAGTCAGCTCTCCTCCCATCTCTCTGAATGCTTCTCCTCTGGCATTTTGCTGAATCATCAGCCAGACCATGACCTTGCTGTGCACATATATATACCCTACAGCTCTGTCCTAGATTGTGTTTTCATCCTTCTATACATTCACTCTTGGAGGTCTCACCAACTTCCAGAAGTGAGATCATGATTTCATTAGAGAAGACTTCCAAGTCTACAGATGTGGCCTTCATTGCTTCCCTGAATTCCAGATGAGTTGAACAGCTCCACCTGCTTGTTCTCTGAGGCAATTCAGTGCAATAGAAAGAACACTTGGCTCCGGAGTCAAAGCATGTGAGTTCAAATCCACCCTCTGACACTATCCATGTGACCAGAGGCAAGTCTCTTCACTTTCTGTCCCTTATCTTTTTCATTGGTTAAATGAGGGGGTTCAATAGATAGCCTTGAAGGTTCCATCTAGCTCTAAAGTTATAATCCTATGAACCCCATGACTCACTGCCTCCTTCTAGAATCATTATGTTCCATCCATTTCCTCAATAGAAATTTCTCTGATCCTTCCCTATGGTAGTTCTAAAATGATGTTGTTTATTACAAATTTATTGATAAATTGTGCTTAGTCTCCAAGTCTTCCTTGAATAGACTCTGCAAGCCCTCTGCCAGTATGAAAGTTCTCAGCATTTTAGAACAGTTCAAATGAACATGTATTTATTTTTATCTGTGTACATATGAAAGTAAAGTCATTGAGACCCAGAGGGTTGGCCATGGAATCAAGACAATTTAATTAAGGTTTAGATCTCACCTTAGAAATTTAGTAGCTATGTGACCATGGGGCAAGTCGCCTAGCCTCCTTAACCCTCAGTTTTCACATTTGTACAGTAGGGCATGAACAGCATCTATACCACAGAGTACAACTTTAGAAAACAGCTCAGAGAGGATAACTAAAATTATTTAAGCCCAGAGTCATCCAGTTCTTTCCTCTAAGCCCAGTGTTATTTCTATTATCGCACTCAGCTAAAACATTCCTCTCCTCAAAATGATAACGTCTTGAGTAATGCTGTGAAGTACAAAATTTGTTGATAAAATGTGCTCAGTCTGTAAATTTTCTTTAAATAAGTTCTGAGAGCTCTCTCAACATGAAAGCACTCAATATTTTAAAACAGGATTGTATTAAGTTTTAATTTTAAAGAATATATCTTTAATTTTTTTTTTGGATTTTCAGTTCCAAATTCTCTTCCTCCATGTAGTCCCTCCCCCTCTCAATGAGAAGATAAGAAATATGATGCCCATTATTCATACAGAACCATTGTGCTGACCTCATCGTTGTATGTCTGTGAAACCTGGTCAGTCTACTAGCACCATGCTAGGAAACTTAATCTTTTTCATTTGAATTGTCTTAGGAAGACTTTGAGGATCACCTGGCAAGATAAGGTACTGAACACTTAGGTTCTTTCTCCAGCTAAATTGCCAAGCATTCAAACCCTATTGCAGAGAGAGCAACTCCAATGGGCTGGCTTTGTTGTTTGAATGCCAAAGGTATGTTTGCCTAAAAGACTATTTAACAGAGAACTCATGCAAGGAAGGTGCTCACATAATGGTCAGAAGAAGCGATACAAGGACACTCTCAAGGTCTCTCTGAAGAACTTTGGAATCCATTGTATGATGTGGGAGATTCTGGCAAAGGGCTGTCCAGCATGGTGTGCCTGCATCCAGGAAGGCACTGTGCTCTATGAGTGAAGCAGAATTGCTGTAGTTCAAAAGAAACATAAGATGCACAAATTTAGAGACATCTCCATTCCGAATGTTCATATGGACTATTTGTGCCCAACCTGTGGTAGAGGGTTCTGAGCTTGTATTGGTCTGAGCCACAGTCGGACACACCGTAACTTTACTCCAACATAATGATGTCATTTTGGTCCTCTTCTAGAATGAGGGATAACAACCAACCGACCATGTAGAACATATTTCCACATTCGCTTACTATGGGGGAAAAAGCAAGAAAAGCACAGAGAGAAAGAGAGAGACAGAGACAGAGAGAGAGAGAAAGAGAGAAAGAGCTAGAACGTTATATTTCAGTTTGCATCCTGAGTCCATTAAATCCCTCCCTGAAGGCAGCACGTTTCATCATGAGTCCTTTGAAATTGTCTTGGATTATTGTATTGACCAGAATAGTTAAGACTTTATCATTCTCCTTGTTCTACTCATTTCACTTTGCATTAGCTCGTATGTCCTTCCTAGTTCTTCTGAAACCATTCCCTTCATTATTTCTTACTGCAAGTGGTATTTTATCACAATCATATAATAATAATAATCATTTGGATAGCACCTACTAGAGACCAGCCACTGTACTAAGCACTTTCCGATATGATCTCATTTGAGCCTCACAACAACCCTGGGAGGGAGGTATAATTATTATCCTTATTGTACCCATGAGGAAATTCAGGTTGGCAGTGGTTAAGTGACTTGCCCAGGATCACAAAGCTAATGAGCATCTTAGGTCACATTCGAACTCTAGTCTTCCTGACTCCAGGCATGAGACTCTAACCATTGTGCCACCTAGCTGCCTCAACTTGTTCAGTCATTTCCCAACTGATCCCTTCAGTTTCCATTTTTTTTTTTTTGCACCAGAAAAAGAGCTGTTTTCCTTTTTCTTTCATCTCTTTAGGCTACAGACCTAGTAGTGGTATTGCTGGGTCAAAGAGCATTATGAATCCTTATGAATATGGAGTGGAAGTGATGAATATATTTAAAGGATAAGATGTGGTAAAGTGCCTGAAGAACTGTGGACAGAGGTTCAAAATATTGTATAGGAGGCAGGAACAAAAAAAATCCCAAAGAAAAAGAAAGCAAAATGGCTGTCTGATGAGGCTCTACAAATAGCTGAGGAAAGAAGGAAAGTGAAAGGCAAAGGAAAAAGTAAAAAAAAAAAGTAAACAAAACTGAATGCAGAATTCCAGAGAATAGCAAGGAGAGATAAGGTTTTCTTAAATAAGAAATGCAAAGAAATACAAGAAGACCATAGAATAGAAAAGACAAGAAATCTGTTTAAGAAAATGAGAAATATCTAAAGAACATTTCATGCAAAAATGGGCATAATAAAAGACAGAAATGGTAGGGACTTAATAGAAGTACAAGAGATTAAGAAGAGGCTGCAAGAATATACAGAAGAAATATACAGGAAAGACCTTAACATCGCTGATAATCACAATGTTATGGATTCTGATCTAGAGCCAGACACCCTTGAGAATGAAGTCAATGGACCTTAGGAGGCATTGATGACAACAGGGCTAGTGAAGGTATTGGCATTCAAGCTGAGCTATTTAAAATTGTAAAAGATGATGGGTTAAAGTTTTTACTCAATGCACTAGGAAATTTGGAAAATCCAACAGTAGCCACTGGGTTAGAAAAGATCAGTTTACCTCCCAATCCTAAAGAAGGGCAATGCCATAGAATGTTCAAATTACTGAACATTTGTGTTCATTTTACATGCCAGTCAGGTTATTCTTAAGATTCTGCAAGCTAGGCTTCAGAAATATGTGAATTGAGAATTACCAGAAGAGGAGGCTGGTTTTTGAAGAGGCAGAGGAACTAGAAACCAAATTATTAACATACTCTGGATTATGGAGAAATCAAAGGAGTTCCATAAAAAAAAAAAATCTACTTCTGCTTCACTGACAATGGTAAAGCCTTTGACTGAATCACAACAAGATGTGGCAAGTCCTCAAAGAGATGGGAGGACCAGATCATCTTATTTGTCTCCCAAGGAACCTGTATGCAAATCAAGAAGCAGTTAGAAATGACATGCAATACATGAATGGTTTAAGACTGGGAAAGGAGTATGACAAGTCTGTATATTGTCACCTTATTAACTTAACATATACAGAGTACATCACACAAAATGCCAGACTGGATGAATAAAAAAACTGGAATTGAGGTTGCCAGAAGAAATAACAATCGTAGATACATGAATGATACCACTCTGATGGTAAAAGTGAAGAAGAATTAGGGTGAAAGAAGTTTAACATAAGCCCCCCCCCCCAAAAAAAAAAAACAAGACAAAACAAAACACAAACTAGGATTATAGCAACTGGTCTCATCACTTCCTGGCAAATATAGGTAGAAGAAATGGAACCAATGACAAAATCTATATTCCTGGGTTCAAAGATCACTGCTGACAGTGACTGCAGCCATGAAATTAAAAGATGCATCTTCATTGGAAGGAAACCTATAGCAAATCTGGACAGCATACTAAAAAGTGGAGACAGCACGTTGCTGACAAAGGTCTGTATAGTCAAAGCTATAATTTTTCCAGCAGTAAGGTATGGTTGTGAGAGCTGGACTGTAAGGAAAGCTGAGAACTAGAACATCGATACTTTTGAATAGTGATGTTGAAGAAGACTTTTGAGAGTCCCTTGGACTGCAAGGAGATGGAAACAGTCAATATTTTAAGAAAAAATTCAAACTATTAATTGGAAGGACAAATACTGAAGCCGAAGCTTAAATTCTTTGACCGTATAATGAGAAGGCAGAACTCACTGGAAAAAAAGAATGGATATTGGAAAAAAATTGAAGGCAAAAGGAGAAGGGGATGGCAGGGGATGAGCTGGATAGATAGTGTCATGGAAGCAATGAATATGAGCTTGGATGGATTTCAGGAGACAGTGGAGGATAGAAGGTCCTGGAGTGTTACGGTCCATGAGACCAGGCAGAGTTGGACATAACTGAATGACTGACAACCAGATCATTTTGATGATTACAACTTTGTAGTATAGGTTGAGATCTGGTACTGAATTTTTAAACAATTTTTAACCCTAAGTATTCTAATGCTTTATCACTTAGAAGACTACTTTCCTATGCTTAAACAGCTCAAGAACATATATGCATTATCATTGAGATTAAATGGTATTCAGAGAAGACAAAGAACATCTCTAATTAATCAACTAACTGTCATTACTACAAACATCATCACAAATCTAAGGCAAATGCCTCTTCTCAGTAATGCCTTGTTTCTTGGTTAGGACAAAGATTCTGGTCAGATGATGCTATGTTGATGAGACAAATCCATTGTCCTTAGTTAAGATGTTATGCCCTCCACAAAACCTATTCTGCTGTCCTATCATGGCATAGAGAGGGTCCTGGATTCTTGGAAGTAAGGGGAAAGACAGTAAGTGGAAAACCCTGGAAATTTCAGCCTGTGCAGTCTCTAAATATGGCCCTGGCAATTGACTGAGTTTATTTTTCTATGGACCAGCCTAGCTGTTAACAAGGAAGCTCAACACAAGTAAGATGCCATTTGATGATGAATTCCTTAGCTATGGCAACCCATGAAACAAAGAAAATTTTGAAATGACCTTTAATCTTGTATAGCCCCTTTGGCTTCAGCAGAGTGGCAGAAAGGGGGACTCATAGTTTTTAAATATTTAACATATAAATTTTTAATTGACTATTGGTATTTTATGATCCTTTTCCAGTGACCAAATGGACATGCTACTAGAAGTACAAGTAGAGATGTTGAGTCATCAATTTTTACATCCCTTCACATCTCAAATCAGAAGAAAGGAACTGCAACTAAATGGAATAATGGCTCACAGATACACCTTGGAGAGATAAAGATAGGAATTGGCCTACTGGGCTTTATAATATACCCAAAGGCACCAAAAAACATGATTTTATGGAATATTATAATAGATTTGATAAGTACTTGCAAGAAGAATATCACGAATAGTAGCAGTGAGCCATAGAACACAATTGTCTCTGAAGAACTGAAAATTGATATCACACAAAGGATACTGGAGAGTTTCACAGTGGATATGAGCAGGCTGTAACATATAACTAATGAAAAACTGTGAAGAAAAATTAGGAGGAGATGATGTCATCAGGGAAATGTGTAATGCTGTCTTAACTACACTTTTTCTAAAGTATCGCCTAGCAGATTAGGACATTGGAGGTAGATGCCTGGTAGTTTTAGGTCTCCCAGTATTTCTTCTCTCTCTCTCTCTGTCTCTCTGTCTCTCTGTCTCTGTCTCTGTCTCTCTCTGTCTCTCTCTCTCTCTGTCTCTCTCTCTCTCTCTCTCTCTCTCTCTCTCTCTCTCTCTCTCTCTCTCTCTCTCCTTCCTTTCTCTCTCCCAGCTTTATTTTTTTTTCACTTAACAAAAATCTATTTTCTTTTCCTACCACCTCTCCCTTCGTCTTTGACAAAAGAAAAAAAAAAATCCTTGTCACAAATATGCACAGATGGGGAGGGAAACAAATACCCTCCTTGGTCATGTTTTACATGTATAGTATTTTATTTTTCCAATTACACATATAATTTTCAACACCCATTTTTATAAGATTTTGAGTTCCAGAATTTTTTTTCCTTCCTTCTTCACCTCTCTCCTCCCCAAGACAGAAAGTAATTTAATATATAAGTTATACATGTACAATCATGACAAACATATTTCCACATTAGTCATGTGAAAGGATCAGTGCAAAAGGGAAAAACCACAAGAAAGAAAACAACAACAACAAAACCCTAAAAGTGAAAATGGTATGCTTTGACCTCTCTCAGATTTCATAGTTCTTTCTCTAGACGTGGATGACATTTTCCATCATGAGTCTTTTGGAATTGTCTTAGATTCCTGCATTGCTGAGAACAGCTAAGTCTATTAAAATTATTCATAGCACAATGTTGCTGTTACTGTGTACAGTGTTCTCCTGGTTCTGCTCACATCACTCAACATCAGTTTGTGTAAGTCTTTCCAGGTTTTTCTGAAGTCTGCCTGCTCATCATTTCTTATGGAACAATAATATTCCATTACATTCATATACCATGACTTGTTTAACCATTCCCCAATTGATGGGCATCCCCTTGATTTCCAATTTTTTGCCACCATAAAAAGAGCTGCTATAAATATTTTTGTACATGTGGGTCTTTCTCCTTCTCCTTTGGAACATATACCAACCAGTGGTATTGCTGGACTGAATGGTATGCACAATTTTTTTTTAGCCCTTTGGGCATAGTTCCAAACTGCTCTCAGGAATGGTTGGATGCATTCACAACTCTACCAACAATGCATTAGTGCCCCAATTTCTCCAAATCTTCTCCAACATTTATCATTTTCTCTTTTCTATCACATTAGTCAATCTTATAGGTATGAGGTGATACCTCAGATTTGTTTTAATTTCCCCAGGCTTTTTTGTCTTCTTCTTAGAATTGTGGGAAGAGGTTGATGTGACTCATGAGCTAGTCTCTGCCATTCTATGGGATTATAGGAAACAGAAAAACTGAGAATATACAAGGAATGATGATGCACAGACACTACAGAGGGAAAGCAGTGAAGGCTGGCTGTATAGGAGTCTCATAAACGAAGTGGCCAATGGGATGAAGAAGAGACACCATAGCCATGGAGGAATTTAGACTGAAAGCCACACCTGGTGTGTGTTTTTAAAATTTTTCCCCTCTTTCATCCTTGAGGACTTGAAGGTAATGCTTTGGTGGTTGGGGAAAGTTTACCTTTGTTCCTTAAAAAGTTTGTTTATCCTTTGGTATTTAAATCTCCCTACAAATCAGTAAAATGTGATAAGGTCATTACTGGATGTTTTGTATTTTATTGTTAAAATGAAGTTTTTGAGAGAAGGTAACTGGGGTAGGAGAAAGAAAGATTTGTGGTATTTTGCCTAAGCATGATTTCTGGCTGGGGGCTCAGAGCTATAAAAAGGTTTATTGATTCATTTGTACAATTCCCCAAGGCAAGCAGAATAGTTTTACTAGAATTTTTCTAGGCAAATGGGTTGAAAGTGATGACTGTGATTAGTCAACTGCCTGAGCTATCATTGAGGTGGGCAGTTACTATTTATCCTCATTTTTTGTGGTGCTGGTTTGCTAGGAAAGACAGTTCCAGAAATGGACAAGCCAAAGGAATGAGCTGAGAAAGAAGTCATAACCAAAAAGGAATAGCATGGTCTTCTAAAAGTGGGTCATATGTCTTTAACTGAAAACTCTGACTGCTAACAAGCTCTGCATAGCACTATACTATTAAAAATGTATGATAGGAAGAGAAAACAAGCTGAATATGCTACAAGGGTGATGGACATCAATCTGAATGCTCCACTGACATCCTAAAGATATTGGGAGAACATTTAAAAAGCCTCCAGTATATTGGGTGAATCCCTTCTGCTAAACTTATGAGATAGATGGACATGAACAAGAGTTGTATAGGGTGGGCAGGTCTGGATAGATTGCAATCTGCATAGATGGAGAATACATCTAACCAATAAAATCACTGATTCATGAAAGTATTAGAGAGTAAGATGATGACTCATCAGGACACAATTTAACTCTGCAAATCTAATCCTTTATACAAGGTCTAAAGAATTGACAATGAATATCACCTTAAAGGCAATAGAGGAACACCTAATTGGTAAGAACAGAATGCACTGCACTGCAAAAGAGGAATTATGAAGAAGTAGAGTAAAATATATCATCAAAGGAAGACAGAATGAAAAAGAAGAGCTGGCCACATGGAGAAAAAAAAGCAAGTGATAAATAAGGGTGGCCCATGTGTTCCACTGGTGTCTTTGGAAAGTTAAGAGAAAGCATGGAAGTCTTCCAGGACCTTGGACAGCTTATGTAAGGGTTGTGGATGTGGACTGAAAAGAATGGGCAGGTATGGAAGGACTTTGATTTGCCTTATGGGAGAGAATGCCCACATTGATAAAATCACAGATACATTTGAGTACATGCATGGCTCAGTAGAACAAAAACTGCCTGAGGGCAGGGATTATTTTAATTTGATCTTTGTATTCCCATTAGTTGGTACAGTGTCTGGCACACAGTAAATATTTAATAAATGTTTATTTATTTGAAGATAATTATTGTCTTTCCAAAATGATACATGGGATTTCCTAGCTAAGGAAATTCCATAGAAGACTTGATCAAGAATTTAAGTTAAAGAAACTGAAACCCTGGAAGAGATTTCATATAAAGGATATGGGATGATAGATCCAAAACTGTAGTATTTTAGAGATGAGAAAACTAAAGCCCAAGGTGATTAAGTGACTTGCCATCCAGGTCAAAACAAGAGGAACTGAACTTACATTGAAACAGGAGGGACTTGGGAGGAGACAAGGACTTGACTAAAAAGGGTGAAATATGTTAGTGGATAATAGTGTGAACTCTCCCTATGAACCCTAAGAAGAGAGTAAACAGTCTTCTCTTTGGAAGACATTGAAAGCTCAACTAGTGGATTATCATCCAACTGAATGACCTCTGCCAGTCCCATCCTGCCCTTTCTCCAGTGATGAAGATTGGATGGAGGAGAAGGTTAAGTTGTGTGGTTTTTCATCATTAAACAACCACTGACCACAGAAACCTAAAACTCTGTAAGACACCAGCAACATTAGATCAAAGAGACTGCTACAGAGAGGAGTGAACAGAACCAGGGGAGCAATCTATACCACTGATGTCAAACTCAAACAGAAATGGGGCCACTAAAGCATATGTGAGAATCCCTTCGGCAACATATTGACTTAGAAAACTGCACATTATTATCATCTGTTTGATTGCATTTTTATTTATTTTGTTAAATACTTCTCAATTACATTTTAATTTGGCTCAGGAAGCACTGTGGAGCACTGTGGCCTACCTGCAGATTTAGACTGTGTAGTTGAGAACTCTGATTAACAAAATGATCAACCACAATTCCTGAGGACAAGGTGAAAGATGCTCCTATATATGTAAAACATGACCAAGGAAGGTATTTGTTTCCCTCTCCATCTATGCATATTTGTGACAAGAATTTTCTTTTTCTTTTCCCAATGGGGAAGGGAGAGGTGGGAGCAAAACAAAATAGATTTTTGTTAATTAAAAAGAAAATAAAGCTGAGAGAGAGAAAGGGAGGGAAGAGAGTGAGGGAAGAGAAAGAGAGAGACAGAGACAGAGAGAGAGACAGAGAGAGAGAAGAGACAGAGAGAGAGAGAGAGAGGGAGGGAGAGAGAGGGAGAGGGAGGGAGAGAAAGAGAGAGAAAGAGAGAGAGAAAGAGAGAGACAGAGAGAGAGAGAGAGAGAGAGAGAGAGAGAGAGAGAGAGAGAGAGAGAGACTCACTGTCCCCAGTTCTAAAATGCAATAACTCCTCTCTCCCAGTCCCCAGAGCAAATAATGAGCACAGTTGACAATGACTAAAAATAAACTAATTAGTTGGGAAAGAAATTTCAAGGAGAGAAATTAAAGAGAGTCATTTTCCAGACAATGGAATCAAGATGTGACACACTTAACTCAAAGTTCTAGTTTAAAATAGGTCATTTTAAATAGAATTATCTTAACGTTAGGAAAAATAGTATAATCACAAACTTTACCTTTAAAAAATTGAGAGTCTTGCTTACGTAGGTTTATTCAGATAGTATATTATCTTTCAGTGTCTCCAGAAGACTCTCATTTCTCCTTGGTAAATGCCCGGGTAAGAGTCATGGGATCACACGCCATCTGGAAGGGACCTCAGGGGCCCTCTACTGTAGCCCTCTCATCTTACAGAAGAGGAAACTGGGTCTCAGAGGGAGTTAAGTGACTTGCTTAAAGTCACACAGTTAACAAGCTGTGGATTCCCAATCTAAGTCCTTACATTGGACCTCATTTTTGTTTGGTTTTGTTGAGTTGAAAGTTCTTCATTTTTCTTCCTTTAAGTCATTTTTCAGGAGGTGTTGTTGTCTGAATAAGTTTGTTTGCTTTTTGTAGATTCGCTCTGAGTTTTGTGAGCACTTAAAAAAAGTAACCATACATCAACAAACAGGGCTCCAAAGCGTCCGACTTCCTGTTTCTTGGCACATCAGCCTCAAGATGCCCCCAATTTTCAAAGGAAGATACTATACTTGAAAAGTCCAGCAAGAGATACAGGCAAGCTCAAATCCAGAAACATTGTGTGGACACAGGCATAAGGGGCCAAATGAGGCTCAGCTGTTTCTCCTCCCTTACCTCTCAGGATCCTTACATTTCTGGGCTTCTGGACCAATTCCTACAAGATCCCCCTAGGGGGCAATACTCTCTCCCTCTACAAAGTATTTCATGCTTGCTTTCCTGAGTATGTGGCATATTTACTTCCCAATAGAACGTAAGCTCCTTGAGGGCAAGGACTATTTCCTTTAAAATTTTGCCTTTAAGCCCAGATCTTTGTGCTTATTAGTAACTAACATTTATAAAGCACTTTATGGTTTGCAAAACTCTTTACAAATATTAATTTATTTTATCCTTTCAACAGCCTCAAAAGGGATGTGCTTTTATTACCATTTTGCTGATAAGGGCACTGAGGTTGAGAGTGGTTAAGTTCCCACAGTTGGCAAGTGTCTGAAGCAGTGCTTGAACTCGGGCCTTCCTGACTCTGAGCTCAGCATTCTACCCATTGCTTGCTCATAGTTGGTGTTTAATAGATGCTTGGTGAGGATTGCAACAACAAGGCAATTGAAACTAAAAGCTGTAGAATTAGAATGACTAAGGCTGTCTTTAAGGAAGAGACAGAGCAGGTATATTCCTGGCTAGAAGCTGGGGATGCTTTGGTAGCTCTTCCTCCTCTCTGGTCCCACAAGCTGGTGCTACTCAAGCCTTTGTCCTTGACTCTCTTCTCTACTTTCTCTGCCCTCTCTCTCAGTAATCTTATGGACTCCCATATGCCCTCTTACACAGATGACTACAGTCCTGGCCAGGTCTGGAGGCTGCCCCCTGTCTTGTCTTCCTTTTGAGCTTCTTCAGACCTGCATCTCCAACTTCCTACTGAGATGTTCCACTGACATCTCACAGTTTTCAAGTCAAAACTGATTTTTTTCTTTGTATACATTCTTCTCCTTCTGCCTCCTCATCTCCCCATCTATTGTATCAGTCAGCTAAACTGGGAAACTTTCTATCTTCTGAATAGGGTCCATGCTTTTTTTTTTTTTTTTTTTTTTACCTACACCTCTTTGTTTATGTTGTTGCCTATGCTAGAGCATCTTTACTTGACTACACATTAGATATGGGGGTAAGAGATAGTGACAGGCAGGGGTTGACAGCTGGGGAGCTAGGATGATGGTAATGACCTTGAGAGTAATAGGGATGTTTGCAGAAGGGAAATATTTAGAGGAAAAGATGAGTTCGGTTTGGACATGTTGAGCTTGAGATGTCTTTGGGACATACAGTTGAAGATACTTAGTAATTAGTTGGAGATGTGAGTCTGGAGGTTAGGAGAGAACTTAGGGCTGGATAAATAGACCTGAGAACCATCAGTATAGAGATGGTGACTGAGAACATGGGAACTGATGAGATCACTAAATAAACCAGTATAGAAGGAGAAGAGAAGAGGGCTCAGGGTAGAGCCATGGATGCCTTCCACCTTGAATGAGTTTGACCCGGATGAAGGTTCAGCAAAGGAGACCAAGAAGGAGTGTTCATACAGGCAGGAGGAAAACCAAGATGGATTAGTTTCACAGAAATCTAGAGAGAAGAGGATATCTAGGAGAAGAGGATGAACAAGACTGTCAAAGGCTGCAGAAAGGTCATGAAGAATGAGGATGAAGAAAAAGCCAGTAGATTTCATAATTAAGAGATCACTGGTAACTTTGGAGACAGCAAATTCCATTGAATGACGACATCAGAAGTCAGGATGTAGAATTTAAAAGAGAGGAAAGGAAGTGGAGCACCTATTGCAGATGGCTTTCTCAAAGAGTTTACTCATAAAAGGGAGAAGAGATGTGGGGTTAGGATGGACAGATCAAAGGAAGATTTTTGATGATGGGGCAGACATGGATATGTTTGTAGGCAGCAAGGAAGCAGCCTGTAGACTAGGAGAAATTGAAGATAGGTGAGAGAGTGGGGATTATAGAGGGGGCAATCTGCTGAAGGACACAGGATAGAGTGGAACCACTGGTGCATGTAGAGGGGCTTAACCCAACAAGAAGCAGGACTACCTTTTCACGTGAGACAGAAGTAAAAGAGGATATCATGGCAGAAGGCATCAGGGTTATATGAGATAAGATGAGGAAAAGAGAGAGCTCTTGGCAAATGACCAATTTTTTCAGCAAAATATGAGGCAAGGTCCTTAGATAAGGGGGTGGAGAAAGGGGAGCCATGGGGAGGTTTGAAGGGTGATGAAAAAGCTTGGCAGGTCCACTGTATGGTATGGTGATGAGTTAAATTAGGGATGTATAAAAGCATTGTCTTGCAGCATTGAGGACCCAGCTGAGGTTACATAACACAAATTTGGAGTGGATTCAGTTGACATGATTTTGTGATTCTCTCTCTACTCTTTCTGTTGGGTCTCCTCCCTGGCTCAAAATCAGAATCTCTAAGTTACGTGGGTCCTCAAAAGTCATCTTGTCTAGCCTGAACAAGATTAAGAGAAGCACAGGAGGTGTGGAGGCTGAAACCACATATTCAAATGTAGCTTCTGCTGTTTACTAGCTCTACGACCTTAATTGAGTCAGTTCTCCTTCTTAGGTCTCCATATTTTCCTCCTCCTTAAAACAAGTGAATTTCAAGATGATCTTGAAGGCTCTTTCCAGCTTGAAATCACATGGTTGTCTCTCTTTTTCTTGAAGGTCTCAATGGCAGTGAATTCTCCAGGTAACTGAATTTCATTTATTCTCTGCCCAATCCTCTGGTGCTCTCTGTGAGGCTTCTGGAACCTCATGGAGCCTGTGGCCAGTCCAGGAGTTTTGAGTCTCTCTACTTCTATCTCTTGCCTTCAGGCAGCCTCAGAGTGAGGAGGGAATAACCTTATTAGGGCTAGTGGCAGCTGCTGTTGCCTTCCTGCTTCCAGAGCTTCCCTGACTCTGTTAGCAGAAAACTATTTTACAAGATCACTTACAAGTTGGTTCCTAACTATGGGCCATGACACCCTGGGAAGGTCAGTCAGATCCCTTTTCTCTACCAGGTCTCCTTTTTACCCCAAGCCATGGATATTTGTCTTGTTGACTTTCATTTGCCTCTCTGTTTCAGGTGCAGGCAGACATCCCTACCCATCAGACTGGAAGTTGGAACCATGGTAATCTTGGAGACAGGATTCCAGGGAGCTTTTGCAGCTGGTCAACCTGGCAGAGAAGCCCTAAGAAGCCAGAGTGCCTAGGATTGCAGGGGGGTTTAAGATTGGAACTTAAGATTGTGCTTTATAAGAACTGAGCTACGTTGTTTGTATAGTTGTTATTATGCCTTTGAAGTACATATTTCTTTGTAAAACTTAATCCAGCTACTAGTGCCTAAAAGGAACAGGAGCTCAGGGTCCCCCCAAAATTGAGAGAACATAATCAGTGGGAGCTGGAGCTTTTGGCAGCTAGCCTGGACTCCCTGGGCTCCCTCAAGGGCACTGGAGAACCCTGGAGGAGGGGTGAATGGTAACATTCCTGGTCTTCACAAAATGGGTGCCAAGGTAGTCACTGTTAATTATGATGAGCACAGTAAAAGAGGGGCAGCTGGGATAGAGTGGATAGAGCCCCTGGCCTGGAGTCAGGAAACCTGAGTTCAAATCTAGCCTCAGATATTTACTAGCTGTGTGACTCAGGGCAAGTCACTTAACCTCATTTGCCTCAGTTTCCTTATCTGTAAAATAAGCTCTGGTGAAGGAAATGGCAAACCACTCTAGTATCTCTGCCAAGAAATCCTCAAATGGGGTAACAATGAGTCAGACATGACTGAAACAGCATTACAATAGAATAAATTTTAAACAGCTGCTAAATTCAAAGTAGCATTTTGTCCCCTTGTATCTTCTCCATCAATGGATATCAACAGACTATTATAAAATCATAGGATACTAGATCTTGAGCTGGAAAGGACCTCTGAGGTCACTAATACAATGTCCTTATTCTCCTGAAAAGGAACTGAGCCCCAGGGAAATAAAGTGAGTTGCCTCTAGTCACACTGGACCTGTAATGGGTAATAAATGTGAGAGGTGGGATTTACACCCATGCAGAACCTATGAAATTTTGGTGGGACTCACTAACTGGTCTAACATTCTATAGTGTCACAAAAATTGAGTCCATTATAAATGTCACATCTGGGCACTTCATGGGTTTTATAAACCACTGCTTAGCGATACTACTCAGAGAGATGACTGGGGCCACCTGCAAAATATCTTTCAACATCAAGACAGGGCTAGGAAACTCCCAGGTGAAGAAAGTCCCTCCATCAGTGCAGCTCAGTACCCAGTTGACTAAAGCACCAGGAGGTTAAACCATGTGTCTGGAGCCACAGACCTATATGTGTCAGAAGGAAGGACTGGCTGGCCTTGAGCCTGCTCTCTCCCTTGCACCCTGCTGCCTCTCTTAACATTAAGATGCTGCTAATTACAGTGGGATACTGCTATTTCTAAAAATAACAGTAACATCTCACACTTACATAATACTTGAAGGTTTACAAAACACATTCCTCTTTGAAAATGATAGAGTACTATATATGTATTTAAACGTACATATAGATAATCTATACACATATAATCTATATATACCTAATCTATACACACAAATCTTATTTGGTCCTTACATCAACTGGGTGAGGAAGGCAGAACAGAATTCTTCTCTTCCTTTTGTAGAAAAGGAAGCTGAGATCCAGAGCCATGAAGGGATTTGGAAATGGCCACTAGAATGCAAGCATTTTGATTCCCAAATCCAGTGTTCTTTTGGGGGGGGAAGTGTTTTAAATAGTATTTTATTTTCCCCAAATTACATGTCGAGTAGACCACTAATTTTTAAAAGATTTTGAGTTCCAAATTTTTCTCCCTCCCTCCCTTTCCTCCCCTCTTCTGAGAATGGTAGGCAAATTGATATAGATTATATATGTGCAATCATGTAAAATATATTTCCATATTAGTCATAGTTGTGAAAGAAGAAACAGATCAAAACAAAAAAAACCATGAAAAAGAATAAAGTAATTAAAAATATGCTTCAATCCACATTCATAATCCATCAATTTTTTATCTGGGTATGGATATCATTTTCTTTCCTGAGTCCTTTGTACTTATCTTGAATTTGTACTTTTGTTGCTGAGAAAAGCTGAGTCGTTCATGTTGATCATTACACAATGTTGTTGATACTGTGTACAATACTTTCCTGGTTCTGCTCATTTCACTTTGCATCAGTACATACAAGTCTTTCAAGGTCAAAGCCAGTGTTCTTGTCACACTGGTTCACCACTGCTGTAACTGCATGAGTTAGGAATCCTTCAGTAGTGCGTTGCACATAAGAATGTAGTTTCTATTTATTGAATGGTATATCGTTGGCGAGAAGAAATGTACTTGATACAGTTTCCAGCAATACTGCAGTGGTAGCTATGGTGTACTGAGGAATGAGAGCTTCAGACAAACCACTTGGAGTCTTTTATACTAATGGTATTGGACGTATCATGAGACTTATGATTAGATAATTATAAATAGCCTCTACCTTGGAAAATTAACAAAAAACAAAAGAACTGGAGCAACTAAGAACCAAAAGGCAGCCTCCCTGACGATGATTATATGGAAAGTGGGAGAGGTCTACTGGGATTTTTAGATTATTATTAATAATAATGACGATAGTGAACATTTACATAGTGCATATTACATACCAGGCACTGTGTGAAATGCTTTGCAAATATTATTTGATCCTTATGATAACCCTGGGAAGTAAGTGCTATAGGAATAGGAGGCAAACAGACTTCTCTCCCTTCCTCTTTCATTTCCTTCCTTCCTTCCCTCCTTCTTCCTCTCTTCTTTCCTTCCTCCCTTCTTTCTCTCCTTTCCTCCCTCCTTACTTTTCTCATCCTTTCCTTCTTCCCTTCCTCCCATCCTTCTTTTCATCCTTCCTTCTTTCCCTCCCCTCTTTTTGCTTTTTCTTCTCTCCTTTATTCCTTCTTTCCTTCCTCCTTTCTCTTCCTCCTTCCTCCCTTCCCTCCCTCTTTCCTCTCCTCTGCCTTCCTTCCATCAACTGAGCCCAAGAGAAGAATGATTTACCTTAGGGACTTAGATGCTTTTTCCATTTCTTTTTAGACTGGACTGAACAACAGCAAAGCCAAAAGATCCCACTAATTATTTCTTCTGAAATCTTTCTAAGGAGGGATATTATTTTTATCTGCATTCTAAAATTGGAAAAAAACAGTGATTGTCTAGGACTTGGGGGAGTGAATATGATAATATGATATAGTGGTCTCAGGATGCTAAATTGCTGCTCTAGCTAGTGTTCCCCTCGTTGACAATACTTCCTTAGAAATTCCTTTTGTTCATAGATCAAGAGGAAAAATCCATGGGACAGCTTTTCTTTGAGTTGAAAACTTCTTCCATGATTTGCTATTCTTTCCCGAATGAAATATTGGTAGAGCAGAAAATTGTAGGCAGTGTGAAATCTATTTGGATTTGTTTTGATCTGAATGACATTTCCTAAGTTTTAGCTTCTTGAGTCACTTGGGACAGGACATTATTTGGAATTAACAGTGTCTTTGTTTCGAAATTGAAATGGGTTTCACAAAGGATCTGCTCAAGTCCTTCACTGAAGGACTTAGCAATTTTTCACACTAATGTGTTGCATAATATAGTCAGGGGGAGGTGCTCTGAGTCTCATTATGCTCATAAAATAGACATCAAGGATTTTCCCTTGAAAAAGTGACTTGTTATTTCCTTAATTTGTGAATAGTGTACACAGTTAGACCCTGATATTGCACAGTGAGAAGTCCTCTTCATGTTATTGGATACAAGTAGCTAGAATACGAGATGTTCAGCAGCAGGGCCCCAATATGATTATGTCATGAACCAAGCAGAAATCAGGAAATCAGTAATCTCTGTTGTAAGTGGACCAACATGACCCAAGTTGCTTAGTACGTCTCTCAATAGCTATCCTTCTCTAAACAGCTGTATTGTGAGGTAATCAAGGTATATTCAATACTCCAAATCAGAAGCTTCAGGGAGAGTTTCACACATGGTGCTGAGTTCTACTGGAAGGTGTCTATAGCTCACTAGGGCCATGGAATTCACACTGAAAGTGTTCTCTGCCACTTTGGCCTTTTCCTCTGATTGACTGACTCCCCCCAGAAACTCCATCTGACAAAGGCCATACAGGTCAGCCGCATCTTCTTCCTCTCCAGCCCTCTGGACCTTCTGGACCAGGTCCTCTAGTTAGTTGCCTCTTCCACCCCTTTTGTGTTGTCTTCCCCCCATTAGAATGTAACCTGGGAAGACTTGTATGAACCTTGAAATCCTCAAAACCCAGAAAGACTTCTAAGAATTGATGCAAAGTGAAGGGAGTAGAACCAGGAGAACATTGTACACAGTAACAGCAAGGTTGTAACAGTGATGTACTGTGAAAGATTTAGCTACTCTAATCAAGACAATGATCCAGGCCAACTCTAAAGGGCCCAAGATAAACCATGCTATCCACCTCCGGAGAGACAGTGATGACGTCTGAATGCAGATTGAGTATTCTTTTAAAAACTTTATTTTTGTTGCTCTATTTTGCAACATGGCTAATACGGATATATGTCTGGTACGACATTACATTACATTATAATCAAAGTCAAAGTTCTTGCCTTCTTAAGGAGGGGGAGGGGCATAAAGGAGGGAAAGCATTTGGAACTCAAAAAAATGTTAAAAATGAGTATAAAAAATTTTACGTGTAATTTGGGAATTAACCAATAATAAATAAAATAATTTTTAAAATAAAACAAATTTAAAAAAAGAATGTAAGTGCTTTGAGGTCAGGGGCTGTTTTTCTTTCTGCTTAGATTTGTATTCCTAGGGTTTAGGATGGTATACATTATATAGTACACAGTAGGTACTTAATAAATGCTTGTTTACTGACTGACTTAATTGTGCCCATAAAACAATGAAATGTATTTTTATCTCAAATTTCTTGGAGAAGTTTTCTAGCTCTTCGTACAGCAGTCAGTCTGTCTTGGATATAAGTATAAAAACACACAAACATATGGATACTTATATTAGTTGTGATTTGGTTTCAGTCATATCTAATTCTTTGTATCCCTATTTGGGTGGTGTTGTTTTTTTTTGGCAAATCTACTGGAGTGGTTTGCAAATTCCCTCCCCAGCTCAGTTACAGATGAGGAAACTGAGGCAAACAGAGTTAAGTGACTTGCCCAGGGTCATACAACTAGTGTCTGAAATCAGCTGGCCCTGCACTCTATCTACCATGTCACCTAGCTGCCATACATTTACATATAATATTAAAGTTTATTATATATACCCATTAGCTCCTTTGAGAGTCAAAACAACTCTGTGAAGTCAGCACTACAAGTATTATTCTTCCTATTTCTGACTGACTAACTGAGGCTCAGAGAGGTACCACAGAAAGGTGTTTGCAGAGTCCCACAGCTTGTAAGTGTTGGAGATGGGATTTGAATGCAGGTCTATCTGACTCCAAGCCCAGTGCACAAGCCACACAGCACACTGCTTCTCTTAAGAGTATAAAACCCTGTTGGCAAAGTCTGGGTAGGGAAGGAAGTCAGTGTTTGACCAAGTCCTCTGAATGCATTTGTACTGGCGACCTTCAGAAAACAGCCTTTCATACAGCTGGAAGGTATTTTGGACTCGCTGACTAGCCTGACATCACACAGGAAGTGATCAATAGGGATATTTGCTCTAACCTTCTCCCATCCAAAGACAACAAAGTTGGGGGACTGGAAACCAGGACAAGCAGCTTCTCACACCCCTCTTGCCAACAGCTCCATGCCTCCATAGGGCTTTCTTCAACTGCCTGAACATGGGTGTGTTTTCTTCATTATTGCTACTTTGGAACGACTCATTCATTTCTAAATACTCTGTCCCTGGGATATTAGCCATTCCAGGCCAACAGCAGCAAAGAGACTTTTAGGAGAGGAAATAAAACATGTCTCCAAGTACAAGGCCTATGCTAAAGCATCATCACGCGCCCTATAGGTGGGCTATCTAGCCTAAGTTCCTCCTTTAATTTAGAGAACCAAAGTGGGAGGGGACACGCTCAAGGCCACCCACAGAAGAATAGTGGAAGCCAGGGGCACTAGGCTTAAAGGATGCTTCTGCTGCTGTGTGACCAGGGCCAAGCCACTTAATCTCCATGAGCCCCAGTGTCCTCATCTGTAAAACAAGAGAATGGACAAGATGATTTCTCTTTCTTCTTTAAGTATCTAAGTTCCTCATAGTAGGGGTCAGTAGTGAGATACAAATCCAGGTCCTTGTCCTTCAAATCTGCTGCGCTTTCCAAAAAATGATCTTTTAAAACACGTCTTGCCTTTCCATTGGGAAATGGCTGAACAAGTTATGGTATTTGAATATGGTGGAATACAACGTGCTAGAACAAAAGAGTAAAGAGATGATTTTAAAGGGACATGGAAAGACTTTCAGAGTAAAGTGAGCAAAACCAGAACAGTTCATGCAGTAATAGCAATATTGCAAAGACTTTTCAAATTTGAAAGACTTAAGAACTCTAATCAATGCAATGAGCACCTGTGATTCCAGAGGACTCATGATGAAACATTCTACCTACCTCCTGATTGCATGGTGAATGGCTTGGAGTACAAATTGAGAGATATTTTTCTGGATAGGACCAATGCAGGCAGGAATTTCTCTTACTTGGCTCTCTCTCTCTCTCTCTCTCTCTCTCTCTCTCTCTCTCTCTCTATATATATATATATATATATAATTTTGTAATAGAGGGGCTTTTTTGTTCTCATTGTAGGAGTGAAAGAAAATGGGTTTTCATCAATAGAAAAAAATTAATTATATTATAAGGCAGTAAATATCTGCAGAAACAGAAGAACATCGTACATAGTTATAGCCACATTGTGCAATGACTAACTTTGATAGTCTTGACTCTTCTCAGTAACGCAAGGTTCTAAGACAAGCCCAAAAGGCTTGTGAAGGAAAGTGCTATCCACATCCAGAAAAAGAATTGTGGAGACTGAATGCAGATCGAAGCATACTATTTACCCTCTCTCTTTCTTGTTTTGTTTTGTTTCTTCTTTCTCACTGTTCATTCCATTGGTTACAGTTCTTCTTTACAACATGACTAATGTGAAAATATGCTTAATATGAATGTATATGTAGAGCCTATATCAGATTTCACATTGTCTTGGGGAGGGGAGAGGAAGAGGGGGAGAAAATTTAAAACTCAAAAGCTTGTGGAACTGAATGTTGTAAACTAAAAATAAATAAATAAACTAAAAAAAGAAAGTTACTGGTTTTCTTGTCATATCTTTAAAAAAACAAATCTCTCCCTGTTCTCTGCTCAGCAAACCATATGTGAAAACAAAGACGAACAAAGAAGCAAGCCAAAAAGTAGCCCAACAAAGTCAGCTAACTCATCAGCTGTGTCTGTCAGTATAATCAGCATTCCATACTCGTAGTCCATCAAGTTCTATACTCATTTCTTGTCCAGGAGAAAATGCAGTGTTTTGTATTTTTGTTTGTTTGTTTTTTTCCATTTCCATTGCTATTGTAGTTATTGCAGTGAGTGTCATCAAGGTAGTAAGGATGCTCTGGCTGGTGACCTCTGCCCTCAGGGTCCCAGGGTTTTAAGGTGCTTTGCTTCTACTCCCATCAGTTTGAGTCCCTATTGACTGTGCTCCTTCTTTTTGTTAGGGGTAAGTTACTGGTGTCCTGTTCCATTTAACCATTTAATGTCAACTGGATTATATAAAGGAGTATTTCCTTCAAAGACATAGCAAGAACAAATGTAGAAACATTTCTCTTCAACACCTGAGCACATCCTCTCCTTTATACTACCTGTCTTTTGGGAAAGTGGGCTCAAAACTGAGCTTAATTCCGACATAGTGTTGGCCCCTCCAAATTAATATCCATTTATAGCATAACTGCCAGATGAATCCTCATCTTAGCCTCTGTTGGTCTGAGTCAGAGAAAATTCCTCCTGAAGATCACTTCTCATTCTATCAAAGTTGGACTGGCTAAAAAACCTGGCCTACATTCCAAATCCTGGACTCCTGTGGTTTGCTCTTCTGATCTTTTGAAACTTAAAAGGTCCACTCTCTTCATGTAGAATGGAAAAGATCACATGCAGAGGCCAAGGACTGATGTCCATTTCTGAGGGTCATATGTCCTCAATGGGGAGAAGATATAAAGGCCTCTCTCCTTATAAATGAACTCCAGGAGTAAAGAAATTCAAACGTGAGCAAAGCTGCTAAAAGGACTGAGTCAACAGAGACCTGGCAGAAGCTCTATTCACAAATATTATAACACAAAGTAAATTGAATCAACAGAGTCCGATAAAAGATAGAATCATAAAAATTCCCCAAAAAGTATGTGATGATAAGAAGAATTCCCAGAATGGCTCAAAAGAGAAAGTCCATGAAAGGAGAAATTAGGAATGAATTAGAAATCAGAGTTTTTCAGTGTAGAATTATAAAACACAATTAGCAGATTTAGAAAGTCTAAATCCATAATAATGAATCACTCTAAAGAAGCAAAAGAGATGAGCAAATTTGGGATATAGGCACAAAAATATGAAAAGGAGGAAAATTTGGCTGAAGAGAACAATTTAGACCATGATTTGTCATCATTTTGGGAGATCTATTGATCCTTAAGTTACTTCTGTGCATCCTGTCTTCAAGGTCAGTCATTTTGGTTTGTATAGAATACATGCATTACTTTAATGTTAATAGTTTATAATTCTGCTTTAGAGAATCATTTCTTCATACCCATATGACCACTTAGCCACTGGAGAATGACTCATGAACTCATATATTTGTGTTAATTCTCTATGTATTTTGGATATTGGACCCTCACCAGGATGATGTGAAGCTTTTTTCCTCTCCCAAATGATGCTTTCCCTTCTTATCCTGGCTGCATTGATTTTGTTCCTGCAAAAAAATCTTTCTTTAATAAAAATTATTCATTGTATCATTTGTGATAAGTTGTAACCCTTGCTTGGTTAAGAATTAATGGTGATCTCTTAATTGTTAAATCTCACAGAACTTTTTATCTTCCTTGACTTCTGAAGCTTTTGACACAGGTGATCACCCCTCTCCTTTGGATCCCTTAACTTTTGTGATGATGTTCTCTCCGGGTACTTGTATCTGTCTGACTATTCTTTCTCAGTTTCCTTTATTGGATTGTGCTCCATCTTTCATCTTTGGCACTCTAACCTTGGACATTCTCCAAGGTTCCATCCACGTCTTCTCACTCTCTACTCTCTCCCTTGCTGAACTTACATATTCTCATGGATTCAATGCTAATTTCCATACAGATGACACCATAGGTATCCATTCAGTTTTTATTTTTCTCCTGACTGCTAGATCATGCAAACCATATCCCCAAATGTCTGCTGGACATTTCACTTCAATGTCTTCTTTAGCATCTCAAACTCACTAAATCAAAAATGTAACTCATCACCATCTTTCCGATAAACAAGTCATTATACTAAAATCCCCTATTTCTATTGGAAGCATCACTTTTCTCCAAGTCACATATTTATGTGATTGTAGATTCCACTTAAGACTTTTTCTTTTTCCACATCTTTTATATCAAATTGGGTGCCAAATTTTCTTGACTATACCTCCACAGTATCTCTCTCATTTCTGTTCCCTTATTTCCCCTCATTACTTCTCCCTTGGACTATTTCAATAGCCTTCTTATTGGCCTGCTGCCTTCAGTCTCTCCTCTCTCACAATCCTTTACAGAGCCACCAAAATCACCTTCCTAAGGAAAACAATTTCCAGTGGTTCCCCGTTGCCACTAGAACAAAGTATAAATCCCTCAAACTCTCTTAAGACACCTTTCTCCCAAAATGACTACAGTCTGTTTTTCTACCCTTTCTCCCCTCTTGTACCCTATCTGCCAGTCTCACTGGCCTATTTACTCCTTTCTCGAATTTAACATTTGCCCACCTCCTAGCATTAGCAGAAGTTGTCTCCTATGCCTGGCATGTACCCCCTTTTCCTATCCCCTTTCAGAATCTGCATCTTCTTGTCTGCCTTCAAGGTTTCACATTTTGCTGTTCTCTTTTTCAACATTCAAATGAGAATTCTCTCCCTTATCAAAGTATCTTGAATTTTATTTACATTGTATTTCCTAGTAGAATATAAGCTCCTGGAAGGCAGGAACCATTTCATTTTTGCCTTTGCATTCCTAGAATATTATTAATAAAAATTGTTGTTCTCATTTTAACATCATAGATCTACAGCTAGAAGGAATGACTTCCTAGACATGATTTAATAATTCCCAAGGACATCTATTTCAACCTTCTCATAGGGTCTAAAGAGATTAAGTGAGCTAGTAAGGGTAACTCAGGCAATAAGTGTTGGAGGTGGGATCTGAACCGAGGGCTTCTCACTCCTGAACCAGTACTCTTTCCATACTACCTCTGATGAGGAAAGAAAGTTGAATAGGAGCCAACACTAAGAGTTGTTAGAATTCTTATAATTTGAGATTTTAGAAGGACTCTAGAGATCACATAATCTAGAGGTTCTTAACTTTTTTGAATGTCATAGACCTCTTTGACAGTCTCGTTTGGAGTTATAGACTCTTTCTCAGAATCATGTTTTTAAATATATAAAATAAAATGCAATGGAATTACAAAGGAATCCAATTATATTGAAAAATAGCTATCAAAATATCTTTTAGAAACAAATCCCTGAACCCCAAGTTAACAATTTCTGATCTAATTTAATTCTTTATTTTACAGATGAGGAAATTGAGGCCCAGAGTTGATCTAGATAACACAATTAGACCTAGTCTATGAGAATCTGGGTCTACTCACTCCTAGCACTCTGGTCACTGTCATGTTATTGAGCAATAGTGGAAAAATAAAAAATGGATAGACAGGGTGAGGCCATGTTGGACAGGGTCCTGTAAATCAGGCACCGAGGTTTAGATTTCATGCTGCAGACAACAGGGAGTCATTTCAGGTTTTTGATCAGGAGATCAAGATGTTTTGAGATGTTATGATGTTTTGAGAAGATTAATCTGACACACTGAGAGGCAAAACAGTCAAGTGGATAGAATGGCCTTTGACCCAGGAAGAATTAAGATTAAATCCTTCTTCTGACACGTACTAGATGTGTTACCTTGGTCCAGTCACTTTACTTCTAAGATTGCAGCTTTCAGAGACAATGCCAATATTCACTGGCTAAGGGAGTTCCCTGTGCCAAAGAAATCACAGGTCCTTTCCCTGTCCCTAATTTGATGGTATAGAACAAGCTAATTGAAATGGCGGAGGGGGGGGGGGGAATAGTGAGACAGATCTGAACTCATATTTATGCTTAGAAATAGCTAAAACATCTATGGATGCTTATTTACCCAGTCATCAGAAAAATCTTTCTTTCTGTGTGTCTTAGAGTCACACAGGAAGCTGTGGTTCACATGAGACTCAAAGTCAGGAAGACCTGAGTTCAAATCCTGACTGAAACACTAATTGTGTGACCCTGGACCAATTACTTAATCTGTGTCTCAGTTTCCTCATCTGTAACATGAGGTTAATTTCAGCACTTACCTCATTGAGTTGTGAGGATAAAATGAGTTAAAATATGTAAAGCATTTTGTAAACCTTTAGATCATTGTACAAATGCTAGCTATTAGCATAACAGATGTTGTGCCTTTCCCAACTGGATTGCAGGCCTTTTTAACACATGGACTCAGTGGTTTTTTTCAACACTCCTTTTAGATGCCTAGAGGGGCATACATGGAGCTCTTTATCCTATCATTGTTATAGTTACAACACCATCCCCAGGGTTCCAACCCTGACTGTTTTCAGTCTGTGTTATCTTCACAAGGTTATTTTACACATTCATGTCAGGTCCACAGTCTCACATCAAGCACATCAGAGGAAGGCCGCCTTCATTTCTTGGATTCTTTAAGGTTCCCAAGCCATATTCCTTCTCATGATTGTGAAGTTGAGAGTCTGGTAGTTTAATGTAGTCACAGATGGATGTTCCGTCTACCAGTTTGGAGAGCCCCTACTCTCCCATGTCTTCTAGTCTCATCTCTGTTCTCCCCTAAATCTGCAGTAAAATTCTACAATGACTGTCTGTCTCTTGATTCTAAATGAAAGTCCTTGGGCCTTATTAACCACATTACCTCTCCCTGTCACCACTGGCAGGTTGAATAGTAAAGTTGGCGTCTGGTGCAAATTGAGCTCTGCCCAATAAGTTCCTCTAAATCTCTTGGCCCAGTGTGTGGGAACTGTGTATCATCCAGGCTGTCCATCTGGGATCCCTTGCTCCCACCACATGACCAGTCCTCTTGTTCCAGTCATAAATCTTTTGGAAGATGACTTTTAGACCCCTTCATATTCAAGGCTCATTATGCATAATACGGCATGGCCTATTTATAGGCACCATTCATCTCTGTACTTCCTTGAGATTTAGTCCATTTTTACTCCATGGCATTCTATGATTCACAGCCAGATAGAAGAATGTGAGAATTCAAACGATGGGATTTTCTTTCAAGGAGAAAGCTAGGGTCATTGAAATCACTCCACAATTTAGGAAATGAATTCCAGTTCGTCACCTTCCTCCTAATCAATTCTAGGCCCGGCTCATTGTCCACTAGAATGTCCGTCCAAGATATATACACAGATGGGGCCAGGTCAAGGGGTTGTGCATTCAAGCAAATTTCATTAGAGAACAAGTATTTGTCATCCAACCATTTAGATATGGCCACTTAGGCTCATCTCTTTCAATGAGTTTTGATTTCATTTAGCAAAGTCTACAAGTTCTGAGGCAAGATGTAGTCTGTATAGTATCATCCATAAGAGGAAGCATCTGAAAGATGAGAGAGTCACTCTTCCATTTGGACACCATGAGAAAGATTCTCTAGACCAGTGATGAATGCCTCTAGTGAGGGGAGGCCTCCTGTACCTTTTGTACTTGACTGTAATAAGCAGCTAAATGGCACCATAGTGGATAGAGCATCAGTCCTGGAGTCAGGAAGACTCATCTTCCTGAGTTCAAACCCAGCCTCAGACACCTACTAGCTCTGGGACCCTGGGAGGGTCACTTAAGCCAGTTTGCTTCAGTTTTCTCACCTATAAAATGAACCAGAGAAGGAAAGGGAAAATCTCTCCAGTATCTTTGCCATGAATACCCCAAATGGGGTCACGAAAAGTCAGGCATGAATGAAAAATAACTCAACAGCAATAATGACAAAATAACAATAATTAGGGGATTGACCGTTATCCCGGTCAGCAAGACATCTGTATAAAATCAACATACAAATTGTGTTGAAGTTTTTAGGACATTTTATGTAATACTCAGTTAGATGCACAGCCTACCATCAGGTGAATCGTAGGTAACAGGGATGACAATATTCATATAGCACTTTAAGGTCTGTGAAATGCTTCATACATATTCTCTCATTTGATCCTCACAACAAATCAGGAAGGCAGATGCTATTATTATCTGCATTTTTTGTTTGAGGAAACTGAGGCAGAGGTTAAGTGACTTGCCTAGGGTCACACAGCTAGTAAATATCTGAGGTTATATTTGAACTCAGGTCTTTCTGACCTCAGGTCCAATGCTCTATCTGCTGATCATCAGCACAGCAAAGTCCTGGATGAAGAAACTCCCTCTACCAAAGCAGATGTCTACCTTCTCTGCAATGTACAATTTTAGAAAGATTCTTGAAGATCTGAGATGTTAAGGGACCTGCCTACGGACACACAGCTAGTAAATATCTGAGGTTAGATGTGAACTCAGGTCTTTCTTACCTCAGGTCCAATGCTCTATCTGCTCAGTCACCTCTGCTTTCATCAATACAGGGAAGTCCTGGATGAAGAAATTCCCTCTACCAAAGAAGATAGCTACCTTCTCTGCAATGTACTGTTTTAGAAAGATGCTTAGAGAGCTGAGATGTTAAGAGACTTGCCCAGGGCCACACAGCCAGTATCTGTCAGAAGCGGGACTTGAACCCTCATCTTTCTGGCTTTGACACTGCTTCCCTTAGAGAGTCCATTTAGTCCAGTTAGTTCCTGGCCACAAATCCCCCTTAGAATATTCGTAACAAGTGGTCATCTATCCTCTGCCTGAAGACTTCCAGGGAGGGGGGAATTCTGGGATGACATACTGCCCTCTAGAACAGCATTAAATCTGGAGAGATTGTGCCTGAGGTCAAACCCAGATCTGCTTCTCATTCACTCTCATTCCTTGCTCCTGCCCTCTGGGATCAAGCAGGGCAAGTCCAAGTCCTTTTCTAGATGCCAACCACTAAACACTCTCCTGTTCCTTCAGTCTTTCTCTACCCTGTCCCTACCCAAAGCCCCCAGGCTACCTAAAACTCTTTTATGGAGACCTCCCCTGCCTCCCCCAAGTCTTTCCTTTCTGTCTCTTTGCTCTGGTCCCAATGTTACGTACTCCCCCAAAAGATCTCCCTTTTTTTTCTCTCTCCTGTAAACTACCATCCTATAAGGTGGCCATGATGTGATTGTGCTATCCACTCATAACTTACATTCTGGCCATTATTGTGATGACATCTCTCCTATGTGTCCTCTTCTCTTCTCTCGAATAGGCCCTCATCATGGTACCTGGTGGCAATGGCCTCCTAAGTGACCTCCCTGCCTCAGGTTTCTCCCCTTGCTAATCCACCTTCCACTCATCTGCCAAAGTGAAGCATGGATCTGAATGCATTTCTCCCTCTCTCAGAAATCTCCTGTGGCTCCCTATTACTCCTAGGATCAAATATAAAATCACTCTGTTTGGCATTTAATCTTCTTCACAACCTGGTCCTTACTATCTTTGCTAGTCTTTTTACCCTTTGTGCCCCATTACACACTTGGCAATCCAGTTACACCAAACACCTCAAACCCCACCCCTTAGCATTCTATCTCTGTTTGCATGTCTTTGAACTGGCTGTTTCCCATGATCAGAATGCCCTCCCTCCTCTTATCTGTTTTTTTTCCTAACTTCCTTCAAGATTCTACTCAATTGACATATGCTGGGGGAGGGTGGCAGCAGGAAGTGGGGAAGGGGAAGGAGAACTTTTCATTTCACTCTGTGACCCCATTTGGAGTTTTCTTGGTAAAGATACTAGCATGGTTTGCCATTTCCTTCTCCAATTCATTTACAGATGAGGAAACTGAGCCGAAGAGGGTGAAGTGACTTACCCAGGGTCATACAGCTAAGTGTCTGAGATCAGACTTGATTCCAGATCCAGAACTCTATCCACTTCACTGGCTAGCTACCTCTTGCTAAGCTTACCTTCCATCTACTCTGTATCTATCTGGTAAGAACCAATTTATACACAGGTTGTCTCCTGCATTAGAACAAAAGCTCCTTGAGGGAAGAGAATCTTTTTGTCTTTTTTCTATTCCCACTGCTTAGTTTAAGGCTTGATATAAGGTTAGTAAGTAATAAATGGCCATTCTCACTGGCTTTAACCCACTCTCCTGGAAATAAGAAGGTCATTGAGTTCCTCCCTCATCACTCAGGTTGTGAGCACAGATACCTTTGGATTAACCTTTTTCCCTCCTCATTAATGATTCTCACTGGATCCTGACTATGTTTTCCCAGTTCCACAAACTCCCCTAGGTGCCCAGGGGCAACTAGGTGTTGTAGTAGACAGAGCATAGGGCCAGGAGTTGGGAAGACCTGAGTTCAAATCTGCCCTCTGACACTTACTTAGCTGTGTGACCCTGGGTTGAGCCACTTAACCCTCAAGGTGCACTGGATCCCAGAAGCATTGTGAGGAATCCCCTTGAAAATCCCATTGTCAGAACCTCAGCAAGCCTTCTCCCGGAGTGATCTGGCGAGGCTTCCAAAGGGAAAGTTAGATTCCCACGTCACTTTAAAGATGGCTCCCTTTACCAGGACTTGGTTATGTTCTAATAACAGTGAACAGGAAACTAATGTTGTCCAGAAAGGTCAGTAAAAGTCCCTGTATTACCTGAGTCTTAGCTCTCACGTCCCTACATTGCCCAAGCAGTATTAGGTTTGGCCTAACTATTCTGATGACAGTGTACTTGACTCCTTCTCCTGTTTTCCATGACAGCTGAGGCCGTCATGAAGTACAGTGGCCAAGGGACTGAGTTCAAATCCTGCCTGCATTAAAATACTTCCTAGCTATGTGATGATCCTGGGAGAGGCTTTTCACTGGCTTCCTGCTCTGTAAGATGAGAATTGAATTGAATGATCACTTCCAGCTTTAAATCAGTGGTTCCACGTGTGAGCACTTCACCTTTCAGTCTCCCTGCCGCTCTCAAATTTGGGCTTCCTACCTCCCATTTTTCCCACGTGACCTTCAGAGACGTTAACTCAGGTATCTCCCAGCAGCTCCAGCTGATTCCATCAAATCTGTCTCTAGGGATTGGGCCAATATCTGGCTTCCATTTCAGCTGACCTCATCTCCACTAGCCAAGAGAATTCATCCTCCTCCATCTCTGACACATTCCTCAAACTGAGGAAGCAGATTAATGCTAAGGTGAGAGGCAGCACAGAGTAATGGATAGACAGGAGGACCTGGGGTCCAATCCTGCTTCTTACATAGACTCTGGGCATATAGACTTCACTGGACCCACCGGCCACTCGTTACAACTTAAAGCTGCCAAGGGAGGAGATGCTGATTGTCATCCACAGTTTTCTCCTCCAGCCTGTAAAATCACAGCTCTCGTCTCTACCCTTATTTTATAATAAGGTAATTGAGTGATACCTTTAAGCTTCCCATTCAAATGACTTGACCAGAGATTTTCTACCAGTGAAGAAAATAATTCCAGGCAGTGGGGAGATAGTGGACAGCCTTCATGGAACAATTTCATACTTCTTTTTGACCAATTGAGATGAAACAAGGGAGGGGCAGAGGAATAAACATTTATGAGGTACCTACTATGCGCTAGGCCCCCTGCTAAGTACTTTACAAATATTATCTCATTCGATCTTCATGACAACCCCAGTAGGTAGATGCTGCTGTTATCTGCTTTTTACAGTTGAGGAAACTGAGGCAGAGATGAAGTGACTTGTCCAGGGTCTCACAGCTAGGCAGGGTCTGAGATCAGACTTCAGTGTAGGTCTTCCTGACTCCAGGTCCAGCACCGTACTAGCTGCTCCACTTCATTTATTTTTTCTCAGTAAGCAAACATTTGCTTTTCTGTCGCGTGTTGTTAGAGGTAAAGACTGGATCTGTGATTTCACTGGTATAGTAGGGGACTCCCAAGTGAGAATATTCCCTCTACCAAGGCAAGTCAGCACCTTCTCTGCAACTTAGGGTTTTAAAGAAGTTAGGTAAATGAATGATGCAAACTATAATAAAATTAAAAAAATAAAAATAAAAAAAAATAAAAATAAAAAAAAAGAAGTTAGGTGACTTTCCCAAGGTCACACAGCCACTGAGGTTCAGAGGCAGCTCTTGAACCCTGGGTTTGAGGCCATTTTTCTATGCATTATTCATTATTACTTCTCAGTCATCCTTCTGAAAAATCAAAATTACATAAAAACACATATGTGTCATAAAATAGGAAGGGCATGAAGCTACAAAAGTGCTTGGAAGGAGAAAAGTTCCCAAGGTGATTCTAAGAACATCAAATGCTCTTTGGAAACCAGTAACTTCCATACCATGCATCCATCACTAGCCCCAACTGATGAGGTATTTAGGAATTCTATGTCCAGAGGCTGGGCCCATCAGGCCATCTCACAAAGAGGATGAAATAATTGTGGAGGTGTCAAGAAATGAAGGCATAGGAAGGGCTGAGTTTGGGCCAACTCTTAGGAATCCATTTAAAACATTTCCTTCAGAGGATGGCAATATTTCCTGGGAGTGATCCGGTTTGTCTTAGTGATCCCATAGTAGGTCTACTGAGCACCACATTCCTTACAAACTAAAGATTTAAAAATTCAGGCAAGAACTTTGCCCAGACCCCACATCAAGTGCATTCCTCTTTAGTTTCCAGAAACTCCTTTTTTTCCATTTTTAAAAAAAGATCAGGATGTTTGTCTATTTTACCTTTGGCAATCTCTCCCGTTACCTTTGATTTTCCAGGGAATTCCTCACAATGGTTCTGTGATACAGTGCTTAGCACAGTGCCAGGCACATAGTGGGCACTTAATAAATGCTTATTGATTGACTGGATTGCGTTATTATGTATGCACGTTGGGGGAAGGTTAGGGATGTACTTCAGGATGTTCACAATATTTATAGTTAGAATGAACCACAGAGATAATACAATCCCATGCCTTTATTTTACAGATGACTTTAGTACCAAAGAGATGTTTAATTATGTAGAGTAAACAAATAGGTCTACCCTGCAGAATGGAATGAACTCCTAATTTAAACCTTTCAAGAGAACGCAACTCAATTTTAACTGATTAAGTTATGATTAAGTATGATGGCCATTGGAATATGTGCTAGGGTTAGGTCAGGGTTTGAGTTATTTGAAGAAGTCAAGGCCCCGAGAAAGGAACTTATCAGTCCAAGATCACACAGCTGACAAAGCTGGGATCTGAAACCGGGTCTCTTGACACATCTAGGCCACTCTATGGTACTGTCTCTCAGTTGACCCGATTTACTAACTGTATATCTTGGACAAATGACTTCACTTCTCTGGGTCTCAGTTTCATCATATATCAAATGAGATAAGTGAATGAGGTGGTTTTTGCAGTCCCTTCTACCTCTAAATCTTATGGTGTTTGTGGTTTAAATCCTGGGGCCCCTGAATTAAGATCAACTTAAGTGATCTAAGGTGACCTGAGACCATCACCTCTCCTCCACCTACAAGTAAAGCTGGCCCTGCTTACTGTGCTTATTCAGAATCTCATCAGTGTGATGCTTCCCCTTCTCAACTGTTCTTTGTATTAGCTATGAAACTGTCATTCAAGTCAGATAAATGGCACGTATCTTATTCTTCTACCAGTGAAGAAAATAATTCCAGGCAGTGGGGAGAGAGTGGATAGCCTTCATGGAACAGTTTCATACTGCTTTTTGACCAATTGAGATGAAACAAGGGAGGGGCAGAGGAATAAACATTTATGAGGTACCTACTATGCACTAGGCCCCCTGCTACCTCTCCCTCATATGGAGAATTAGGAGGTGGACTAGATGGACCCTAAAAATCTCTTCTTCCTCGGCATCTACAATTGCAGTTTAATGGATAAGAAGGTGGCTTCACATCTTCTACCTGGACGTGTATTCCCCGGGTTGGCTGGCTGGCTTGAATGGGCTCTCCTGGTGCTGGGTCTCATCACCCAGAGAAGAGCCAGCCCACTCAACCACACACATTCTTTGAAAGTCACTGGGGTGACCCTGCGGAGGGGACACACCCTGCAAATTCACTGTGTTGGCTCTTGAGCCACCACTGATGTGTGTCTTTGTTATATAATCAGCTGTTTATAATGATCACACTTGCAGATTTTAAACATAAATATTTACTTAGCAGTAATGCAGAAGAAATAATAAAAATGTCACTGATGCCTGTATATTAAAGCAAGTGCATGAATAATAAAATATCTCCCAATTCACACAGAAATCTGGATAACACTGTGCTACTGATGCACTCTATCTTGGGGGGCAGTGGAAGCTCAGAAAACTTCCAAGGAGGTACATGAGTGGGTAGGCACCCCACAGCTCTGAAACACTATATTTCGGGGTCCTCTGTGTGACTCAGGAACTGTCCATAAAGGTTACTAAAGGCGCGTAACCTCCATGTAGAATCGATATTTGACTCTGCATTTGACTAACACTCTACTGGACACTCCATTTCAGCCTACCTAGACAATTAACTGAATGATTCCTCTGGGTTTCTTTTTTTATTTCCAAGCAGATCCTCTGATCAATTGGATTTACTGTTCAATAGTGTTGGTAGGCAGATTCTATCACTCCCAAACAACTCCCAAACAAAGCTGCTGAAGTTCTGAAATCTGTCCTTGTGCCCCTCCCCTCTCTGTCCATATCTATCAGTGTTCTGACAATAATCAGATAAATTACACTTGTCCCCCCATCAGAAAACAGTTGTGATATCCATATCTCTCTAGCACAGAACATTCTATCACATTCAACATTCAGCAGCTCCTTGTCTCAGAACTCTGAGTCACCCTCAGTCCCAGCATAATCTCTTAGATCGGCTGTTTCTCTTAGAACTTGGAGCAGTCTTGACTCAGTAACAAGGCTTAAAGGGAAAGGACCCTGCACTACGTAGGGTATGGAGGAAGTGGCCTCAGACATTGCTCTCAAATCTAAATTCATGTGATAGGTCACCAAACACCACACCTAACTAACAATGGTCACAGCACAAAGGGGCAGAGCACAGACTCTCCAGAGCTATTTAGTTTGGCCTTGGCTGCAGCAAGAGATGATCAGACCCCTGATCTTCCAAAATGGGAAATTCTGGGAAGATCTCACCAATGGGAGGAAGAAGCCACAGAGTCATAGGGATATTGGAGGGTGAGAAGTTTGCTTGAACATGATGGAGAACTTCAGAGAGTCAGGAGTGGAGCAGAGCCAACCACAAGCTTTCTACTTCCATGGTTATGAACTATGAAATTCCTTTATTCCTTTATCATAATGTCATTTCACCTCTATCTCTGCTTTGTGACCCTTCCCCCCCAAGCCCCACTTTCCATCTTCGCTATGACCTCCAATCTCTCTACCTCTCAATTCTTTACAAGTCGTCACTCTGTACTGGCTTCACTCTCTGCACTTTCCCATCTTAACCCATTTCTTAACTAGCTCAGCTCTACACTTCTTTGGAGTTCCTTGCCCCTTAATTCTATCACCAGTCTTGCTTTGCCAAGCCCAAGCTTTGGATTACTCCCATCATCCATTGCCTTTTCTTCTATTTATGTGCTGCTGAATGAAGCTAAAGAAAATCATGAATCTATAGTGACTGGGTCCAACATACATTTTTTACATAATCTCAACTGAGCCTTCACTGTGGCAAGGCAATCCTTTTTACACCTCCCAAATTGATTCCCCAGCCCACTCACCAAGGCAGTTTTTCCAGAACTTTTAATCTCACCTCAAAGCCTCCCATGACTCCCCCTCCCACTTTCTCAGCTAACAACATAGCCTCATGCTTCACTGAAAAAAATTGAGGTCATTTTCAGAGAGTTCTCTCTCTTCCTCATCTCCCATGCCTTAAGTGCCTTCCACAACTACCTCCATCCCTGTCTAATGTAATAAGGTTGTCCTTCTCCTGGACAAGAAAAAACCCTCTGCATGCACAGGTGATCGCATGCCATCCCATCCCATCTTTTTCAACATATTGCTTCTTTTATTATCTCTACTCTCTCACCTAGCTTCAATCTCTCCCTGCCTACTGGCTGCTTCCTTGCTGTCTATAAGAATGTCTATTATCTCCCATTCTCAAAATAACCTCCCTCAATCTATCTGTCCCAGTAGATATCATCCCATATCTCTCCTTTCTTTTGTGTCCAACCTCCTGGAGGTCATCTACAATAGGAACTTTCATTTCCTCTTCTCTCTCTCTCTCTCTCTGCATCATCTTCATCATCATCATCATCATCATCATCATCATCATCACCATCATCATCACTTAACCACAATTATTCTCCAAAATTATCAATGATCTCTTAATTGACAAACCTAATGACCTCAATCCTCCTCCCTCTTGACTTCTCTGCAGTCTTTGAGACTGTTGCTAATCTTGACACTTTCTCCTTTTTTATTTCTCCTTCTACCCAACAGTTACTTCTTAGTCTCCTTTACCATATCCTCATCCAGGTTGTGCCCAATAACATGATTGTCCCCCAAGGCACTGTCCTGGCCTCCATTTTTCCTTTATACTATTTTACCTGGTCATCTCAACAGTTCTTTTGGATCCAGTTATCACCTCTATGCTCATGATTCCTAAGTCAATTCAGCCCAAATCATTCTCCTGACAGTCTCACATCTCTAACTATCTACTAGACATCTTGAACTGGATGTCTCAGAGGCATAATAACAAGTTTAAAACCTATCTTTATATCTCTCCCTCCCCATCTTTCCCTTATTGTTAAATTCTCTCTTCTTCAAAGAGCATTGCTATCTTACCAGTCACCTAGACTCCAGCCCTAGGTGACATCCTTGACTCCTCCCTCTCATCCACTCCCATATCCGATCCATTGCCAAGTCCTGTTGATTCTACCTTTAAAAAATCAATTTCACATGCCCCTTCCCTTCTCCTGACACTGCCACCACCCTGGTTCAGGCCCTCATCACCTCCTACCTGGACTATTGTCCTAGCCTGCTGCTATCTCCATGTCTCAAGTTTTTCCCCACTACAGTCTATTCTCCTACTTTTCAAAGTGCAGGTCTGACCATGTCATCCCTTGTTACTCAACAAACTCTAGTGGTTCCCTGTTATCCAGAATTCTATTTGGCTTTTAGAATCCTTTGGAGGTCCTTTGAAGGACCCCCAGTACCCCCTTCCTACACTCTCAATCCTCTTCTATCTTTCTGTCTTCCATATACTCTACAATCTAGTGATACTGTCTTCTTGGCTGTTCCTAGAACAAGACACTCTATCTCTCAGCACTGGGCATTTTTACTGACTGTTCCCTAGGCCTGGAATGCTCTCCCTCCTTTTCTCCACTCCCTGGCTTCCTTAAAATGTCAGCTAAAATGCCACCTTCTGCAAAAAGCCTCTCCCAGACCCCCTTAATGTGAAGGCCTCCCCTCCCAGATCACTTCCATTTTATCTGGCATAGATCTTGTTTGTACAGGGCTGTCTGCAAAGTGTCTTCCCTATTAGATTGTAAGCTCCTAGAGAGCAGGGACTCTTTTGGCCTTTTTTTGGGTATCTTCAGTGTTTAGCACAGTGCTTAGTTGGTGCTGCATAAATATTTGTCAACATGTGGACTTGACTTGATAAAATGGAGAGCTTAGTCTTTTTCAGTGACTTGGCAAAGAAGCTGCCCCAAGTAGTGTAGTAATGCTGAAAGGTGGGTGTACAAAGATGATCGATCCCATTACACAGATGCAAAAACAGAGGTACCATAAGATTAAGTGAGTCATCCGTGGTCACAAACCTAGGAAGCTTCTGAGTCAGAATTTAAATTTGTATCTCCTTATTCCAAGTTTACTGCTCTGTCCACAGAGCTGGGACATCCCTCATGTATAAGCCATTCTCTATGACTGGAATAATGCTCCTCTTCGCTCACAACCATCAAAATTCTCTTCCTTCAATGCCTCAATTTTGGTGGCTTCCTCCTCTTCCATGAAGCCCATCCTGATCTCCTTAGATAAAAGTTATTTCCCTCCCCCACTTGTTCCGTATCCTTTGCCTCATTATACCTAACTTTGATTATGCTTTTTTGGATGAATCATAACCTCCCTGAGGCCAGGACTGCATTGTTTTTTGTATTTTTTATCTCTGGTCTGAGGCACAGAACCTTTTACATAGTAAACCCTTAAAACACATTTGTTGAAATGAATTAATGAAATATTTCCTTGAAAAAATCCTTAGTCTTTAATGAAGAGAAAAGATACTGTGCAATTAGAAAATACACATTTTAAAAAGTGAATGATGCTCCTAAAATACTGGCAGAAAATATTTTATTTTGTGCAGTTTAAATATTTCCCCTGGGTAGCAGCATCAGTAGTCAACAGAGGAGAGACAGGAAAATCTTCATTCAGTCCTGCCTCTGGTTTCTATCAGCTGGGGAAGAGTGAACAACCCCTCAGTGCCCACAACACTGGAAAGCCTTAGAGATGATAGATGTGATGTCAATCGGTCATTGGGGAAAGGAATTGTTAAATTGGGGATTCCTCATCTGTATAGAATTATTGTTTTCCTGATCCCAAAAAGCTTTAAGCCCCTAAAGCAGTGGTTGGGAACCTGCAGCCTTGAGGCCACATGTGGCCTGTAGATCCTCAAGTGCAGCCCTTTGACTGAATCCAAACTTCATGGAACAAATTCCCTTAGTTGAAGGATTTATTCTGTAAAACTTGGACTCAATTAAAAGGCTGCACCCAAGGACCTAGAAGGCCACATGTGTCCTTGAGGCCTCAGGTTCCCTGACCTGTGCCATAAAGAGCATTTCAACTCTTTGCACCATTTATTTATTTAGAAAATTCTTCCATCTCCTCCTCCCCACCAAACACTACTAGGGAAACCTTGATAACAGTAATACTAAAATTCATATTTTATTCTATTATGTATTTTTGTCATTATATCTCTTCAATGGTCTGGTAAAAAACCTAAAGAAGTACTTTTGGAACAAGCAGCCATTGCTGCACCAAGTGATACTCAAGGCTGATCACAATCACAGGGTCTTGGACTGTCAAATGTAACCGGAAATGATTTAGCTCTGGATGGAGCTCATGAGATGACTAAGATCCAAGAGTGGAATCCAAAACCCCCCCATGGTCAACATCTGCAGGAGCACAGCCAACAGTATGTCAACTAGTCATTATCACAGACAGAACTGCCACCTTCTGGCATGTACATTGACCTATAAAACTGGGGAATAATGTTTCTAACGGATGTTTCCATTTCAAACACTCATAATCTCCAAGCTGCATGGGAAAATGGCTTTCAGAATATGGAGATTTAAGAGAGAAAATCAAGACCATGTAGGAATAGGAAGAGGTTCCTATCAGTCATGCTTCAACTGTCTGGTACTGGAATTGTATCTAGGACTCTTTCAGTGACTTGACAGAGGAGATTACATTCTCACACATTTATTTAATTACAAAGGTTATTTTATCCATCTATGTTCATGGAACATAAAATGTACGAAAATAATTGAAAGATAGTGACTTGTCCAGGTATTTTTTTATCTCAACTTCATTAAAAAAAGATGAGCATGAGATAATAATTATAATCAACATTTATTGATCCTTTAAAATTTGGAAAGTGTTTCAGCTAATTCCACAGGTTATATGTACTACCTGGAAAAGGGTCTACGTTAGGCCCTTGAACAGACTAATTACTCATTTATCTACTTAGATGGATTGGTGATCATGAGATCAAAGTGAGTGTTTTCTCCTTCAGTGCAGATCAAAATCCTATTATTATTTTCTTCCTGCACAAATGTGTTTCACGTCTTCCTAGAATTTCAACATAGAGTATATAACTCACGAACTGGAGACTTTCTTGTGGTTCATTTACCATCTTTTAGGAAGGCTACTCCATTCATTCACCAGAGAGAACGGCCAAGGCCACTGGGCCAGTGGTTTAAGTAGAGCACCATCTGGTGAGCAATGAGATGTTGCCCTCACTCACTACATCATTTCCACAGTGACACTTCTTTTCTGTAGGCTCTGGAAGGCAGCATTTAAGTCATACAATCCAAGGGCCCAAGATGGAAGGCAAAAGGATTGTGTCATACCAGACAAGCAGCAGCAAGGAATAGTGGAAAGACAGCTGGATCTGGTAACAAGGAATTGGAGTTCAAATCCTGGATCTCTTATTTGCTATTGGTTGTGTGATCTTCAGCAACATACTTACCTCTTCTAGACCTCATTGTTTTCCTCCATGAAATGAGGTGCTCAGATTTGTTGACCTCTGAGACACTCCTGTCTCTAAAATTTATGATCTCATTTGAGCTTCCTAATAACCCATTGAGATAAGATTCTATCATTATCCCCATCTTACAAATGGAGAAGCAAGGCTTCGGAGAAATTAAGTGAGTGCATCAAACAGCTATTATGTACATGAGATAGCATTTGAACCCAGGATTTTCTGACCCCATCTCTTGCATTCTAGTCAACATACCATGCCAGAGATTAACTTTAGATTATTATGCATGCAGATGGTCACAAATTTCAAAGAATGAGCTAAATTAGCTGAGAATTATGGCAAATCACTCCTCTTCTCGATTTCTAATTACTTACTGGCATTTTTCCAGTGCATAAGGCTCTTCCAGACACTAGCTCATAAGCATTTTCAACTAGTTAAAAACCCAGCCAGTCCAGACTCTACACTCAAAAAGGAACAGATATTAAGAAACAGGCATTCAAATGCAATTTTTTCCAAGGTTGGGATTCAGAACTTCCCAGAATCTATTTCTTATTCCCGAGTGAAATAACAACTTATTCTTCAGTCATAAAACCAGGAAGAGACAGGAAAAGGAAATTTTGAACATTTAGTGACCAAGGATTTAAGGTTTGAGCAATCAGTAACCTGCCTTCCTTGACCATTTTCCTTGTCTGGGACCAAAAGAAACAGAAATTCTCATGTAAATAACTTGCCTTTTGCTGAGTCCTGTGCAAAGTGAGAGCTGGAGATGATCTTATTTCTGCACATGAAGAGCCTGCAATTCAGAGGAAGAACAGCACACAGATTAAAATGCATGAACATAAATAAACATAGACTTGACTGATGCGAGGGCAGGAAAGATGACATAGCATACTGGTGTCAGAGCAGCAATGAAAACAGACCATCTTAAGGAGACCTAATCACTAGGAAGAAAAGGTCAGGCTGCTTTGCTTTCCCTGTAGGAATAACAACTCAAATTTCTGGCTTATACCCATATATCTTTTATTCAGAACTTAATACACAGCAAATAAAAGTATTTCCACATATAAAGTAGAACATAGAAAGGGTTGTATATGAATTTGTGAAATTCTATTACATATCACTTACTTTTGTTTTCAAATATATAATAAACTTTAAACATCACTTTCAAAGTTATACTTTTCCCTATTTCTCTTTTTTCCCTTCTTTTAATCTTTTTTTGGGGGTGGGCATTATTACTATATCCTCCTTGGGTACTCCCAACTGAAAATCAAAACACATATACATAGTGAAGAAAAACAAATTCTCAAATCGCTCAGATCCAAAAGTATGTGTCTTATTCCGTACCCAGAATCCATCACCCTTTGTCAGAAGGTGGCTAGCACAGCACATCATTGGTCCTTGGAATGGTAGCTGGTCGTTGTATTGATGTTTTTTTCAATAGGACATTAGTATACCTGTTTTACCATAGCCCCTTTTCCTTTATTGCCTTTGGAGTTCACTTATACCCTGGAGTTCCTATCCGTATCTCTTACTCAAGCTGATGAGTTGGGTCCCCAGAGAACATCTACCAGTGAGGGGTATTTTTCTGTTATATCAGTTCAAGTCTCCATTCCTCCATGTTTTCCTCCAATATCTCATCAATAATGTACCAATATCATTTAAGCAATTAACATAAAACAATTTTTATTGAGGGATATTTACTGCAAAGAAGTAGCAAGAAAATACATATAATATTTTCACTCTCCTATACTACCATGCTTTCTGGGGAAATGGGCTCAAAATGAAAAGAGTTGCTGCAAACACTTGTTTCTAACAAGCTGTAGCAGCAAGCACCCTAGCATACCCAGGATGGCTGCTAGCACAGGTTCTTTGATCTGCTTTACTAAAAGAAAGCAATGTTAAAGGGGTCGATAACCTTTCATTAAACACACCCACACATAAATATAAATATAAATATATATATATAAGCTGGGGGGCTCAATGGCTACTCAGAGTCTCATCTGACCAAATCACACAACTCTTCCCATAAGTGAGCCCCAAAGTAAAACCTCACCTCAGAGTATATATACCCTTCTTCAGAGTCAGAAGACGTTACAACCTTCATGACCGACTGCCTAATTACAAAGTAACAAAAGGTGTGGACCTTCCTGGATCACTTCCCTGTCATGGTGGAGGGATTTGCATAGTTCAATGAAACTATGAGCCTATGTCATGCAGGGTTATCCAAGATGGGCAGGTCATAGTGGAGAATTCTGACAAGAGATGACACACTGGAGAAGGAACTGGCAAACCAACTCGGTTTCTCTGCCAAGAAAACCTCATAGACAGAGGTCCATGGGGTCATGAAGAGCCAGACACAACTGAACCACTGAATGACTGAATGACAATAATTGTGTCTACTAGCTGATTTTAATGGGAAGCACACTAGTCAGGCTCATGATCTAGAGCGGTAAGAGCCCCAAAGCACAGATTTCCCTTGGAGCCTGTGAGAATAGTCACCCATTAGAGAACAAGCCTATAAAACTGTGAGTACCAGGTTGGGGAGGTAAGTTTGGGAGACTGGGTAGGTTATAATTATATACTTCCATTCTGAACACAACACCTCCAGTATAGTAGAAAAAGGATTGTTGGGTGTGGGAGAGGTAGAGGATCCTAAAGTAAGCAACTGGAAGGGCCTCAAGTGGAGCCATCGAGGGGAGTACTTGGGGCAAACCTCTAGTTATTGAATCCCATCCATTCTTGCAGTCCTTAGAATTTTTTCAATGCTCTTCTTGGATGGATACTGTAGTGAAAATGACTTGGTCAGTATCCAAGCACTGAATTTTGCAATGGGAAATGAAGGCTAACTATCCAGTACCAAGCCTCTTACCACCAGATTCCATCTAGGACCAGGGCCTCAGATACCAGGTCTCTCTAACCAGGACTTCTAGAAGCATGGTCTCAGTTACCAGGAACATGGCAGGATTCAAGTTCAGGAGCCACATAGAGGTACCTTCTAGGGGTGTGTCATCTTTCACAACATTGGAATAAAGCAAAGAAATTGGCCTAAACACCAGATAAGCTCTTTTTTGTTGTTCATGGCTTGCAGATACTCTAATGATTCTTAAATTATTTCCCTTTGATTCATTTTCCAAGTAAGTTGTCTTGCTAAACTTCCATGGACTGGAGCATTAACTCATTATAATGCATTCCTGACTTTTCTAAACAATTCAGTCTGAATCATTTTCTAGGTTGTCATGGAAGAGACATGCAAAGCTAAGCAAAAATGTTTCCTATTACTATGCCATTTTGATACTGCCCCTCACCTTTTTATACTCTTAGATACTAGTAGCTGTGTGACCCGGGTTAAATCACTTAACCCCTGTTTGCCTCAGTTTCTTCATCTATAAAATGGGGACATAATAACACCTATCTTCCAGGGTTGTTTCAAGGATCAAATAAGATAATTTTAAGTACTTAGCATAGTGCCTGGGACACAGTAAGTGATATAGACATTAGCTATTATTACTACTATTATACTTATTAAAATATCTTAATATTATTGAGCAAATTGTTTTGATGTAAGGGTCCTGAGAACCTTGAGGGAATCCCTGGACCACACTTTGAGAACCACTGAATTAGAGGAAGAACTGTTACCTAGATCTTCCTTGATTCTAAGGCTGTCCCTCTATCCATTGCATCATTGCTCTTCCAATTAACAATTCACTATTCCCTTTTACAAACTTTTTAAAAATTAAAACTCTCTCTGGTAGAACAAAGAAGATACATTTGTCAGGGGCATAGTCAAGATGGTGGCATAGAAGCAGGAAAACTCCGTGGCTCCCCCCATAACCACCTCAAATACCTATAAAATATGACTCTTAACAAATTTTAGAGCTCTAGAACCCACAAAGGGACAGAGAAACAAATCTCCAGCTGAAAGCAGCCTGGCATGTGGACAGGAAGAGTTCATTGTATTGTGCTGGGAGCCGAGCCCAGGCCTGTGTGAGATCCTGGTTTTAGCACCAGGGTGGTCTGGACCATCCCAGCTGGAGCATTCGGGAGAGTGGATCACCAGCAGGTATGGTGATTTCCAGAATTATCAACCCATAAATGCCAAAGACAAATTAAAAGGTCAGTGGAACTCAGCTAAATCTTGGAGGGGGATGGCGTGTGGTCTGGCCTCTGTGCCCAGAGTGAGAAGTGGTGGAGGTGCAGCAGCCCTGTAGTCGCCTCCAAGTGGCTGCTCCCAGCCTGCAGATCATGGGGGGGGGGGGGCAAGCAACCATTCAGAGGCTAAGCTTTCTTGCCTTAACCTGCCTGGATCGGGATTGTGGTGTTGGGTGGTGGTCCTGAGGTGTGTGACCAGTGAGCCAAAGCTGGTGGGGGCTATAGAGAGTGTGCCCTCCTAATAGCTCCAGGAGCTGTGAAAACCCCAGCGATTTGGGGCAGAGCTCTCCCCTCTGGAAAAGTTCTACTGTGACAAAGAGGTCAAAAGTCAAGTAATTGACTGGCAACAAGAGCAAGCAAAGGAAGCAAAGCAAGCACAGCCATCCCACTTTAGATTCCTTTGTTGAGGACAAAAAGGATCAAAGCATGGAACAGGAGGAAGACAACACAGTCAGAACTCCCACACCAAAAGCTTCCAAGAAAAATATAAACTGATTACAAGCCATGGAGGAGCTCAAGAAGCATTTTGAAAAGTGGAGGAAAAATTGGGAATGGAAAAGAGAATGATGCAAGAAAATCATGAAAAGAGAGTCAACAACCTGACTGAAGAAAATTACACCTTAAAAAATAGACTAACTCAAATGGCAAAAGAGGCCCAAAAAGCCAATAAGGAGAAC
>CM053592.1:5349289-5360155 GCA_028646515.1 Pseudochirops corinnae
CTCCTGAACTAGGTAAATGATATGCTTGATTAAAGTAAGATTGTTAACCCATTTTGAGTTGCTTTCCTTTAGAAAAGCAGATCTAAGAACCTGTGCTAGTAGCCGCCCTAGGCATGCTAGGGTGCTTACTGTTACAGCATATTGCCACAAAAAGAAATTATTTTAAAATATGGTCCAGGGGTACAAAAAGGTTTAGATCCTTAAAGACAAAAGTTTTTCATTATTAGATTTTTTTGACAATGTAGAAAGCATTCACACCGACATAACACCAAATGAATAAGGTTACTTTGCATTGACTTTTGTTATCTTTTTGTGGCTTTTGAAATAATTTTCCTTTTCATAACTGATACATAATCTTGTGTGAAGAAATATTTTACTTACCGTACAATCAGCTGGAATTGAATAAGTTAACTACTCTCTCTAGAGGTAATTTTTATAGCACCCACCAAAGTTAAAAGGAATTTCATAGGAGTAGCTGAGCATGGAATTTGGAATTACATTTGAAAATATAGTGATACTTCCTGCTTAACATGTTACAGGGAAATTGGCCATTTGAATTGGCTGGAATTATCAACAATAAAGCATTTGAGTTTGATAACACTTAGACCTGTGGGAAAAGAAGGATAATGTTTTATTGTATGTGCTCCTATTTGGATTTCAACTTTCATTTCCCGTGAAAAATATAAAACTGGAAAATCAAACATTGCCACGTCTTTTTTTTTTCTTGCTAAGCATGAAAGTTTAAAACTGTTAGAATCTATGAGTAAAACATTTACAAATCATATAGTACAAAATTACATTAAATTTCTTGGATATTGATGGAAGAAGGGGAAAGGAATAACAAGTATTTGAAGAGGAAATATTGTACATGTGCTTGAGGAAATATTGACTATAGTGATCCAAGACCAATGAACACAAGATTTTTTTTCCTCTTTTAATTCACCCTTTACTTTCCTCCTTCCAGCATTCAAATTTGTTTTACTTATGACTATTCCCTTACCTATCCTGCCCTCTTAGACTCTTTTTTTATCTTTCTTTTGTCTATGACCACTTCAATTTTTCTTCTTTTCTTTTCATTGTTTTTTTGGAGGGGAGAGGGCAGGGCAACTGGGGTTAGGTGACTTGCTCAAGGTCATATGGCTAGTAAGTGCTAACTGTCATAGGCCAGATTTGAACTCAGGTCCTCCTGATTCCAGGGCTGGTGCTCTATTCACTGTACCACCTAGCCTCCCCATACTCCAATTTTTCTTTTGAGCTTAATATATTTTTGTATCAAAACATTTCTCTCTCTCACTCTCTTTCTCTCTGTTTGAGAGGGGGTATATATAATTATGTTCAATTTCCCTTTATTTGAATCACTCAAAAGTGAGGTAGATGGTATGTTCATTTCCCCCTCCCCCCAATCCCTTTACCATGGCTATATTCTCTTAACCTCATGTACTTTTACTTATTATGCAATAGTGAAGCCCTCTACACTTATACCTTCTTTCCTCTCCAGTATGTCCCCTCATCCCTCCTATTTTTGTCTTCTCTTAAAACCATTAAAAGGGGGAGAAAAAAAGAAAAAAATCCAAATTTTTATCATTTTAATTTTTCTCTAAGGTATTTAAAATATTAGGGTTCCGAGAAGACATTTGTTTCTTACCCTCCTATTAATGTGTAAAAAATTTATGCCCACATATTTCTTTCAATTATACACATACTTGCACCTTTCTATATTTCTCTTGGTGCCTGCATTTCCATTTTTAAATATCTGCTCTGTTCTGATCTTTTTATCATGAATATCTGGAAATCATTAAGTCTATTAAAGATCCACTTTTTCTCCCACAGTTTTACTACATTCATGGTAAAACTATATGATTTTTGGTGGAAGTTGTTAAGTCATGTATAATCTTTATTGTTGTTCAGACATTTTCAGTCGTGTCTTACTCTTTGTGACCCCATTTGGTACTCTCTTGGCAAAGATACTAGAATGGTTTGCCCTTTCCTTCTCCAGCTCATTTTACAGATGTCAAAACTGAAGTAAACAGGCTTAAGTGACTTGTCCAGGGTCACACAGTTAGTAAATGTCTGAGGATGGATTTAAATTTAGGAAGATGAGTCTTTCTTACTCCAGATCTGGCACTCTATCCACTCTGCCAGCTGTTTGCCTCAGTTTCCTCATCTGTAAAATGATCTGGAGAAGGAAATGGCAAACCCCTCTAGTATCTTAGCCAAGAGAACTTCAAATGAGTTCACAAAGAGTCAGACATGACTGTCAAATCACAATCTTTATTGTGCTACTTGTCATTTGAACTCCTTTTTGATAACTTCTAGCAATTTTTTCTTTGAGCTAGAAACTGGAATTGTGACCATGGCATTCCAGGAACTTTGCTCTGGAATTTCTTTTAGGAGGTGTTGGATGGATTCTTTCCATTATCACTTTGCCCTCTAAAATTTAAGAATAGTGGGAAAGTTTTAATTTATAATTTCCTGAAATGCTATGTCTAGATTTTGTTTCTTATCACGGTTTTCAGTTAATCAGATAGTTCTTAGATTATTTCTATTGTCTTGTTTTCTAGGTCATTAGTTTTTGATATTTAATTTCTTATATTTTACTCCTTTGAACTGTTTTTGCTTTGTTGCTTCTTGTTGTATTGTTGAGTTTATATTTCTTCCTATACATTCTCATTTCTAAGGTATTCTGCTCTTTTTTCTATTACTATATTTTCATTTATTTCATTATTTACCAATGACATGTAAAAAAAAAGTTTTAACATTCATTTAAAATTTTTTTGAGTTCCAAATTCTCTCCCTCGGTCTTGCCCTTTCACTCTCCTTGAGAAGACAAACAATTTGATATTGATTACACATGTGAAGTCATGCTAACCACATTCTGGACATGCTTTAAAGTCTCTCTTCAAGTCATGGATCACAGAGAATGTTCAGACTTGGCTGGGCTTGGATGCTTCAGAGTTCAGGAAAGGACTAATCATACTGTTCTAAAAAATCTGGGGGGTGGTTTCCTGACTTCCACCCCCAGTGCTTCACTCTTGACCCTGCCCCAGCTTGTTTGCCCTAGGATCTCTGATGGACCCCAAGGGACTGTCTGTGGATTTCTGGGTAGGGTGACCAAATCTACTAGTCATTATCTTCCTATTGATTAGTAGACTGGTGCATCTCTAAGACCCCAGAAGATGTGCCATCTTTTGTGTTCTTGAACTTTGACATCATACCATAATACCTAGAAGGGATCAGGTTCACTCCATTCTAGTATGGTAAGTGGAAAGATAACATGTTTACTGAGACTCTTGGATCCTATGAACATTAACAAATGTTAAACTTCTCACATCACTAAAATGTCCAAATTAGCTGAAAACCAAATAGAAATCCCAAATAATCCAATCTCAATGTAAGGGTGGGGGTGATTGAGTCTATCAGGTACCCCACCTAGTATAGAGTAAATGTCAAAATTCTACCTCCTAATGCTTTTTCAGGTAGCAATCAGTTAGAGGTTTGATCAGGATTAAGAGGGAGTCAGCTACATCAATTACTGAAAAGAAGTTGAGCAAGATGAAAAATGAAAAATACCATCATATCTCACAATTAAGAAATCATTGGGAACATTAGAGAGAATAATTTCAGTTGAGTGATGAATTTGGAAACCATATTGTTGAAAGTTGAAGTGCAAATAATAGGAGAGGAATGAGAGATCATAAATGTAAACCTTAATAATCAATGCATTGCTTATGTAGTAATAAATGTGTAATAGACATACATTTAGTCCCTACTATATTCTGAGCATTGTGCTAAGTGCTGGGGTAAGAAAAAGAGAGTCTCTTTTCTCAAGGATCTCAAAATCTAATAGGTAGACAATTTCCACCATGGTCTATATAGTGTGGAAATTTTAATAAACATTTAAGGAGAAGTTTCTTAATAGTGGCATTAATGGAGGAGTCTGGAATTACCAGCATGAAGCAGTAGAGATTTCAATTTCCTGTCTAGAATGCATCTATATTGGTGCGTGCATGTGTGTGTGTGTATGTGTGTGTGTGTGTGTGTGTGTGTGTGTGTGTGTGTGTGTTGTATGATAGAAAATGAGAGAAAGCAGTCATTGCTAAAACAATTTCCAGGGATAAAGTTTGTAAGTTTGTCTAAAGGAAGGATGGGATTTTGGTTTTCTGTAAATGTATTCCAGAACTCCAGTGACTGTCAAGAACCTTTGAAAATGGAATCTCTGTATTTTTCCCTTGTCTGCCTTTATTTTACCAGGACAAGTGGAAATATTTAATAAAAAATAAGACAGAAATAAAAAGATTCCTTTAGCATGTATGTATTTATACAATTAACACAATTACAATTATATTTTTTTTCCCTATGATGGAAAAAAATAAGGCTTATATATGTTGAACTTCAGATGCTATTAAAAAAATCAAATGAGGTTCTACATGTAGAGTACTTTGCAAATTGGAAAGTACTATAAAGATTTCAGGTTCTCTCCTCAGTTAAATAAATGCTGGCTCATCAAAGATGAATGGGGCTCCTTTTGTCACACTGGTTCATGTTTCCAGTTCTGGACAGCTCTCTTGGCCACTGGGAAGGCTCCAGCATTTATTGCTATAAGCATATTAAACAAACAAAAGTGGAGAAAAGCCCTGGAAAATCAACTTGAAATTAAAGAGAACTTTGTTTTGTCTTTTTCCCTCTTATCTTTTTTGGTAAGTCAAAATAGCATAATATTATCTAGAATAAATAAATTGAGTGAAGGATTAGGTTTATCATCAGGATTGGATGTCTAAGACTTTCTTTGCCTGGAGCTAAACTGTGGCTATAAAATAGGCTTTTAATTTCCTGGTTTTTCAGTGATGATACAGAAAGGTCACTGTGTGGTTTCAATGTTTTAATAGATGACTCACTACGTAATTACTTTCTTATAGATCATAAAAACAGCTTTCTAGTTTATAGAGTGCATTTTAGCTTAATATGGTATGTGTGTGTGTGCACCCACCCACACACGTGTTTGTGTGTGCACGTGTTTATGTCTGAATAGATTGTATTTCTAAGGAGCTTTCATTGATGATTCCATGTTTGACAAGATCCTTAGGGTACTTAGTAGGCAGAAAAAGGAGAACTTCCAGTTAAGATGGCAATAAGAAAGGTCACAGGAGCCCGGCTCTTTCATTTTTATCTAACAACTAGCTGAAAAGGGCACCCTGACAGAACAATGACAAAGAAAAGTAAAGAAATGTCTCCCATTTTCATTCTAGATCTGCACACACCCCTCCTCCAATTCGATCTTCACAAATCAGTCAAAAACAAGAGGAAGCTGGTAGATGGGTGACACCAGGAAAATCAATGTGCTTGATTGGCAAACAAGCCCTTGGAGAGGCGCGATGTCATAGCAACTATTGTAATCTCCAAGACACAGACCTGAAGCCAGTGAGAGATAGCAGAGGAGTTTCACCAAGGAAACCAGAATGAACTCCAATATGCAGAACTAAGACTTGCAGGAGGAGAGTGTCTCTGAATGAGGATGCTTCATGGAAAGGGAATCCTTGATAAAGTATACCAACATGAACTTTAGTAATTTGGGTCTGAAGACAGTTCCTGGCCATGGCCTATCAGACCAGAGGAAAGAGACAAAAGCAGTCTCTATAAGTCATTATTCCAAGAGACAGGACCATACATACTTCAGATCACTGGCAGTTATAACAGGAGACACAGACAACTTGGCATTCAGATGGAAGTAGCAAAGGACCTTGTAGGAGGCCTGAGACTGGTTATGATCTCCAGCACCCGACTGGATTCTGTTGGGACTCTGAGATGGGACAGAATAAACTTCTCATTGGGAACTATGAGAAAGTGACAGAGACAGGCCAAGGCCGATATCTGCAGTATATGTGGTAAGTGTTCATGTCATCAGGAGATAAGTGATGAAGCCAAGGATCAGGCAGGGACTAGTTCTAGCCACATCATACACAAAAGCAGTGATAGTGGCATCCAAAGGAAACAGAAACAAATAGGGCTTACCCATCCCATGTAAGGGCTGCAAGGAATGGATTCTGACCTCCCAGAAAGCCCCAATCTAATACCTGAGTATGAAACCATGAGTAAACAAAAGAAAACATCAAATACACTAATGAAATACAATGCATGAAGAGAAACTCAAGAAGAAAATTCAGAAGAAGGAAGATAATTCCATAAGAAATATGAGTAGAATTTTAGGAAATAAAATGTTTTTGTCACAAATACTACAAGAATGCCTGGTGGAAAATGAAGTGAGAGATTAAGAACATTTAAATTAGAAATAAGAGAGGAGTTCAGAGGGGGAAAATGGAAGGAGAATAAATAACAGTGTGAAAATCAGAAAATCTTATCAAAGTAGCAGACTCCCTGAAAAATAGAAAGAGTAATAAGAACTCAGTGACTTCATGAAATAAGAAATATTAGAACAAAATAAAAATACTGAAGAAGAAAAGAAAATATAGCATATCAACTATCAAAAATAGATCATCCAGAAAACAAGTTGGGAAAAGGAAATTTAAGAATCATCAGATCCCCTAAAAAAAGAGTGAAAAACAAGAATAAAAAATATATCATAAATCATAGATGAAAAATGCCTCAGTATCAGAATGAGGACAAAGTAAAAAAAAAACCAGACAAACAAACAAAAGAATACCAAGTTGATTTACTGAAAGAAACGATAAACTAAATTAATAAATGGTATGGTCCAAATCAAGAACTTCCAAGGCAAAGCAAAATACAGCAGGCAGAGAGAAAGAAAGGGTTCAAGTACTAAAGGAGACATATTTAAAATCACATAAAACTTAGATCAGGAGGGAAAACCTTGAAACACCACATGTCAAAAGGCAAAAGCTTATAGCCCAATAAAATGTAATTTGCAAAACTGAGGATAATCCTATATATATAGAAATATGAAGAGGACTTTCAAGCACCCATGATGATCGCACATTGAAGCTTCTTAGCATCTTCATGTCATGGTCTTACATTCCAGCCTGCACCTCTAAACCCTAAACTTTCAACCTCAGATGTCAGGTACCTGAGTCATGACCATTCACCACAGCTAGACTGATCCAGTTCCACCATGCTGCTGTGGGGCACCTCTATCCTCTCTGTATGCCAAATCTAACTCTGGGCAAAATAATCAAATCCACAATACCATTCCTGTACAATCCATATCCATCAATTGACTATACAAGTTCACTCACTATTCCTGTGCCATCCCTGATCATAACAGCTCTTCCTGGTCACTACTCCTTAACATCTGTTACTTTCACCTATTGGAATATAAGTTCCTTAAGGGCCAAACACTATCTCAAGTTTGCATTTGTATCCTCATGACTTAGTACAATACTTGGCACAATGTAAGCCTTTAATAAGTACCTTTTCATTTATTAATTTCATTCAAAAGTTCAGAAACTCATAGGAGCTGTATAATTTAAACTGAGGAGTTAAGAGAAACCTAAATAGTAAGTACACTTGAATAAATAGAAGGAATAAAAGCAATGATGAAGTGCTTAAAATGAAGAGACAAGTGTTCCCTGAGAATTCCTCTATGTTCAAGGGTCAATGGGGAAATTAAAGAAGAACCAACACAGGCTCTAGATGTGGTTTTGTTCTGTTTTTGTTGGTTTTAAGAGCAGAAAGAAAAGGGAGAGAAAATGAATGCACTAGAGAATAAAGGGGGAAGAAAGGGGAGAAATTGCCATTATCATAATTGGGGTGTGTGACAAGAATATAGAAACACAGTGGAAGGGGTGAGAGGAGTGGGAATCTTATGAACCTCACTCTTATCTGAACTAGACAAAGAAGAACTGAATACACACACACAGAAAGGCAAAGCATTTGGGGTAGTAATATACTAAACCCAACAGGGAAACAGATAGGGACAGGAAAAAAAAACGCAGTTTATGAGTAAGGGTAGAGTCAGAAACCAAACAAACTCTAGCTTGGGAGAGTAGCTCATGAATGGGGGATTAAAAAGAGAAAAAGAAAGTGTAAGAACCAGAAATCAGTGTCAGAATTTGGTGAAGAGAGGAAGGACAGAGAAATGATAATGAATTGATCAGATTTCTTCTCTTTCTCCAACACATTTTTAGTAAAAAGGAAAAGGAGGAGGGGAGGGAAAAGAAAAAAATATGAGAGGATAGTATGGAGAGAAATACATAATTAAGAATCTTTATCATGAATAAGAATGGGGTGAACTAATCTTCAAAAACCTTCAAAAGTACCAAGAAGGTAGCAGAGTAGATTGCACAAGGATAAAAAACAAAACAAAACAAAACATGATGCTTATAAGAAACACAAGATGATGAGAATGAAGGAAGGGACCAGAATTGATTTTGCCACATGTGAGCGCAAAAAGAAGGTGTGTGTGCGTGGGAAGCGTCAAACATGATATCACACAATGCATCAACAAAATTAGACAAGGTTATATGAGATAGGCAGGGAAATTACATATCCATAAAGGTACTATAGGCAAAGAAATGATATCAATACTTATTTTATATGCACTGAATGGCATAATGTTGAAATACTTAGAAAAGTCAATCAAACAGTAGAGAGAAACACAAGGCAAATCATCAATAACTGGGGGCCTCAATGTGCCCTTATCAGACCTAGATAAAGATAACAAGTTAAATAATAAAGAAGTTAAGTATCGGAATGGATTTTTTTTTTGGAAAAAAAGTAAGTATTCTAGAACTTTGGTGAACAAAATCAGATGACAAAGGAAAATAATTGTTTCTCAATTGTTCTTGGCCCTTAAAAAAATGACCACATGCTAGGGACTAACCTGATAAACAAATAGAGAAACAAAGAAATGATAAACATATCTTTTATTGACCACAGTGCAATTAATAATGAGAAAAATATTTCTTAGGGTTCCTTAAAGAAGAGATTTAAATTTCAATACCTTAATAATTCAATCCTAAAGAAAATGTGTGTTAAAGACAAAATCATAGAATCAACAGGTAATTTAATCAAAGACAATAGCAATAGGACAATACAGTCACTTTTTTTTGTGCAACCAAAACCAGTATTTGGAGATAAATTTATCTCTCTAAATACTCTCGACAACAGAACAATGGATTGGGCAAAGGAATTGGGAGAAGGGAGGAAAAAAATCAACAAAAGACGACTAGACACAAAAATTAAAATTAAAATACGAAATAGAAAATAAAAAGAAAAGCAATTGAATTAATAAAGAAATCTAGGGGAAATTGGTTAAAAGAACTAATAACTCAGATTAGCTGTTAGCTAATATGATAAAGAAGAGAGGAAATATATTAAAATAAAAAAGAATAGTGACCAAACGAAGGAGAATAAACTTAATAAAACTCTTTTGCCTAATTTTATGGCAAAATTGATACATACCCCAATCTCAGATAGATAAACCAAAAATGATGTAATAGAACTCCTAAAATAAGAAGGCAAGGAAACCAGGACCAGGTGGATTGATAGGTGAATTCCATTAAACATTTGATGAATAATTAATTCCATTATTACATAAAGTATTTGCAGAAATACAGAAAGATAGTATCCTTCTAAATTCTTTCTATGGCACAGACATAGTGCAGATATCTAAATCAAAGAGAGACAAAGAAGAGAAAGACAATTAATAGGCCAATATTCCTAATGCATATTGGTGAAAAAAAATGTTGCAGACAATATTAGCAAAGAATGTACACTACATTTAAAGGTATATACTATGATAATATTGGACCAGGAATTTGGTGTCTTTTCAGTGTGATGTAAATTTTAAACATAGTAGACCACCTTAATAAAAAATAAGTCACAAAAGTATATCAGTAGATGCAGAAAATAAAGCTTTTGACAATATCTAATACCCTTCTATGTTAAAATATTAAAGAGATTAAGGACAAATGGACCATCTGTCTAAATGTAAGACATAATATCTGTAATGGATGAAGTATAGAGGCATTTCCAGAGGCATTCCACTACAATAGCTAGTGTAGCAAGGCTATCCCCTCCATGTTGTATGAGGCTTGTATGGCTTGAAGGGAGACAGAATAGGCATTCACATCTGTAGGGGCTGAAGCCTAGATAGTACCAATCCCTCTTTAGGATACTAGGGAGCCTTGAGGCAAGGGGGAAATACTGAAATCTAACCTACCTTCATTCTTATAAAAGCTCAGTGATGTAGGTGCTATTATTATTATTACCATTTTATAGTCAAGGGACATGCAGCTGAGGGGCTAAAATGTGCTCAGATTACATAGTTCATAGAGGTCCAACACAAGGGACAGACTCAGGTTTTCCTGATTCCAAGGCCAGAGTGCTATTCACTATGTTACCTAGTAGCCCCAATAATATGAGGAATAAAGGAAGGCTACACATTGTCCTTACTCTTATATGATATAAACATATATATTGAGGGGATAAGCATAGGCAAAGAGGAAGCAAAACCATCACTCTTGCATTTGATATAATGGTTTTATTAGACAATCCAAGAGATTCAAGTAAAATTAATTGAAATAATAACTTCAATAAAAAAGTGGAATATTAAATGAACCCATAGAAATCATTACCCTTCTGTATGTTTCCAACAAAACACATCAACAAGGGACAGAAAAGAAAATTCCATTCAAAATAATTATAGATTGTCTAAGATATCTGTCAGTCAACTTACCAAGTGCAGCGTTAATGGCATATAAGATCTTCCCTGTCCATTAATAGGCCTATGTGACCATGTATGTTCCCCTTTTTCCTTGGAACAGGGTGTGTGTTTCCAGGTCTAAAGGTATACAGGTATTTCAATCATGCTTGTCTTGCTGCTTGGAGCTCTGGCCCAGTTCACAGCTGTGACACATCCTGAGTCACATAGAGCCTATTGGAAGAGGAACT
>CM053592.1:5360255-5387744 GCA_028646515.1 Pseudochirops corinnae
ATATATATATATATATATATATATATATATATATATATATTCTGAGGCGAGATTTTGCTTTGGGGCTCACTCACGGGAACAATGTTCACCTGATGTCTTTGTGATTTGACTGGACCAGACTTTGGGTAGCCTTTGTTAAGTCTCCTTCACCCCCGCCCCCACACCCCTTGTGAATCCAGATGTTGGTGCTTCCTGGTCTGGTGATTATATATCTATTACTTTGTTTAGGCAGCTGAAGTCCTTGGATTCCTTCTTGGATACTCACTTCTTTCTACTTCTCTGTCTGCATTGTTGAATTAAATTAAAATTGTTGGTCCATTAGAAGGTGTCTTTCCTTTAGAAAAGAAGATCAAAGAACCTGTGCTAGCAGCCCATCTGTGTGCTGGCGTTACCTCCAGAGCAGCTGCAAGCATCATTGCCAATACACCAAGATAGAGGAATAATAATAATAACCAACATTTACATAGCGCTTTAACTTTCAAAGTGCTTTCCAAATATTATCTCATTTGATCCTCACAAAAGCCCTGGGAGGCAGGTGCCGTTTTTATTCCTATTTGGCTGCTGTTGAGAGTATTTAGAGAGAGAAATTTATCTCCAAATACTGGTTTTGGTTGCACAAAAAAAGAGTGACTGTATTGTCCCATTGCTATTGTCTTTGATTGTATTACCTGGATTTCAATTCAAGTCTTCCTGACTCACAGTTCAGGTAGAAATCATTCTTTACTAAAAGAGAAAGAGATAGAGATAGGAACCTGACCTATGACTTCATTTTTACATGAAACTTCCAGTCAACAAGTCTCCCTCAGTCATTGCAGGTAGGTACTCTGTCCATAATTTATTGTTTTAAACCATTATGCTTGAGAAGTTAAATGACTTGCCCAGGATCACATGGTCAGTATATGACAGAAGCAGACTAAAGATTTAAGTAATTAGACTGATGCTCATTGATAATTAGATATTAACACCAAAATAATAATAAGGACAATACTACATAGATCTACAGAGTCAGCAGCACCAGACTGCCACGAAGTTACTTCATAGATAAAGATAAAATAAGGGCAAAATAGATCTCAAGGGAAAAAAAAAAAAGTCAAGAATCTAAACTTCAATGATGGGGAAAAAAGTTGGAAAGAAGAGAGCCATTCAGGACCAGGTAGCACACTATCACAGAGCAGTAATCATTGAAAGAATTTGGTACTGATTTTGGGGAAAAAATATGATCAAGATTGGAGAAGACTAGGCACAGATGACCCAGAAGCAATAAAAAATAGTATTATATTGTTTATTAACTCCTGGTATTTAATTACTGGGGCAAGAACTCACTACTTAACAAAAGTTATTGGGAAAATCAGAAAACAGTTTGGCAGAAATTAGGTTGGCTCAATATTTAAACTTTATGTCTCAATAAAATCCAAAGGGACACATGGTTTAGATTTTTTTTAAATCACATCATAAACTAATTAGAAATGCAAGAAACAAGATACCTTTCACAGCTATGGACTTGGGAGAGCTCTGGACCAACCAAGGATAAGATGGAAGGACTGAAACATTCCCTGCTCTTAAAAAGCTCACACACTAATAGGAGACACAGTGCATTTATACACAAAATAGAAACTACCCTAGCCCTCACTGGCTAAAGGCTAGGTATATTTCTTCTCATGCCAAGGCTCTCCAGTGTGCTTAAGGGGGTGTGGGGAGTATATGGACTCTTCGCCATTGACTCCAAAAATGGGAGTGTTCCCCTCAATTGCAGGGGTCTCCTGTATCCTGGCTCAATTTAAACCCCAGGCACATATCTGAGGGCTTTCAGGTCTAAAGGAGAGAGTGGGAAGAAGGAAGCCCTTCTCTCCTTACTGCTTCAGTTCATGACTTCTGTTGCTGAAGGTTAAACTCTACCCTTTGTGGAGAGTGCGAATGTCCCAGGCTGGAAGTTTGAAAGAAGGAGCTTGTTCTAGCCACACAGTCAATCTCAGGAGGCTATTTTCATGAGTATGCTAGATGAATGCAGGATGTTTTCTCCCAGAAGCACGGTGCCTCCATGTTAGGCAATCTGGGAATGCTCCAAAATCACCATTACTTACAGAATAGATATAAACAGCAAATATAAAGTAATGCAAGGGAGTTGGGGAGGAAGAGTATTAGCAATTGGGAGGGCAGATATAAGGAAAGACCTTATTCAGAATGAAACATTTGAATAGCCTTATAAAGGAAGAAAGGAATTCTGTGAGACAGAGGTGAGGAAGGAATGCATTCTAGGCATCCAAGGATAGGTGTGTGTGTGGGGGTGGGGGTGAGGATGGGTGACCAGTGCAAATAACTCTTGAATCACAAGTAGTGATGACCTACTGTTCTGGGGCATTAACTTTAACTTCTGAAGAGATCTAAATAGCACTTTGTGATTTCATCCTCCTAGTTAAATGCTCAGAAAATACTGTGATGAGGAAGAATTTTATTGAGTTTGTTAAATACCCATGCATGATCTGCTAAGACATGTTGTCCAAGAGGGGTAAGGGGGCCTCTGCCCTTGCATGGCCCTGATACAATATCCCTGAGTGTTTTGCCAGGCGGAGAAACTCTAAGCACATTGCAGATCTGAAGAAATGATACATTTCAACTCATAGTGGAGAATGGAAAAAAAAAATCTGAAAAATAAGCTTCTTGGGAGAAAAGTGATTTATAAATTTTAAAGCGTTACCCAAATGGGAATTACCATGATTATTGTTAGTAGAGCTTTAAAAAAAACAGTTCTCTGATGCCAATTGTGACAAGCAGCTGACCCTGAGTAATTCTAGCGATGTACAAGCCCTGGCAAGTTTGATCTTACTGGGTATGGTAAGTGACAAGCTGAGCCTGCTGCGTGAGGATGAGACTTGGGAAATACCAAGTCTCTTGCATCAAACCCCATTTCTTTCTATACCATCACCATCCTGGTTCAGACCCTTCTGACCTCCTGCCTAGATTATTCCAGCAGCTTCCTAATTGGTCTTCCTGTATCATGTGTCTCCCCACTCTGCTATAGCTTACACATTACTGCCAAAATCATTTGCCTTAAGAACAATCCTTAAACTCCAGTGGTTCCTCAATGCCTTTAGGATTGGGATTTTTAACCTTTTCTGTCTCATAGCAGTCTAGTGAAGCCTATTGATTACCTCTCAGAATAATTATTTAAAAAAATTAATAATTGGTAGAAATTAAAATTTCCATTTAGTGAAAATAAGGAAGTATTTCACCCCCCATTCTAAGTTCACAGACCTCCCTGAAACTTATCCATGGATATGTTTCATCTTTTGGGGTGGTGGTGTATGGACATAGCTTAAGAAGCCTTGTTCTACAATAAGCTCCTTGAGGTCAAGAATTGCTTATTGTGGAGTATATGGTGTGTGTGTGTGTGTGTGTTGTGTGTGTGTAATATGCATTCTCCAGTCTGTTATAGACAGGTAAACTATCATTCTCCTTAGGCTTCTAGGACACCCTTTAGAGTTTATAGTTTTCTATTTTCCCTTGCTATTGACTTGTTCCGCTACTGGCTTTGAGTCTCCATTTTAGTGGGTCAATGGCTGGTATCCCCAGTTCCATTTAATAACTCACCATTGGCTAACTATTACAAAGGAATATATACTTGAAATATACAGTAAAAACAAATATATCGACATAGCTCTCAATATCTCCTTGCCTAATTTTCACCACAGCACCTCGATGTCAGAGTTTGGTTTGGGGATTAGGCTTATAATTTAGTTTAGTGCCTACATAGCACCACCAAGTTCACGTGCAGATACAGCATGATTACTGGACACATCTTCTACTGGGTTAGAGTACCAAAGGTCACTCCTGAAGATCATTTAATTGACTATAAAACTTTTTCTGAATTCACACTCCCAGATTCCTGGCTCACTTCTTCCAAGGTTGCAGACTCCACTCCTTGCTCTTAAAATGGAAAGAAATTAATGAGAAGGACAAGGAGGTCCCATTTCTCTAGCAAGCCATTTGACCTCAGAGGGAAGAGGGCCCATGGCTCTTTCCTTTATGGCATAGTCTCTCACTAGACACTGTAATACCATTCAAGCACAACAGAAGACAGTGAGCTGACTCAAGACTTTTGGAAGACACAAACAGTTCTGGTGATCTTGCCAAAAGAAAAAGGCTTTTCTCAACCATGTAGCCAACCACCTGGAACCCGTTACAGAATGTCTCTACAGGACACTTCATTTACACATCATCAGGATTCTCCATGTTGAAACTTCCCCATGTTTTCCACATGAAGAGACATCATCTGCTTCCTGACATCCTCCATGTGGAGGTGCCATCTGAGGTACTTCCTGCCATTACACAGATACTATATTATAGGTTTTGAGAGGCAGTGCCATATAGTGAATAGAAAGCCAGTTTCAGGGGCATGAAGACATGACTTCAATTCTCACCTCTTTTATTTACTGCCTTTATGACCTCAGACAAAGCATTTAACCTATCCATTGCTCTAGGCAAGTCCCTGGAACTCTCCATGTTGAGATGGTGAAAACTTGCCGGGTTAGAAGGAGTTTCACCATTCAGGATTTCATATATAAATGAAACCCCAGGTTGAATCCCTATCCCTAGAAGGGGCTTTAGTACTCATCCAACTCAACTCATGCATTCAATAGATGATGAAATTGAGGCACAGAAAAGGTGAAAGACTCACTCCAGGTCACATAAATAGGTTAGGTCCTCTACTCCAGTTGCAGAGCTCATTCTCATACATTATTGACATTAAGCAAACACATATGATCGATGGATTTGGGTTTTCCTTGGTAGCCGTCCTGGTGTTTACAGTTTTGTAGGTGCTCAAAGACATGGTGAAGACTTCTAAAATGGTTTTAGAAGAAAGCAAATTGTTTTTGAGGCTGGTGGTAGAACAATGCACCTGGAGTCAGGGAGACCTGAGGTCAACTCCTTCCTCAGACACTCACTAGGTGTGTGACCCCAAGCATGATACTTAACCTCTCTATATTTCAGTCTCCTTAACTGTAAAATGGGCTGATGAATAATACTACCTTGCAAGGTAACTGTGAAGATCAAATGACATATTTGTAAAACAAGCTTGGCATAGTACTTGGCACAAGGTTGGTGCCATAAAATTGTTTCTTTTCTCCCTCTCTCCCTCCTTCTTAAAGTAAATTCTATTTTAAATGACTAGCATTGCTCTCCCTCTTCAACTTGCTGGCTCTTTCAGATTCCTAGGAGTATATCTGTGTTTTCTGAAGTGTTCACATCTAGGGAAGAGTGACAGGACCCCCAATATGCTTCCAGATTTGGTTCAGTCAACTGAGAAACATTCCTTTGTTTCCATTTTTCTTTCCATAATCAATCAATCGATCAACTAAAATTTATTTAGCACTCAACTGTGTGCCAGCCTTGTATTCAGGTCATGTAGCATAGTAGAGACAGAAATCTAAGACAAAGGACACCAGTAGAGAGATCAGCATTGAGGAGATGCATGAATGGTGTCTGATCTCAGAACAGGACAAGATGGGATGAAGTGTCTAAGTATAAATACTGCAGAGAAGATCTGGAGGAGGGCCATCAGGTTGGTGAGAGCCTTGAGAACAGACCAAAGGAAGATCCTGAGTATGAAGTTGGGATACTTAGCTTGAAGTAGAGACTTGGAAAAAAGTAAAGCTGATTTTTTAAGAGCTGACCTTCAGATGAGGGATGGAATATCTCTACTTGATCCCAGACAGCAGAAGAAGCTACTGGGGTGGAATTTGCATTCAGGAAGATTTCTGCTGAATGTAAGGCGAAATTCCTAACAATATGAGCTGTCTGAAAGTGAGACTGGTTTCCTGGGGGATGCAGCGGGCTTCCCAGGCTCCCAGCAGAGTATGCCAAAGAAGGGGATGTTGTCCAGATTCTGGGTCGACTAGGAGATCCCAACCCTTTTCTGTCCCATAGCTCTAGGCTTTCGGAAAACATTCTCGGAGTCCTTATTCACTGTGTAAGGGTATTAGTTTCAGAGCTTTCCATGCATATCCATAGGATAAATACAATAAAGAGACCGATATCAATAAGATAATAGAGAATGTGCCAGATTTCCTTTGCTTTTAGTACTACCTGGGAATCTGCACACCCCAGCATGAGAGTCCAGATGACCTCTGAGTTGCCTTCCTAATGTAAAGTTCTGACAGAGGAGTGATTCAGACAGACAGACAGATAGACATACATGCGGGCAGGCAGCGAGTCAGACACAGAGATTCACAGTTTGGGATGAGCGCATCACATTCGCGGGATGCAGGATTTGCTCTGCCCGCCCCCGCCCTGCCCCCATCCTCCCGGACTCCACAGCCCAGTGGGTCTAGACTGCAAACTTTCCGCCAATCACAGTCCAGCATCCTCAGGGCCGCCGGCGCCCGGGCCTCCTCCCGGATGAGTCGCGGCTACAGAAGGGACCGGGGGCCCTTGTCCGGAGCCGGAACCCGAGATAGAGCAGGGCCGGGGCTGGGAGCAGCTGGGGGCTTGTGGGCAGCTGTGATACGGCCCCGCGGCTCTCTGGGCCCAGCCTCCTTGGCCTTGGCCGTGGCGGTGACCGTGACCGCTGCGGGGCCCAGGCCCGTCCAGGCTCAGCCAGATCGCTGAGCTCTCGGGCTCTCTCCGCCGGGGACCATGCTGGGCATGTATGTACCAGACAGGTTTGCGCTCAAGTCTTCCAGAGTTCAGGACGGTATGGGGCTTTACACAGCCAGAAGAGTGCGAAAGGTGGGTGAGCGACCCCTGCCTGCCTGCTTCCTTTCCCTCCTCCTTCCTTTCCTCTCGCCCTCTCTTCCCTTCTTTCTGCTTCCGCTACCCACTCCCAGGAATGGGAGCCTGCCCCCGGAGGAGGAGACTTGAGTGCGTGAGCCCGCGCAGGCAGCTGGGCTGGGGGCTCCTGCGAGCTGCCGCCCCAGCCTTAGGCCCGACCTCAGTGCCAGCCCTGTGGTGCCACGTAGGAGGGGGCTGCCGCGCCCTCCTGTCTCTCGGTCCAGCTTCTTCTGCACCTTTCCAGGCAACAAACTTCGTGCTGCCTTCGCTCACGAGAGCCTTTAACTTTCTCTAGTCTCCAAGTGTCTGGAGGAAAGGCTTCTGGTTAAAGAAGGAATCTGACACTCCGGGAGGGAATCAATGAGTAAGTTCTCACCGAGTGCTTGCTGCTCTATCTGTGTGGTGTAGTAAGTGACCCCCAAGCCAGCCTGGAAGCGGAGCGGACCTGGATTCAAGTCACTCCCTGGACCACCTCGGGGCTGTTGCAACTCGGAGATTCTGAGTTGAAAAGGTGCTAACTTGCAGTGGTAGGAGTTTCCCACCAGGGAGTGAAATGACAGGCATGTTACCCATCTTTAATTAACTGGCTAAGATGCAAAATAACGCCTTCTCCCGTCCTCACGTGGGAACACCACACACGTAGCAGATATGAAATCAGGGGGATGAGAGCCACAAGGAACTTCAAGGAAGGGGAAGTCTTGAGTTCAAATGAACTTTGACGGAGACTACGGCTGCGAAGAAGCCACATTGCAAAGTGAAAGAGGGCTAGATTGATTATCAGAGGACCTGGGTCCAAATCCTCACACAGTACCTTTAATGTAGAAACTCCTCCAGTTACCATTTAACCGCACAATCTGGCTCTTGCCCATCTTTGGGGCTAATTTTATACGACTTCTCCTCCTTATGCACTCTCTGTACCAGCCAAATCAGCCTACTTGTTTCTCATACAAAGTACTCCCATTTCTATGCCTTTGCACAGCTGTGCTTTTTGTCTGGAATACTCTCTTGCCTCATCTCCATCTCTTGGAACACCTAGTTCCTTTCAAGATTCAGCTCAAATCCCAAATCCTTGGAGAAAATTTTCCAGATTCCTTTAGTGGTTAGTGCCCTGACCTCTAATCAATGTACATTTATTTTGTATATAACTGGTCTTTGCTTGTTTGTGAACCTGGAGTTCTCCTAGTAGAATGCATACTCCCTGGGGACAGGGTTGTCTCATTTTTGTATTATCACCTCTATTTCCCATAACACTTCCTGTCCCATAGATGCATAATGAACATTTGTTGATTGAATGACATGGAATGTGATTGGAAATCTTAAAGTTCTGGGTGAATGGCAGTTATGATGGTGCTGATGAGAAGCTCTGAAACTCACCCTGGGAGGGTGAAGGGATATTCCAGGGTGAGAGAATTCCAGGCTCTGAGGGAAGTTTCATGGCAACAAGGCAACTGAAGCATTTACTAGCTGTCACTTTGTAAAGTCATTTCAACTCTGCTTCAGTTTCCTCATCTGTAAAATGAAAGAGTCAGGTATGGTAACCTCCCTTTTTCTATGATATCATCATCTTCATCATCATCACCATCACCACCACAATCACCATCATCCTCACTGCCAACATTCAGAAGATAAGTTGATGGGAATGCTTCATGAATTACACACTTTATTCCAGTAATTCACAGATAATATCCCCAGGCCCAGTTATTGACACAAAAAAATGAGTCTATCAAGGAGCAGGACCTATCCAGGAGACCTTCAAACCTCTTTTTTGTGTGGGAGAAGGTTGACATCAGAGCAGGGGAAACCAGGTGACTCCCTGGACTGGACCTTCCTTGGGCTTTTCATTATTGTTTCTTCCCCTCATCACTTCTAAGCACAGACACACTGTCTCACATAGGATTCATTCATCCATCCATCTATCCATCTAACTATCTATCTATCTATCCACTTGGTGTTTTTGCATACTTACTGTATCTAGAGTCCCACGTCAGATCCTGAGGGAAATACAGATTTCAGGTAAGAAATAGCCTCTGCAGTAAATCAATTGAGCTTTTATCAAGCTTCCACTATGTACTTGGTCCTCTAGATGGATAAAAACAAAACAGTTCTTGCCCTCAGAGAGCTTTCATTGCACGTGCACTTATATAGTGACATACTAAACTCACACCAATAAAATTCAAGGTAGCTTAGAAAGTAAGGAACTAACCACATGCAGAAGGTGGAGCTTGAGGTAAGGCTTGAAGGGAATCAGAGATGCTAAGAAGGGGAGAGGAGGAAGGGAAGAGCATTCCACATATGTGGGACAGCACATAGTGGTGCAAAGGCACAAGGTGTAAGGTGGAGGAACATGCAAAAAAGGCAAGTGTGACTAGACCAGGGGTGGGGAAGCTGGGGCCTTGAGGCCACATGTGGCCCACTAGATCCTCAAGTATGTCCCTTTGACTGTGGCCTCAAGGGCACAGGTTCCCCACTCCTGGGCTAGACCATAGACTGTATGGATGAAAGATATGGAAAAGAAGACTGGAAATGTTAGATGGAGCTAGGTTAGAAAGAGCTTTAGATGCCAGAGAGAGATCATATTTCATTGTAGAGGCAACAGGGAGCCACTGGATGTAGGAGAATGCTATTGTTAGGCCTGTGCTTTAGGAAAATCACGTGAGTGACTAGATGGAGGATGGATTGCAATAGTGAGAGATGAGATAGGGAGACAATGAAGAGGCTACTGTCGGTTGAGAGAGAGGTGATGAGGGCATGGGCCAGAGTGGGGCTGTGGGAGCTGACAGAAGGGACCATATGCTAGAAATGCAGAAGCATTACCACCAGAACTTTGCAGGCTAGTGGCAGCCAGAGCTGTGGGAGAAAGGAGAGGCTTTTATTGTCCTGGCTCACATCTAGCCCAATTTGCTCCTGTAGTCCCTTCCTTTCAGGACTTTGGAATACGTAGAACCCATCTAGGCTACTGATTGCTTAGACTGGATGGAAGTTATTAACACTGTTCCTTTTGATGAGATGGAGGAAACCACTGGGTCTTACTATCTGCTCAACAACTGCTTCCTAAGTCCCTTAGGATCTTGCTAATTGGCCTTTCTAATGGCCCCCAGACCTATTGAACTCTTATCTGATTTAGCAATGAAACCTAAACAACTTTGGGCCTTCCTCTGTACCCTTAAGACTTAATTGCCAGACAGTTGAACTTTCTTTAGATGTTATCTTCCCAAATCAGGGTGTGAACTCCTGAAGGGCAAGGACTATCTTAAGTTTTCAGATTTCCTACCCAATGCATAATGCAGCATTTGGCTCAGAGTAAGCTTATAATAAGTTTTTTTCATTCATTCATTCATTCACAGTGGAAAATAATTTTGTTTTGGACATATTGAACTTGATATCCTGATACTAATTTCAGAAGAAGATATCTCTTAGCAGGATGCTGATCATGTCGACCTAACCCTAGCCTTATTCCATAATTTTAAATATTCCTTGAATTGAGTGACCTGGGCAGCAGCAGACTGAGTATTGTACATTATATTTAACAGTTAAGAAATCTTGGGATGGACATGGTGGTGCAGCCCTATACCCTCTTACTAGGATGCTGAGGGAGTTCTGAATAGCATTAGGGCCAAAGCTGAGAGTATAATGTGGTACCCAATATGGTGAGTCCCCATAAGTAGGATGCTGAGGGTGCTTAAGGAAGGGAGAACCATTCCAAGATGGAAAGTGAGAGAGAGAGAGAAAGAGAGAGAGAGAGAGAGAGAGAGAGAGAGAGAGAGAGAGAGAGAGAGAGAGAGAGAGAGGTGACTTCCTTCAATAGTATTGAACAGACCCAGAGTAAAAGTGAAGGAAAATGTTGCTGGGATTGGCTCAAGACTGACCATTGGCAGGATGTGACCAACTTATTTATTCAATTCTTAGTAGACTGAATTTAAGGCTACAAGGAATTCAAGGGTAGAATGCTGCATCCAACGGAAGTTCTCAATTATATAGTCTAGAGATGAGAAGAAGGTGAGGCCACGGATGGGGTCATTGACTGGGAAAACAGGTAGGGATGGATTGACTGGAGGTCGCAGTGAAATGAGGAATAGTGTAATGAGAAATTAGCCCAAGAGAGAAATGGGAGGACAAGAAAATAAATCTCATATGTATATTTTAACATGACAGCACTGCCTGAGCAAAATAAAATAAAAATATTTTTTAAAAGTCAGTTTCTGCTTGTACCCGCTTTAGGAAAAAAAAAAAAAGCAAACAGAACCCATCAATGAGCCAGTGTTTAAAGGATTGGGAAGGAGAGATGGAAACACTGGAATCCCAAAAAAAGCTGTCTAGAAAGCTTATTTATAGCAGGTGAAAACAAGCCTAGGTTCTCTGATCTCTCTTTCCCAAACCAATATTTCATAGCCTTAGAAATCCAGAAGAAGAATGAAGCCTTTGACGATGAAGTTTCCTGTGAATACTAACTGTATCTCTCCTGCCAATGAGTACATAGTCTATAAAACAACCACCATTACCCAAAACTATCCATAGTCATAAAGAAGACTTAAAAACCCTAAAGAAACCCAAACCTCAAACCAGATACAGTACTACATCATCCTATAAACACATACTTATTAAATGTCTGCTATGAATAAGGTACAAAGATGATACAGTCCATGACTTAACTGAGATTACATTCTACTGAAAGGGGAGAGAGGTACATGTTCAAAAATAAATGTGACTGTGATAGTAGTAGTAGTAACGATAGTAGTAGTAGTGATAGTAGTAGTAGTAGTAGTAGTAGTAGTAGTATAGTAGTATAGTAGTAGTAATAGGAGTAGTAGGAGGAGTAGTAGTAGTATAGTAATAGTAGTAGTAGTAGTAGTAGTAGTAGTAGTAGTAGTAGTAGTAGTATACTAGTATAGTAGTAGTAATAGGAGTAGTAGGAGGAGTAGTAGTAGTATAGTAGTATAGTAGTAGTAGTAGTAGTAGTATAGTGGTATAGTACTAGTAGAAGTAGTAGTAGTGACAGAAGTAGTAAGAATTTAAAAACAAATCAATTATATGGCACTTTAGTAGAGTACCACTGGGGTCAGAGGAGAAAGAGACAGTTGAGGATGGAGAGAGTACTTAGTTTGGGAGGAATCAGGAAATGCTTTGAGCAAGAAATCACTTCACAAGGTTTTGGAGGAGGATTTTTGTAGGTAGAAATGAAGAGGGAATACATTTAGGACAGATAGGTAGCTTAGTCTATAGATAGAGTGTTGGACTGGGAATCAGAAAGACCTGAGTTCAAATCCTGTCCCAGACACTTAGCTGTATACCTTTGGGCAACAGTATACCTTTTCTAATCTATATGATGATGAAAATCATAGCACCTGTGAGAGTGGTCATGAGCATCAAAGGATACAACATATGTAAAAGACTTTGCAAATCCCCACACACTCTATAAATGTTGTCATCGTTATTAGATGAGATATGCTTCTGCAACTTCGGCCCTTATTGCTTATAGATTTAAAATGAATTCCATTTGTGTATTTCATGAGTTTGTGTCGTACCCTATAGGGAGACAGTGCAGCATGCTGGACAGTGGTGTTACTGGACTTGGAATTAGGAAGGCCTTGGTTTGAATCTGCCTTAGACACTTACTACCAGTTCTGGGCAAGTCACTCAAAGTCCCTGGTCTGCAAAATGAGGAAGTTAGACTCAATGGCTACTATTGCAAATTCAACTCTCCTCACAGGGTTGTTGTGAGGATCCTATAATACATATAAGGTGCTTTACAAACCATAAGGTGCTACATGAATGCTACTTTTGATGATGCCAGTGGTACTGCCACTGTTGATATGACAATGGTGATGCTGTTGCTGATTCTAATGTTCCAGTTCTTTGGGGATGAGGGAGCATGGGATACAAGTAACAAAAGAAATGAAAGACTAAGATCCCTATTCTTGACTTCTCTGTAGGCTTTGCTGCTATGGATTACCCCCTCTTCCTGGATACTTTCTCCTATCTTGACTTCCTCCACCTTACTCTTGAATAGTTCTCCTTCACCTGGACACTTTCTTAACTACTCTTTCTCTTAGCTACTTTTATTGAATTTTCCTTCTTTTCTTCCTCCCTTCCATTGATAGCATGTCCCCCAAAGATCTGTCACAGATCGTCTCTTTTCTCATTATCTTCTATCCCTTGACCTCATCAGTTCACATAAGTACAGTTTTCACCTCCATGCATACAACTTCCAAATGTGGCTGGCTAGCCCTAATCTCCTAGTCGGGCTCCAGTTCTACATCACTACCTGCTTGCTGGATATCTCCACTTGGAGATCTTCTTGGCATCTCAAGCTCTCCATTTAAAGAACAGAATTTCTCTTTTTCTTCAAATTTACAGTTGAGGAAATTGAGGTGAACAGAGATTAAGTGACTTATCCAGAGTCACTTGCTCCATGGTACGTCTCCTGATCTCTGAAGGCAAAAATCTTTCCATCCTCATATTTTCCTTGAATATTTTTGTTGGTTCTCTCTTTTGCCCTTATCACACTCTTCACTTTCTTGGCTTATACTTATCTTTGTATCTGCTATATCATTTCCAGTGGAGTGTAATCTCCCAGAAGGCAGGGGGATTCCCCTCACCCCAATCTTTGTATTTCTTGATCATGACACCTTTCAAATGACAGTTAGTAAAGATGTATTTTCAATAGAATTTAATTTCAAGAAGAGTAGGCCATCCAAGCTCTGTAACTTAGAAGTGTGACTCTGGTGAAGGACTTTGTCCTGTCTAGGCTTCAGATTCTTCCTCCACAAAATAGGGGGTTGAGACTGGAATGTCTCCCTAAGGTGGCTTTCAGCTTTAGAATTCAGTGAGTTCCAGCAGAGGAGTTACTTTCATGTGTATAGTGATCAATATTTACCTCAGATTTCTCTTATAGAATGCATGCTTCTTGAGGGTAAGGATTGCTTCCTTTCAGATCTTTGTGGTGTTATTCCCTAGCATAGCAACTTATACCCACTAAGTGCTTGATAAATTATTATTGAATTGAATTTTGATTATACATAATCCCCACTGTGTTTGCTGCTGCTTTCCTATATCACAGTCATCCCCTTCCCAATCCTTTTGGAGATGCTGCTGTTGGTGGCATTTTTCTTAAGGTCAACTTGTGTAAAGGCTTTCCTTTCATAAGTAAAGGAGCACCTTCCTGAAGTCTCCCTGCAGATCTGACTGAAGAATGCTTGGTTTGTGTCTCTCAATGCTGGCTACTGCAGAGAGGGCAGACCCAGGTCTACCTTGTGCCTTTCTCTTGTTGTTTCTGGAGCTGGCTGACTGTTGCTCAGCTACAAGGCACCTCACTCTTAACACAAATCAAGTACAAAGTCTGCCCTGATGACTGGCTGTTTGAGGTACTAGCCAGGGATTTTGTACTTTTATTTTTTCCTTTTTGGTTTTTAACCAAAGCATATATCATATTCAAAGTATACTCATCTGAGGATAGTATGTTCCTTCTTTTTCATCATTGGTATGGATGGATTTATTATTTTAATGCAAAACTAGTGAAGTCTAGCATAGGAAACTTGTCTTTTAAACTAGTAAAGACTAGTCCTTGATGGCTGTCTAGGATGTGGAATAGTGATGATACAGGGAGAAATTTAGGCAGTGTAAAGACAAAATACATTAATAAAGTTATGCTAAATAATCTCAGGGATTTTGATTTTGAGGTCTCTTGCCTGGGGCTTATAAACAGGGCAATATTTTTTCAATACCTTCTTCATCCTAATATTTGAAAAGATTTAATCTTTTCTATGGGCTCCTTTTCAATAATTAATCTTTAAACAGCAGATCAATTTAATTTTAGATCACTTAGGAAGGCAAGAGCTTGAGGTTTTGATTGGCATTATATTTACCTGACATTTCCCTAGGGATTCCAATCTCCATGAAACTGTGGAAAGCAAATGCTGCCACACTTTTTTTTTCTCTAAAGCAGAATTGTTCATCATCAACATCACTGACTCAATGATTGTACTAATGCCTTTTCAATGTCATTCCTGTTTAGGGTGAAAAGTTTGGCCCATTTGCTGGAGAGAAGAAAATGCTTCAGGATTTGGATGAAAGTATGGACTACAGGTTGATGTGGGAGGTGAGGACAAGATGATTGTTTTATTTAGATATTTGCACATAAAAATCAGGGCATAGGAGATACCATTTTGGAAGATTTAAATATAAAATAATTATAAGGTCAAATAATAAGATGTAACCCCTGGTTTTTCTAGTTTGTTTATTTTGATATTAAAAATAAATATGTATGGTGCTACATACACACAAACACACACATTCACACATATAGACGATTGTTGATTGCTGATCTGCCCATCTGGTTATTATTGCAATAACATGATGTTGAATTCTGATTTCTAATGCATTCTGTTCACCTCTTCCATTTTATGGGGGAATTCTTCCCATTTATAGTCACAGTTATGTGTGGCAACTATATATTTCCTTCCATCCATTCTCTTAAATTTATCCTTAAAAAAAAAAAAAACAACTGTTCCCTCAGCAAGAACCCATTTTGTTTCTGACCACTGCCTCCTTTTTATTCCTTCTCCTCCTACTTCCTTGTTAGTTAAGATTAATATCTGCACCCAATTGTGCATATGTGTATTCTTCCTTTCCTGAATCAATTTAGAATGAGGTTTGCATCTTGACCAATTCTCCTCTGTTCTCCTCCATTATATAAACTCTTTTTTACCCCATTTATGTGAGATAAGCTTTTCCATTCTTTTTTATTTCCTCCCCAGTGTCTCAGTACATTTCTCTTTATCACCATTCTATTATTTTTATTTTAGATTATCCCAACACAATAAAATCATACCCAGCCTTCTGTCTTAGTAGATTTCCTCAAAGACTCCTATTGATGATTAAGTTCTGAGAAGTTACATGTGTCATCTTCTTATATAAGAAGGTAAACAGTTAAATTTTAGTTAGACCCTTATGATTTCTTCTTCACGATTACTTTTTTATGCTTTCCTTGAGTCTTGTAATTGAATGTCAAATTTTCTATTGAGTTATAGTTTTTTTCATCAGGAATGCTTGGAAATCTGTTATTTCATTTAAATACCCACTCCCTCCCCCATACCCTTATACTCAGATTGTAAACTCCTTGAGGGCAAATACTGTTTTTTGCCTCTTTTTCATATTCCTAGTGCTTGGCATAATGTAGGCATGTAATAAAAGTAGATAGCTGTGTAGGTTATTCTTGGTTATAATCTTAGTTCCTTTGCCTTCTGTGATATCTTACTGCAAGCCCTTTATTTCTTTTTGGTGTAGCTGCTAAATCTTGCATGATCCTAACTGTTGCTCCATGGGAATTGAATTCCATTTTTCTGATTGCTTATGGTATTTTCTCCTTGACATAAAAGTTACAGATTTTAGCTATAATATTCCTGGGAGTTTTATTTTAGGGATTTATTTCAGAAGGTGACCAGCAGTTTCTTTCAATTTCTACTTTATCCTCTAATTCCAAGTTATCTAGATAGTTTTTCTTTGTATTTTTTTTTTGAAATATGATGACTAGCCTCTTATTTTGTTCTTGGCCTTCAGATAGTCAAATGATTCTCAAATTATTTCTCTACAGTCTGTTTTCCAGATTGGTTGGTTTCTCTATGAGATATTTCACTTTTTTCTATTTTTTCCATGTTTTGTCTTTGCTGTATTGTTTCTTGATGTCTTATTAAATCACTGACTTCCCTTTGGCCAATTCTAATTTTATGGAGTTATTTTCTTCAATATTTTCATTGTATTCTTAATCAAGCTATTAATTATTTTTTCATGATTTTCTTGTATAACTCATTTTTTATCATGATTTTTCTCTATTTAATTTTTAATGTTCTTTCCTCTGTTTTTAAAACTCTTTACTTCTTCTAGGAATTCTTTTTGGGCTTGTGTCAAATATGCATTTTTCTTTAAGGCTTTGCTTGGAGATGTTTTTAAGTCATTGTCTTTTTGAGCTTTCCTGTCAAAGGAGTAGCATTTTTTGTTTTCAAGTAGTTCTTTCTTTGGTTGCTTATTCTTTCAGCCTACTTTTTGACTTTAGACTTTATATTAGTATTGGGCTCTGTTCACTTCTGGGTGGTGGTGGTGAGATGAATTCTGCTACTTTCACAGCTCAATCTCGAGGTCTATACATTTTTTTGTGCTTCTAAAGTGGTATGATGTTGGGAGAGGTCTATTCACTATCTTCCTGGTCTGTACTCTGCAAGTTCCCAGTGTAGGTTTGTATCTGTTGATCTGTGTGTAGTTGGTATTTCATTGACCACTGTTGGATTTTGTCACTGTTAGCCTGATGGAAAGTTCTGAAGATTCAGAGTGATTGAATTGCTGGCTCCTCCTTGGATTTGTTTACCTACTTGTTTTTATTCCACTAAAGGCTAACAAAGAGGGCTAACAGTTGGAACTGTGTCCATCTCCACTCTGCTTTTGGGTTTTGGAACTTGTTCCTTGCTCCTTACAAATGTAGTACCTCTGTTTTCTTGTGACTATTCTTCTTTACCCTGAAACTATGACCCAGAACTAGGTAATAGGAGACAGAATTGCCAGATGTCACCTGTTCCTGATCCCAGTGGTAGTACAAGAGTCTTATGGGATCTTTTGCTGCCCAGGTTTTACTTGCATTGATTTTCAATTTCCTTGATGACTCTGGTGCTAGAATGTTCCCCAACACTACTGCCTCTGCCCCTGAACTGGACTCCTGCCTGGTGCTTGCCCCAATGTCCATTGATTTGTCTTTTTCTAAACTGTCTTGGCTGGAAAAGTGACTCACTGTGACTTTTTCTTGGCTTTGCTGAGCAGAATTTGATCTGGCCAGCTTTCTATTGTTGTGGAAGAGATTGTAGAGAAGCTAAGGCAAAAATGCTGTCCCTTGTACAGCCTCTTGAGTTCATCCTCATATGATTATTCTTAATATGAAGTTATTGGATTTAAATATTCTGGAAATTGAGAATTCACTAATATGTCATTCAAAAGTTATTTTCCTGTTATGAGTGTGACTTGCTCTAAAAAATGCTCATTTGATAATCCTACGACTTTTACTGAATCCAAATCAAGAATTTTTCATATTCTGAGCTTTGTATAGCATTTTCATAAAAATTGATAAAGTTGCGATTAAAAACTGTGGTAAAAAACCTCACAAGTCAATGTAGAAAAAGAAAATATTAAAACTATCTTTTGTAGACAAAAATGCAGCAAAATTATAGCCAATAACTAGAATTTGAAAGCAATAGACTTATATGGTAACTAAGCAATCAACTTCTAAAGAATAAATGACTTTAAAAATTATCACAGAAACATTGAATATTTTTATAAAAGGAAATGAGAACAATGAGACAGCACTGCAAAACTTCTAGGCTTAAACTAAAACCTTCCTTCTGGAAAAAAGACCAATTTCTAAAATTGTTTCACTAAAAAACAAACAAGCACACAAACAAACACATAAGAACAACAAGATCATCTTGCATTTATTATTCACTATGTGGCTAAGTACTGGGGATACAAAGAAAAGAGTTAAATAGTCACTGCTCTCAAGGAACTTATATTATAACAATGGAGCCAGCATATACATATTAACTATGTATAAAATATATGAATATAATAATAATGAAATATATGTAACTACATATGAAGCCATACACATAAAATGAAGATGTATGCATATATATTGAATACATGTATAAATTGAATAAAATGAATAAAAAATTAATATAGCCACAGAATTTTGGTGAGTCAGGGCACTAGTGTGACTGAGGAAGTCAGCAAAGATTTCAGGTAGAAGGTGAACTAAATCTTTTTTTTTTTTTTGAAGGGGGGAAGGTAGGGCATGTGGGGTTAAGTGACTTGCCCAAGGTCACATGACTAGTTTTTGTGTTAAGTGAGGTCGGATTTGAACTCAAGTCCAACTGATTCCAGGGCTGGTGCTCTATTCACTGTGCCACCTAGCTTCCCCCAGGTGAACTAAATCTTAAAGGAACTCAGGCATTACAAAAAGCAGGGGTGAGGAGGGAGTGCATTCCAGGCATGGGAGATAGTTGGCCGTTACAAAGATAGGGATGTAGGATAAGGAATACAGTGAATCTGAAACAAGAATAATCCTATGTCTATATTGCAAATTGTGTGGAGAATAATATAGAAAACAAAACAAAACTGAAAGCTCAGAAGTCCAGGCATATTAACCTACTTGCAATTTTTCAGGCATAAAATTCTATTTCCTAACTCATTGCTTTTGCATCCATGTCCCCCATTCCAGGAAAACTTTTCCTTTGGACCTTTGCCTCTTGGAATCTTTTGTTTTCTCCAGGTAACCAAATACTTCCTTTTTTAGGAGGATTTTTTCCCCTGTACTTTCCAGCTGCTAGTGACTTCCATGATTATCTTTCATCTGCTGTTTATCTACACATCTTTATATGTTTCTATATATTTGCATACCATTACTCCTGTTAGAATGTGAGCTCATTGAAGGGCACTGTTCTACTTGTTCTTTGTATCCCTAGCATTTAACACAATGAGTGCCTGACACATGGTAAGTGCTTAATCAATTCTTATTTAATTGATTTAGGATTTCATTGTTTCAATTATATGCCATTTCATTTTCTCATTCTTATATTTTCTTATTGCTATTTGCTAAATCTAAACTCAGTCCTAACTACTCCCAGATACCTGATTCATAGATAGCCCCCACTTCAGTCACAGGTCTTTTTCTGTTAATTAAAATAGAATCGATTTCATTTTGTGTCTTTTGGTACATGTATGCATATGGACTTTGAGGTGTGTTTTTTTTTTTTTAATAATCTTCCTTGTAGTCACCTCACTCTTCTTACTCAAAACTATTCAATGGCTTCTTATAACCCTGAATAAAATTTGAAACCCTCTGGATGTCTTTCTAGGCTCTTCAAAATACAGAAGTGGCTCGCCTCTTAAGTCTTATGTCATATTGTTGGTATTTACCTACCAAGTCTTTTCCCTAAAGAGTGTTCATGATTTAAAGTCATGAGACTTCTACAAGTCATGGGCTGCTTTTCCTTCTTTCTGAACCATGATGTCCCACATATTTCTCTCTTTCATCATCTTTTCAAACCTTTTCATTGAAGTCACAAAAAAACAGAGTGCAAGTTGATTTAATATGGGGGGTCTTCTCTGTATAATTTCTCTACCTCTTCATCCTTGGAAATGGATGTCAGGGCATAAGTGACAATTGTTTCCATGGTCATCTTTTTGCCAATACATATCATTAGTACCTAAATGCTTGATGACCAGTTATTTCATTCCATGTTGCCTTTGGCTATGTGGTAAAACTCCACTCCACCAGCTCTATTTTTTAAAACAAAATTTCCAAGGAGTAGCTGTAAGCTATCCTTCATTTGGCTGAAAATTCCTATTTTTTTCTGGCTTCACTTATAATAAGAATGCCAAGATTGGTGTGTTTCAACCCTTCTAGCAAAATGCCCATTTGTTTCTCATTGGATAGGAATCTCTTATTTAAAGGTACTCATCAACAAATTAAATTTGGTCTAAAAGTTTATGCCAAATGGTATGAAAACTGTGTATGAAAACACCCTTTGTCCTGTTTCTCACCACTCTGTCATCTTTGCTCTAGAAATGGAAGGCAGCAGTTTGAGTGCCATTTTGTATTTTTTCTTTAATTTTATCATTGCTATGGCCAAAAAACATTACCACCAATTTGCTACTCTATTGGTCATGAGCCTCACTGAATCATGTTGTGTCTTTACTAATAAATGTAGCATCCCATATAAAATACACTTTTGCTTTTTATGAGTTTTGGTTACCTTTCCACCTCCATCACTGCTAACATATTCCTTGTGTTTCTCCCTTGTCTCATCACCATATTCTAATTTCATGTATTGATATCTTTGTTAAGGGTCCTTCCAGCTCTAAACACATGATCTTATGAATGTATATCCTTGTAGTTTCTGTAATCATTTGATTCTTGATTTCTATGCTTTTATTTTAGGACAAGTAAATCTGGCACCAAAATAATACTAACATATGAAGGAATGTTAATAATCAAAATAAAGTAAAATGTACTTTGTCAAGATATTATAACTGTGAGATCTGAGGCTTTGCAGCTATTGTATCCATGAACACATCTTATAAAGGGAAGGGAGTGGGAATGAAGAGAAATCTGTGACTCCTGATATTTTTAGCAGCTTGGGTCAAGTGAGGAGAAGTGAGGGAGATATTGAAATGATAAACTAATATATCTTCTTTCAAATCCATTTATTAAATGCTTAAGTTAGATTAGATATAATGCCTTCCCTTTGTAATGGTAATGAAATTTGAAGATCCCTTTGTATCAGAAAGCTGAGAGATACTTAGCACCTGGTTTCAAATTAAGCCTCTGTAAAGAAACAGGAGGTATTAACACCTTTTGCTGATATAACAGGAAGGGGCTGAACAGGGAGGAGCAATACTATATATAAGGAAAAACCCCAGCTGGGAAAGTCAGAACTTCTTGGAATAAGCATGAGGAAGCAGTGCAGCTGCTGCTGCTGGACTGAAGACTGAACTGAGAATTGAGAAGAATTGAGAAGAGAAATGAGAATTGAGAACTGAGACAGAATTTCTTGGAGCAAGCCATGTGAAGGCTGGATAAAGTGATCTTGATTTTTCGAATGGAATTTATGGTGCTGAAGACTTCTGAGGGCCAGCTGGAGCTGCTGAGTTGCTGCTGAGGAGCTGCTAAGGGGCTGCTGAGGATTTTTGAGGGCCAACTGAAACTTCTACTGAGGACTTCTGAGGGCCAGCCTGGAGCTGCCAGAGGAAGCATGACTGTGGTGTCAGTACTTTGTCTGTTTGTGGCTTTGTTAAGCCTTGACTTCCCAGGAATAGAGAGTGTGAAGGATTTAAGGTGGACTGGACACTGTGAGCTTCAGTGTGGAATAGGAACTGCATGGAGAGCTGGACAAGGAGCTGGGAGCTCCCTGCCTTTGAACACAGGAGACAGTTTAGTGAATCCAGGTAGGAGCTGGCACCATAGAAGGGGATCCAGGGAATCTGAGAACCTACCTGGGGTCAAGATGAAGAGCTCTCTCTGTGGATACTGAATAGTAACTGATTGAAGTTGTAACTTACTTATGACCTTGAAAATGTAACTTATTTGTGACTGAGGGGTGGATGGCCTGTGTATTTTACACTACCCCTTAAGAGAGTACTGAGTAGTGACTGATAATGTAACTTAATTGCACCCCATGGGTGGAGAACTTTGACTATTGTACTTTGTGGCCCTTAAGGAAGCCTTGCCTCCTTAAGGATGAGTGAGTTAAGGACTTAAACTAAATGATTGACTGTCTAAATGAATGCACCTTGTTTAAAATAGAACCACTGACTGATTGTGTTACTAAGTGATTGATTTATTAAATGATTGTACTTTGTTCAAAACTATGTGACCACTTTGGTGAAAGCTATGTGGCCATTTTAGTGATAAGTCATTGTGAATGCTGTATTTTGTTTTTCTGTGATAAGTTGTAGCATTATGAATGCTGTACCTTGATTGTCTGTGAATGTTTTTCTCTGATTTGTTACTGAATAAGTAGAGTGTTCACTATACTATGTAATCAGAACCTCAAAAGCTGTTCACAGCAGCATTCTTCTGGAAAACTGCTTGTGCATGGCTTTACACCCTTCTACTTCTTATAATTTTTCAGGGGAATCAAACACAAGCAGAGATGACCATAATAGCAATAATAATAAGAGCAATAACATAGTAAGCTACAGAGGTTGCATCCTAAGGTTTCAATAAAACTGGAAAACAGCAGTTCTTTATTCACTTTAAGAATTCTGCATAAAGAATAGTGACAGCACAACAATTTGTTTAAAAACATTTGGTATCTGAACTCCGTTGTATTTATTATTTTCCAGTTTTGTCATGTTAGCCAATCTGACTGGTGAGATATGGTACCTCAGAATTGTTTTGATTTGCATTTCTCTTATTAATAGTGACTTAGAGCAAAGATAACACTTTTTATAGTTTTATGTGCAAATTGTGTATTTTTGAGAAAATGTGTGATTTCCAGTGAATGCTACATTTGGAATCAGAGGATCTGGGTTTGAAATCAGACTTTTGTTATCCATGTGACCTTGGGCAAATCATGTGATGTTTTGGGGTGTTAGCTTGTTCTATAAAATGGGGTTGGAATCAGTGACCTCTAAGATCCCTTCCATCTGGGGTATTGTGACTCTGTGTCTTTTAACATTAGGAAGAATGAGAAGCAGTGTAAAATGAAAGGGGTGGGCTAAACCTGTAAGATTCCTCCTAGCTTTTAGGTTTTATGATTCCATGACTGCAGACACATAAAATCCTATGGGAACAAGTCATTTTTTGTTCTCTATCACCTTCCTTTTCTTCTTGACAATTTAAAACACATTTACAACATTTGAGTTTTTGAAAATTAATGCAGGTTGTTTTTATTTTTTTTAATGTTTTTATTAATTTGTTTGTTTACTTTTAGTTTACAAGATTCAGTTCCACAATCCCTTGAGTTTCAAATTTTCTCCCCTCCATTCCCTGCCCCACTCCCCCAAGGTGGCATGCAATCAAGTATAGGATCTGCAAATACTTTCACACTGGACTTTAGTCTGGTTGTATAGCAAGGTTGTAACCAATGGAGTGAACAATGGGAAAGAAGAAACAAAACCTAACATGGAAAAGAAAGAGAGCATGTAGTTTGCTTCAGTCTGTGTTTAAACTCTGTTCTTTCTAGATCTTTCTCTGAGACATCTCCTTCCATCCTGAGTCAATGCAGATTGTTTTTAATTAGGAAAGTCTTCTATCTGGTTTGTTTTGTGGATGAGGTGGGGATTAGATGATGCTCTTGGTTAAGTAAGATGAAAAGGAAAAGTTGTTTGATTTTTGCTTGTCAAAATAATATATTTCAAAAGGATTATGATATGACTATTACTGAACCAAATCTATTTTTCCTCAAGGCTATTTAAGCAGAGTTAATTTTGAAAAGGTTTTATAATGAGTGAATGAAAATAATTTATTAAATGCTTAATATATGCTGCTCAGCATTGGAGATACAAAAGTAAATTTAAAAACCAACTCTTACCTTCATGGAGCTTCAACCCTAATGGGGAAGACAGTATAATATAGGGAAGCGATGGTTGCAGATCTGTGTCTTGGATAGGGAAGCCAGATCCTATGGTGATTGGATATTAATAATTTGTCATGATAGAATGGGAAATACTCAAGTACCCCTGAGTATTATTATTTCAGCTTCAGGCCATGTATGTTATCTAGGAAACAGTCTTATTTGGTACAGGAAGGCTCATGGACAGGCATTTGGCCTCTAGTTGGTAACTTCTTCTTCCTTTTTGGGGATCACAACAAACCTATTGAAGAAATGAAGCAGTCATCACACCTGCTTGCCACATTTTAGAGAGCCATGTGCATTAGCCTGTCAACAGTCATGTCCAATGCAAGGTTTGGTTTTCTTTTTAGTACTAAAACAATTTTCCCCCCTGATTTGTTTCTGTCTGGCTTTTGGCCACCAAGAAAGCAAGATATTAGCATAGAACACATTTGGAGATTTTCTGAAGATTTTAACCCAGGATATTCCTATTCCTTAAGATGTTCTGAATCTGAGTTTGATTTAATTAAAGGCAATCTGTGAGTAGCCTGGGGTTAAAAACTGATGCCAGGCCAGGAATAAAACATCAGCTGGTTTACAGATGTTGGAATTCAGGTCAGGAGATGGAGAGTGAAGTGAATATAAAATCCCATCATGAAGGAAGAGTGTCAGAGCTGCTAAGAAACTAGCTGAGACTCAGTGAGGATAGCCAAGGACAACGAATGCGAGTTCTTACTTTGGGGTGTGTGTGTGTGTGTGTGTGTGTGTGTGTGTGTGTGTGTGTGTGTGTGTGTGTGTGTGTGTGGTTGTTGTTTGTTTGTTTGTTTGTTTTTGAAGCTCTATTGGGGAAAAGGACTGGAGAATAGGCAGGACCATGGCCCAAGGTGAATGGGAACAATGGAAATGAATAGAGAGAAGGTGGATATTTTCCTTTTTTAATTTTTTTCTCTAAGACATTCTTAAGGAGACTGATTCCATTCCTGGGGGAAGAAAAGAATCAAAGTGGCTAAAAGGATGCTGAAACCCAAGGAAAGTAGGGAGATAATAAGAGAGTACATAGGTGCTCTTGACAAATTTAAGTCTTCTGGGCAAGTGAAGTTTCCCAGGGTACTGGGCTAGGAGTGGAGTGGGGGGAGGGAACAAAAACCTGAAACCCAAAGCAACCAAACCAAACTCTTAGATCTGGTTGTTGAATGATTTTTAGTTGACTTTGAAAACATGGATAGTAGAAATGTCATGGAACTTGAAAAGAGCAAATCTCATAGGTTCCACAAAGGAAGATAGGTTCATGAGTTGGACTCATTCCTGGGAAAATTTTGAAATGTATTGTTAAAAAGTAAGGAGACTAGATGCCATTTATATATCACTTTAATGCTTGCAAAGTGTTTTCTAAATATTATCTCATTTTATCTTGCAACAACCCTTTTTGCATTTTATTTATTTGTCCTTTTAAAATTAATTTATTTGCATTTCTGCACTATCACGATTGCCATTTTTAGATGAGGAAATTGAATTAGGGAAATGTTAAGTGATTTGCCCAAGATAAAGAGGTAGTATCTATCTGAGGCTGGATTCGAACTCAGAGCTTCTTCACTCAGCATCCAGCGTGCTAACCACGGCACTACCAAACAGCATCTAACTCTCATGAGAATTTATGAGTGCTGAATGAAATGGGTGGGTAGATGAATGAATGAAAATACAATTTATTAAGTACTTATTATGTACAAAGTACCATGTTAATAGAACTGATGATCACAAAGTATACACATAACTTTTGGGGAATAAGTCATGACAGATTAAAAGCCTTTTTTTAAAAAAAATGATTTATTTACTTTTAGTTTAAAAGATTCAGTTCCACAATCCCTTGAGTTTCAAATTTCTCCCCTCCATCCCCCTTCCCATGGCGGTATGCAATCAAATATAGGATCTGCAAATACTTTCACATTGTACATTAGTCTGATTGTGTAGAAGGATTGTTATCGATGGAGTGAACAATGGGAAAAAAGAAACCAAACCAAACATGGAAAAGAGCGACAGCATGTAGATCGCTTCAGTTTCCATTTAAGTTCTGGTCTTTCTAGATCTTTCTCTGAATGTCAACATCTCCTTCCATCCTGAGACTTGTAGAGTTGTCTTATAGCTGTGTGTTGCTGAGAAGAGTCCAGTTAATCAAGATCGGTCATCACATATACAATGTGTCCAATCAGACTGGTTGATTACAGGATCATAGGGTCATATATTTGTAGCTAGAATGGACCTTGAAGATCATCGAGTGAAATCCCCTCATTTTGCATCAGAAGGTTGAACCCAAGGCTGATTGAATAACTTGCTCAAGGTCGTCCATTCCCAATTTCTCGTTTTCCCACACTTCATACAACCACCTAGTTTACAAGTATTGTCAACATGACCTTACACCAGCTCTCATATATGACATGTTTGACATGGTCATCACCCTCATTTGGGCCCCAATCATCTTCACTCAGGGTTTTTACGAAGGTCTCCTATTTTTGTCTCCCTGCCTCAAGGCTCTCTCCTCTCTAATCTATCCTCCCGTCATTTGCCAAATCAGTTTTCCTTTTTATGGTTTATTATTTGTTATGAACATTTAAAAAAAAGTTTTGAGTTCCAAATTCTCTCCCTCACTCCCACTCCTCTTCTGCCTACTGAAAAGACAAGTGATATACCAATTATACAAGTGAAATCATGCAAGAGGTATTTCCATATTGGCCACATTGCAAAAAAGAAAAAAAAGCAATTATAGTAACTAATAGCTAATAGTAGAAGTATTTAAGAAAAGCTCATTAACTTCTTGCTGGGCCCAACGTAGAGGCCCTTCTTCCTTACCTATCATTGGCCTCTGATATCTTTTCTAAAGCCAAATAGCTGGTCAGCTGAGGGGTAGAGGAGGCTATGCTAGACTACTGCCTAATGTCATTAACTGTTATTATATCAACTCATTATGATGTAGGTTAATGACTTAGGACCTGGGTCGTCCACCCCTATGCATAGAGCAAAATCTCTGGTAATTTCCACTGGCATGGAAAGATTTTGAGTTGGCAAATCTTTCAAAGGACCTGCATGACTAAATTTAGAGATGGCCATGAACTGAAGGTTGGTCACTAGGCACATGATATTTGTGGCTACAGAAATTCCATGGAAATACTTACTAAGCCTTGGAGGAATCAGTGGAAAGAGGATAGAAATGAAGGAAATTTGGGATGTTTGAAGTTTTGGAGTATGGCTGCAGTGGTATAGAACATGAAAAGAAAGTGGTAAGAAATCTATTTTGGAGCAGGATATAGTTTCCTTCTTATGAAGGTCACTTAGGGTTCAGAAATGAAATCTTCCATTTATTCTAAAAGAGTTTCAATGCAGCTACTATACGTGTGGCTTGTTTTCTTACTGCCAGACTTGTGCTTTGACCTCTGGATTGGTGGGGCTGCTTTTCATAAGAGTTGATTTTGAAAATACTTTTCTACTAGCAAAGCATTATGTCTGCCCCACCCCAAATTTTAATTTTAATGTTTTATTACTCTGAATTTCATGATCATATGAACATTTACATATAAAAGAACTAGAAAAGTGTATTATATATAAAGCTATGAATCTGTTATTTAAAGTATTTTGA
>CM053592.1:5413676-5434517 GCA_028646515.1 Pseudochirops corinnae
AATAGCTTTTCTGGGGTCAACAAATCCAGGACCCATCATTGCTCAATGATCTTAGCTGACTCTGTGGTTACCTACAAAGCAGTCTTGATCACAGGGATGTTCCTGAAGCATCCTTGAGGGAGGCACTTTTTTTTTCTTCCAGCAAAACAGTCTCTTCTTCTCACCTAGACTAGTTACAGTGAGCAGTGGAATGGAATGATCTCCCTGAGAGGACCACAGACACATATGGTGCAGCTGGGTGATGGGGTGGAGGTTGTATAGCTATTGGGCAGCACCGGGGATAAAATGTTCAACCAAGAACCAGGAAGAACAGGAATCGAATCACGCCTCAAATCCTCACTAGCTGTATGACTTTGGGCAAGTCACTTACTCTGTCTGCTTTAGTTTCCTCAAGTGTTAGGTGGAGATTACAGGAGCATCTACCAACCAGAGTCTGAGGGAGGATAAATGGAGGTAACATATGGAAAGTGCTTTGCAAACTTCAAATCATTATACACATGCTGCTGTCATTCTATTCTTTAGCTGTTCATGGTCATGCTGGGGCTATGATATTTGTTGGCTAAGATGATAACATGGCAGAGGGGATAGAACTCTGGAGTCAAGAGAGGTCTGGGCTCAAATCCTGTGTTAGAAATTTGCCAGTCGTTGGGGCAGCCATGTGGTGCAGTGAACAGAGCACCAGTCCTGAAGTCAGGAGGACCTGAGTTCAAATCCGACCTCAGACACTTGACACACTAGCCATGTGACTTTGGGCAAGTCACTTAATCCCAATTGCCCTCCAAAAAGCAAAAGAGAGAGAGAGAGAGAGAGAGAGAGAGAGAGAGAGAGAGAGAGAGAGAGAGAGAGAGAGAAAGAGAGAGAGAGAAATTTGCCAGTTGGGTGACCCTGGACAAGTCATGAAATGACTTGAGTCTCAGTTTTCTGCCCTGTAAAATGAAGATAATCCTATCTCCAGCACTTCATCAGGGTGTATTGAGGCTTCCATCAAGTACCGTTTGTTAGATTCTTCTAAGCTTTAAAACACTATCTTAATGTGAATTGTTATTAGTAATTCCCTTGTTTATCATCATTGTCTTTTTTATCACTGCTATTTATAGTATTGAGAGCTCAATCTTACCCCTGAAATTGAAGTTCCCTGGTGGACATTGGTTTTGGTTCCCATGCAATTTAGAGCTTTCAGGTGGGAGCAATTTGGAAAGAATGCTTCTTCTAAAACCTAAATTTATTCCTACTAAAGGATTGTACACAGCAGTTTGTTCATCTCTGGATGGCATCAAATACATAAATGGGGTCCTATGCTGCTGGCACTTGGACCTTGCTGGGAATGACTACGGGTGGTATAGAGGCTAACTCTGGAGAGACATGAGCTATCTTCTATCTAGTAAGATCATTGGCTCATAGATCTTAATCTAGGGAAAAAAAAAAACCTCAGGGGCTTCTATAGCAAATGCCTTATTTTATGGATGAGTAAACTGAGGCTCATGGAGATACAGTGAATTGCCCAGAGTCACAGAGCAATTGAGCCAGGATTTGACCCCAGACCAACTCCAGACCTGGCACTCCTTTTCTGTTTCACACACTCACCACCTGTGTTCTATGGTGTACCATGAGTAATTTTCATCCTTAGACATCAGTTTGAATTATGAATAATTTGAATTATGGGTATAGCCTTAGTGAGGAAAAGTATGGCCACTTGGAGGCAGTTGTGTTATGAGTTTGAGTCGCTTATTAATATCGTTAATTTGTTAATCATAATTATTTGGGAATAATTGTGCAAGTTTTGTTTTTTGAAGTAGTTCCTATTTGCTGTAATAATTTGAAATACACAGTATGAGAGTATCAGAAAACAATGACTCAGTGAAAACTGATCAATTTGCTTTTTCGGTATTTCTCTCATTGGATTTTGACGAGGTGGGCAATAAACCCATGCTGCAGATGTGGAGAACATTTTATTGAAAATAGTCTTAAATAAGCTGCTTTCAAATGTGGAAATCAGTACAGTCTGGTACCATTTCCTTCCATGCCTTATAGTATAAATGTGTGTTTTATATTTCAAATCAGAAATGGGTTCTCTAAACATTGGACTGTTTGGCTTTTTCAACCATCTGTATCATTCTGAGAAAGAGATTGGCTACGTTTCTATGAAGATTTCGTTGAGAATATTTCATCTACAATGGTGGTGACATTTCAGATGTATGGGTGGACTTTAAGAAAAAGCCCTTTTTGACTGAGCCAAAATGAGTTAAATGTTTGGAACCCGATCATCTGAAAAATGAGATCATTCAGCTTTCCAACTGCCTAGAGAGTCCTTTCCCATTCTGGGGTCAAGCCCTGGTGTTTAGAGAATCACCTGACTTCATGGGCTCCATGTTTTCTCATCGGTTTTGCCGTAGTGTTTGTTTGCTTCTGAATCTGGGAATATTGATGAACAGAAAGCACCTACTCACTCTGTACTCATCACGTTAGCTGGGGAGGCCACACGTCAGCTTGTAGAAAGTCAGGGACTTGAAGTCAGGAGCTATCCCATGTATGTCTTTCTTCAGGCCCAGGACAGCGCCTGGAAAATTCTAGTAGCTGCTTAAATTTTTGTTCTATTTAATTTAATTTAATTGTTCCTTTGTTAGACCTGACAATGACTAAGTCCTCAAATGAACCATATCTCATCACCTGGCTGGACTTTTGTGTAGGTGAGGTCTTTGGTACATTCCTTCCTTTTCAAGGGCTGTCTTCTTCATCTACTGCTCCTTTGACTCTGGGAGTCATGGTTTCTGAAACTTCCCTAGGTGAGGGATTTCTAGAAGTGTGGACCTCTACTGGCTGGGAAAAATGGGGACTGCCTGGGTAGTGCTGATAAAGATGGATGGCCCTGGCCATGTAGCATAAAAGAATCAAGACTTTAAAAACATTTCGGGAACTTTTACTTCAAGTGGGAAAATAAAGGTTGGCTTTCCTAGCAGGCACTGAAACCTCAGGGGGAAGCAACAAAAACAAAAAATCCACAGTATTTTTTCCCCTTGAGGATTTCTAGGTCCAACAGGACTGACTCACTTGGATTGATTTCAATTCAAAGGCATATCTTAAGTATGTACCGTGTTACAGGCACTGTTCTAGATATTCATTGGGCATACAAAGACAAAAATGAAACACTGCCCTCAAGAAGCTTACATTTCATTAAGTGACAGTGCATAAGGTAGAGATCATAGAAGAGAAGGATAGGTAGGACACAAAAGATAAAGAAAGTCAATCTTACATAGTGTCTATGTTTGTCAAGGCGTGCCAACAATTGCATGGGTCAGGAAATGTCTCTGTCATGTCGCAGACGTCAGAGACATAACTGTGTGAGATGAAAGAGTTCAGAGTCTGAATTTAAGGTCAGAAAAGGTCTTTATTCTTTCTCATGAGAAAGGACTCTGCCCCTGTCACCCACATGGTGGCAGGAAGAAAGCAACAGGTAGAAGCCAGCCCATGGTTATATAATCTTCTAATGCAGAAACCCAACTCCCCCAACTGGCCTTCACTCTTATTGGTAGGGGGGCTGAACACACAACATAAATGCGGGAATCTCTCTGAGACAAAGGACCCAGAAACATGTGGGTGTCTGCAGTCTTAACCTTATTTGGTATATCTTGTGCTGAGCTGGCTCTGAGGGAGGGTCTCCATTGCTCTGAGCCCCAAATTGCTGGACAGTCAGGTGACCTAAATCTAGGCCTAGTGAATACTGAAGCCATGCTAGATTTGATTTTTCAGAATTGGGAAACTTCACTATAAATTATCCCTCACATAACTGAAGTGAAGGCTGTTGAGAATGCTGAAAACCTGCCCAAGATTACACAGCTAGGCTAGGGCAGAGTCAGAACTGGAATGTTTTCCTGACTCTGAGACCATCTCTATCTACTGCTCCACACGTGATATCATAACATAAGTGAGAATAGTGATGATGATGATCCAATAACTTATCTCACCAGCTTCATATGAGAGTCAAATGAGAGAATAGTCTTAAGGAACTTATAATTATAGCACTATGTAAATATGCATCATTTTTTTCTTCTCTTAGTGCATGTGACATTAAGTCTAGGGGTATGCTGGTAAAGGTTTAGCAACCAGCTCTAATATATGTGTATATATATATATATATATATATATATATATCAATATATATATATATCATATGTTCATATATAATATGTAACATTTTATATATGTATGCATATACATAATAACATATGACATCCTATATATACATATATCTACATTAAAAAAGTTTGACCCACTTTATTGACATTTTTCCATTACCTTCTTAAGTCAAGACATCAATAAAACAATAAATCAGTCTCTGATTTTTAACACAGGCCATTTAACATATTTCTGAGATATCAATCCTTAGACTGAAAATTCAATAGTTGTCTCTGGTCAGCAGGGTTGAGTTGGCTCTAGCCCTCTCCTGTCTTAGTCCTGAGTATCACATATAAGCACTGTCCAGGTAGAATAGGAGGGAAGTGACTCCATGCAAGGGCTTCAGGTCTTGGCTTGGTTGGCTTATCCTATCAAAAGGATGCCAAATTGTGCACACACTACCATTTTTAAATTATGCATCAGGAGGCATAAGGTGGTAGCCAATTTTAACCTAAGTTTCATAAGAAGAACCTTCAGTGCCCAGCATATTACTTAGCCTTTCCAGCTCACAGATGGAAGCAGCTTGGATCAGAGTGCAGCCACATGCTATTCCAACTAAAAATGGTGGTGGAGCTATGGCAAAGACTTTTGTTGGATTTTCTGGAATCCATTGATCCCTGCTGAGGACACGGGCACTCGCTCCTTCTGTACTGAGTCTCAGAGTTTGACAACTTACCCTCTAGGGAAACTGACTACTCCATTCTGTTCCTAGATTCTATTTTCTCTGGTAGAGAAGGAACTCATTTTAAAACTGGCAGTAAAAGATTAATCCACTGACTTTGAAAGCAAAACAGGACTTTTGCGTAACTTCAATTTTATGTCCTGCCCCTAGGGGAGAGTCATATGCTTAGGACATTTTGTCCTATGGTTGGGGAGAACCAAACATTTTTAGGGGAAAAAAAATGGTCCTAGCAAAAATCCTTCCTACTAGTTGTTTCCCCTAAATTTTCTTGGTTTCTGGATTTTTCCATGAATATTCATACTGATCTTGATGTCCCCAACATGACCTACTGAATAAGTGGAATTTCCAGTAAAATACAGGCTTATGTGGCAAAGCTCATATTACTGATGGACACATTTACTACTCAGCTTGAAATGGCCCTGATGAAAGTTTCACTTCTGCCATAAGGTTAATATTTGATGACTGTGATGAGGAATTTACCAATTCAGCAATTCCCACAGAGAAATAACATCAGAAGTCCTGTGGAAGCAAGTTTGAAACCCTTTCTCTAAATATCTACAAGGAGGATTCAAGTTTTTATATAGATTGTTTTGGTGTCCCCTATGGCTGTAATCAATTGGGATTCAGATTTTGTCATGGAATGCAAAGGGATTCGTTTATCTATTCAGTCCTGCAAAAAGCACTTTATTTTTGTTTTTCAGAAATTTCTTTTTAGATTTTATTTTGACACCAAATTAATTTCCAAAGATATCCTCCCATCCCCCATCCCATGTAACAAAGAATAAGAGAGAAAGACTGAGATACAGTGAGAGAGAACAAAACATTTCAACCAAACTCATCAGCACATCAACTGAGTCTGACACACATAGTATCCCACTTCTTTAAAGAAGGTGCGTTTTCTAAAGAGTTTTCACAGCCAAGTTTGGTTATTACAGTTAAGTGGCGCACAGGGTTTGGTGTTTTGTGATTGTTGGTGTCCTTTTCATTTACATTTCAATGAGCCCTTTAAAAGGTCTATTACATGTCACTCATATCCCTTGCCTTCAAGGCAAATTATTGGAAAGAAAAAAATCAAAACTTGTGCACATATAAATCCCTACAAAATCTAGACAAGTGAGACAGAGGGGTGGACTGGAAAGAGCATTTGGAATCAGGGGACCTGGGTTTGAATCCTGATTTTTCCATTAACTAGATGTGTGACTATGCCATAAGTCACTTAACCTTCTCTGGGATGTCATTTTTTCTTCTTGAGAATGAAGGTTTTGAACTGGATGGCATCTGAAGTTCTTACAGCTCTGGATCTGAAAAAAAAAATAATACTTTTTGGAGTGTGCTAGAAGGTTAGTAAATAGGTAGAATCTCCCTAGGTGAGGAACAGTGTTGTAGAAGGTGGCATGATCTGTTTTGGATGGATGCTAGCACTTTTTCATGGACCTAAATTATGTGTTCTCCTGTCAGCAGTAATTTCTAGAGAAATTGAAATAGGCTAAGTCTTGTAGGGAAAAGATCATATGATTTGGAAAATCAACAAGGCATTTGGAATTCTGTTCCTAGAAAAAAAGTTTCAAGAAGCCTATAGAAAGAAGCATTCAAACTCTAATGATCAGGATAGTTATTGGTGGCTTGCATGTAACTCTTAAAAATGTGCAAAGTACATGTCATCTCATTAACCTTCATAACAACCTTGTGAAGTAGGTGTTATCATATTTCCATTTTACAGATGAGTAAAGTGAAGCAGACAGAGGTTAAATGGCTTGCCCAGGATCACAAAGCAAGGAAATGTCTCAGGGAGAATTTGAATTTGGATTTTCCTGACTCAAAGCCCAGTGCTGTAGTCACCCTTAGAACCATGTCTCATCTCTCCCTATCACTCTCATACATTTCAGTTCAGTCCTGTAGGGTGCTCTTCCAAAGGTGAGAAGGGCCATTCCCTGTCTTTGTGTCTAGTCTTTATACCTTCGTCCTGAGATTATCTTTAGTTTATCCTGTAGAGGTTTTCTTTGTACATGGTCATTTACATGTTGTCTCTCACGTTACACTGTGAACTCTTACAGAGCAGGTACTGGTTTTGTGCAGCAACTAGCACATGGTTGGCACTTAAATGCTCATTGATTTGACTAGTCAGTCCATTGTTGGCTTCTCTACAGTCACTATTAGTGGGTAGGTGGTACTGATCTAACCAGTTCAGAATATGATGATGATCTTTGCAAAGAGAATGCTCAAGTACTTGGCCATGGATTTATCACTTGATTCTGGTCATTTATCAGATTAGGACTTTATGATCAAAATATGAGCCAGTTCCTCTTATGCTACTTTAAAGACTGAGCTCTGTCTTTTCCCACTCCGTTCATTGTCAACCTATGAAGTCTCTATGTCAAATGAGTATCTCTTTTCTTTATGATGACATCACAGAAATGAAATACCTTTCTATATAGAACTTTCAAAGGGCAAAGAAACCTAGAATTTTCACACTATATGATAAGAAAAGGGTTTTCTTAAACTGCTATTCTGACCACGTCACTCATTAAAATCAACTCATTTCTTATTGCTTCTAGGATCAGATAGAAATGTCCTGTTTTTGTATTTAAAACTTATCCTAACTGGCCCCTTCCTACTGCACTGTATGGGTCAGTCTTACTGGCCTGCTTTCTGTTCTCAAACAAGATATTCCATCTCTTATCTCCATGTCTCTGCATTAATTAATCCAAGGTCCCCTCACTCTAAGATTACCTAATATTATTTAAATGTACACTATTATGCCCCCATTTCCAGCATCCTCAGCAGATTGTAACCTTTTTGAGGAAAGTCACCATGTTTTTTTTTTTCCTCCGTTTCCCCAGCACTTAGCATAGAGTGCAATAGAAAAATACGTGCTTGATTGATGAGCTCTAAATTATGAAACTGGTCTCTTTTTGCCCCAGTTTATGTAATTGGCTCCTCTTACTTTTAAAAAAGATACATTGAGATAATGGAAAAGTTACGTAAGTGCAATCTTTATCTTTATACATTTCAAGACAAGATCATTCATTAATTGTACCAATGATGTTTAAAGTTTTCAATAATCAAGTGGTTAAGTAATTACTCTTACTTTTGTATTACTACTTTAAGACAAAATCGTGACTTTTCACAAGCTTCATTACTGTCAACAAACACATGTGGGCAGATTTTAAATTAAAAAAAAATTGATGCACATAGAACTTACATTATCATCAAAGTAATAAACAAATAGAAAAGATCTGAAATGTACCTCCAGGTTGATTGCTGGAGAGGAGTGTATTACCAATGGGGAGAGAGGGGAAGGAAGACAGCAGAAATGGGCTCAGATAAGAGAAGGAACTCCAACTGAGTCTTGATGGAAGTTCAGCATGTCAGGAGGTAGAGGTGAACAGGGAATGCATTCTAAGTATGGGGGAATAGCTTACTCCAAAGGCTCAAGGTTGGGATATGACATATTTATAATAGCTTTTCTGATAAGTTTTGTCTGATCCCCTTCCAGAAGGACTGGTAAACATTTCACATCAAGGGAATGACCAACCATTATCACTATAGAGACATTGCAACTGCTGTGGCCTTCACAACATCTCCTCCCTTCCATTCTTCTACTACAAAATCCAAGCAGCAACCCGTTTCTGAAATGACTAATTGATATTCCTGGTCCTCCCACCTGACACACTCTTTCATCTGCAGACCCACTCTGAGGAGAGGCCCTTCCAGTGTGAGGAATGCAAAGCTTTGTTCCGGACCCCCTTCTCTTTGCAGAGACACCTGCTAATACATAACAGTAAGTGCCAATTCAGGCATTTGATTAGAGGGCAAAAGGGCAAAGAAAGGGCTGCCAAGCTCCTTGAGCTCATGGTAACTCACTCAGGCAACACCCGTGACAAGAAAGACCTTGTGAAAACCTTTCCATGCATAAGAAATTGTTGACTGGGTTAAATTCTAGGAAGGTTCTATCTTTATAAAAGAAGGAATGCTCAGTGTGGAGCTTGAGACCTCCATTCAAATCCTGGCTTTCTTGTCATATTCCTATGACCTTAGCCTCAGTTTCTTCCTCTGTACAATAAGATGGTTGGGTATATAGTGTCTAAAGTGAATTTGTGCTCCTAAACTTCTAAAGCAGGGGAATTCAGTGCAAAATTTAAGAACTTTATTTCTACCTTCTGATTCCCAAACTGACTTGGTTTCTTCCCAAGTTTTATTCCTAAGTCCCCTTTTACTTTTCCATTAGAATGAGTTCTTGGGTTTAGGAAATGTTCTTGGAATTTAATAAAATGGACCTCAAACATAGTTATTTTCCATGATAGGGAAGATTGAGAGGAATAGCCCTAGTGATGAGAAAAGGTTTGTGGTGCCATGGACCTTACATGTCATGTAGTCTAATACCCCTACCCTACAGTTTTACCTGGGATGAAAAAAATGCCCAGGTGAATTGTGGCATCCAACTTCACATCATGAGTTGATGACAGAGCTAAGCTAAGAGTCTAAGTCTCCTGCCTCCCAGACCACTTGTCTTTCCACTAGACTGCACTCCCTCAGGTCTGTTGTGTATTTTGAAGGGATACACATCCAATTCTTAAAAAATACACTGCAGAAATCATAGAGTCTTAGAAACAGGGAATGTTTAGAACATAAAAGGCAATTGGTTATCTAGTCATTGCTTGAAGGCTTCCAGTAATAAGGAGTTCATTATCTCTCACATATCACTCTTCCTTTTCAGATGACTCTAATTGGGAGCAAGTATTTCTTTGAATTGAACAGAACTCTTCCTCTCATTGTTACTAATTCTACCCTCTGAGAACAAATATTATCATTCTCCTCCTGCCACATGACAGACCTTCAATGACAGTTCATCCTTTTCCTCTAGAAGCCAGATATCATCAATTCATTCAATTGATCTTTGTATGGCAAGTCCTCTCACCATACATGCTTCCTTCCCTGGAATTACTTCTGTCTTTTAGGGCCTTTCCTAAACTTTAGTACCCTAACCCAAATACCATATGCCAGATGTGAGTAGGACAGAGTACATCATCTGATGATCATGTCTTTCATTCTAAATATTATGCTTTTATTAATGCAGCCTAAGGTCACATTATGATAATGAGATTATTATCCACTCAAATCCTCACATTTGTTTTCTTTAGCAATATTTTCTGGTAAAGTCTTTTACTTGTGCAATTCATTGTTTGGGCTTAAGTATAAGACTTTACATTGATCCTTGTAAATTTCATTGTTTTATATTTGACTCTTCTCCCAGTCTTTCAAGTTTATGTTAGATACTAAAGACTGGGGCCTTGCATAGGGACTCAGAAAGGATGCTATTTCTTTCTGTAGTCAAGACACCCCCTCCTACTCCATGAAATATTTGAGTCTTTTTTCAGGAATTCAGGTCCTTCCAGAGTGGGAGAGCAGTTGCGTTGTTTGATCAATGGAAAAAGTGAGATTCCAGAAAAATCTATCAGAGAACTGTTCCAACAAATTTAAATTCATGGTTTTCTTTTCTTTTTCTCCCCTTCTTCTTTATAAGGTTTTAAGTAACTACAAATTTTTAGGACATCAATTTTGTGAACTCACGGCCTTAGGGAAAAATATTATTAGGCTGGGTTTTATAAAAGTGGACTTTACTTTGGAGAGATCAGAATTTTGCATAACAGGAAAAAAGAAAAATCTAAGCTCTTCTTAACTTTACCTATTCTTGGGAAATCATGGTATGAATTCTTATGTATTTTCTTTCTTTTATCTTGACATATTACATATCATGTGAAGTTAATTGTGTATTTCTAGACCCATTCATATCTTACTCTCCAGAAGTTGCAATCTTGAATTTTTTTGAAGACAAAAAGACTCATGGATTTGGATAATAATGCTTAAAAGAAAAATGCATCTTGGAGAAGTTCCTTTATATATGAATTTAAAAGGTTGATAACAAAAGAATCAAGTTATTATGACTTCTATAAATGCTACATAATGATGGTAACAATGGTGATTGACTATACTAAGCTTCTTTTCATTGAGAAAAAGGGTGCTCCATCTCTTAGATGCCTCTGGTGCCTAGCTTGCAATCAGGCTTCTTAGTTCTGAAGATATTATTATGTACCATGTGACTAACTCCCAATTTTTTATAAAAGAGGAATCCAAAAATGAGATTGCTGTTTTGTATCAAAGCATTGATTTCACCTTACTTCAATAGAATCTTGCTAGTTGTAAAAACAAATGTTTGCAAGATTGTTTTTAGATTAGACATTAAAAAAAGTCAATTCCACTAACAACAGTAGGATATGTGTAGCTAAATCTTGGTCCAACATTCTGGAAAATTTGATGTCTCATACTAATAGTAAATAATTAATGGGAAGAATCCAATACTTTTCATTTCTGTTTATTAGCTTTCAGACAACCAGAGAAGTATGAGATTACAGGTGACAAGAAGAATTAGATGCCAGTCTACATTTGTATCTATGGGTTATATAATATAATTTGAATGAAATTATATGTACTAAAAGCATATTAATCAATTTTTTCAAATAGCTTTACCCAGATATTTAGCTAGTTAAAATGATTTCTTTGTCTCTGAGTCTTTATTTAAAATCACTAAAGGAAAATGTAAAAAAACAAAAACAAAAAACAACAACACTGTTTTATAGTATATAGAGAACCAACCATGGAGTTGAGTACCATCTCTAACATGTACTTGCTGCGTAACCGAAAACTGGTCAATAAACTTCTCTGTGATCAAGGATAGGTTACTTAGTGCCCCAGGAAAAGTTCTAGGACTAAATGTTACTGATAAGTTACCAATCTGTGTCAGTAAAGGAAGTTTCTATACTAGGAATCCCCTACACTAATGAAACTGCAGGCATTCTACTCCCCTCCAGTTATCAAGTAAGACTAATAATTTTAAGAAAAATAATAAAATATAATACATCATAAATTTTTAGAAACTAAAGTACATCCAATCTTAACTCATTAGGAAAACCAATAAAATTAGAAAACAAATAGGCTGTAGAATATAAAGAATAAATCAGAATGATGTCTGGAATTATCACAATTTTATTTCCTTCTAATTCCAAGACAAATAGCTAACTAGCTTCCTCATTAAAAAGAAAAAAAAAAAAGAGGCAGTGACTGACATCAGAGTTAGAAAGATCCTTAGGGGCATCTAGTTCAATCTATAGCTGAGGAAACACCCCAACTACAATCTCCAGTCTTCACCTGAAATCTACTACTTTTCCCACATGAAAGCCCTTCAGATAACTGGAGGCAGTTAACATCATTCCTCCCTTAAGTCTTTTCTTCTTCAAGCTAATCCCCCCTTGGTTCAGTTGATCCTCTTACAACACAATCTTGAGACCCTTCAACATTGTGAATGCCTTCTTCTGGACATTCTCCAGCTCATTAATGTAGTGCCTAGAATTTCACACAATGCTTCATGTTTGGACTGATCAAGTAAGAAAATATTTATACTCTCATGTTGCTAGTGCTGGATGCAATTTTAATACAACTTATAATTTTATTGGCTTTTGGCTGCCAATCATAATATTATAGATCTAGAGCCAGAAGAGATCTTAGAGGCCATTTAATCCTAGCTACTCTTTTTCCAGATTAGGAAAGTAAATGAATTGCTAAAGATCACAGGGATGGTAAGTGTCAGAATTGGGATTTGAACTCAGGTCCTATTTCTCTTTCAACTGTATCATACTGCCCCCAGTTCATATTGAACTTATTGTCTATTAACATTCTTATGCATTTTTTCATTGAATTATGTTCTAACCATATCCCTGCATTTCATCATTATGAAATTGATTATTTGAACCTCAGGATAGTTCACATTTATCCCTATTATATTCCATCTTTCTAGATATGATTCAACTTTCTAAACCTCTTGAGATCTTTTTTGAATCCCAAATCTGTCTTCTTCCTTAATATACATTAAGTTTATTTCAAATGATTTTCAAGATGGCTTTGGCATGGAGACTATGAAAATAGATAGAATAATTAAAAAAAAAAACTTTTCCAGAATTCCTTTCCTTAACATCTAAGGATGCTAAATATTTTACTAAGACTTGCAAATTCAACAGAGGTTTCTCAAATGACTCTTGTTGACAAGAGTATAAGGAATATAAGGAATTAGGGAATAAAAGTTGAATAAAATGGACTCCTTGACTTCAAGGATCTACTATTACTCATACTGTCTAAACATTGTACATTCATCCTAGGATGACTGTATGCTATACCTCAATTCTTTTCTACCAGCATGCCTTGGAATTGGTTCAGTATTCTTGATGACATTACCTCTTCCTCTTTCTAAACTATTTACTTTGGCATTCAACTGGATTTGTCAAAGAGAGGACAAGAGCCTTTCACTTCATCTGCTCCCTGAAAACAGCATATCATATAGCACCTTCCTTAACTTTTTCTAGGCTTTTCCTATGAACTATCATTGGATGGCTAGGTGATATAGTGTGGATAGAATGTCAAGCCTGGAGTCAGGAAGACCAAAATCCAATGTGGTCTTAGACACTTACTACCTGTGTGACATTGAGGAAGTCACTTAACCCTGTTTGGCTCAGTTTCCTCATTTGTAAAATAAACTGAAGAAGGAAATGGCAAACCAGTATATTTTCCAAGAAAATCCTGAATAGGGTCTTGTAGATTTGGACATGGCTGAAATGACTGAACAATAACAAGTACTATTAGAAAACATGGTGGAAGACAGGAGGATTGTAATAGAAAAAAAGGAAACCTAAGTCTTAGAGAAGCGTTATCCTTTTCCTGTTGAAAAATATATAGGAAACTAGGTCATAAAATTTTTTTTTTGCCTTTTTTTTTGGAGGGCAATTGGGGTTAAGTGATCTGCCCAAAGTCACATGGCTAGTAAGTGTGTCAAGTGTCTGAGGCTGGATTTGAACCCAGGTCCTCCTGACTCCAGGGCAGGTGCTCTACTCACTGCACCACCTAGCTGCCCAGATCATAGACTTTTTAAATTGTTCTTTGGTCTGGTTTTATAGCAAATGATTTCCACGACAATACATGACACACACACACACACACACACACACACACACACACACACTTGAAGTAAAAACAACAACAACAAAACAAGAGGCAAGGAATCTCCATTTAATGGACTCTTTAGAGTCACGTGCTAAGGTTTTGATACATACAAAAGAAAATAAGCCATTTGAAAGATGACTGAATAACTTTATAATTTAGCATGTTTACATTCAATTCAGTTATTCAATGACTGAGTAACTTACAGAGTTGTTTAATCTCTACAGCAGTTGGGATGGGAAGAAGGTGACTGTCAGTATTTTCCTTATGGGGCACTTCTTGTTCTGCTTCTATTCATACCCCTTGTCCTTCTCCCTGGTTATTTAAAGGGAAAAGACGTGGTTTATTAAGATAGTCAAAATTTGTTAAAACCTCATTGGTATGGGGAAAAGAACAGTTTATTAAAAAAATGCTTGTTAGTTATGGGGAAGGGTGCAGTTTATAAAGACCCTCGGAGAGGATTGGATAATACAGACAGTTTGATTTCTTTTGAAGTCATCATAGCAGATTCATACTCCAAGCCAGTATTGATTATGGTTTTGACACTTGATAATTATTGGACTGAATTGCACATGCTAGCTTGACACAGACAACTCACGATTGAGTGAGAACTATACCAGTTAGAAAAAGATCAAGGCAATCATAGCCTATAGCTTAGCTTATGAACTGGAGCAGAATTGTTTTATTTGGGGAATTTGGGTCTTTTGAAAATTTTGAAAAACTGGAGGCAATCTAGAATGATTGAAATCAAAGTGTCCTTTTTGACCCAGGAAGGTTATCTTGCTCGATTTTCCCCTACATCTATGATACACTATTGACCTTTATCTCCAGCTCTGCTGTGCAGATAAGATTTTTATCTTGGCACATGTGGAGCTGGTTTAGATGAAGAGAAATAAGTTCAGTGGGCACATAAGGGAGCCCTTTCCCACTCAGGATGGAGCCAAGGGCAGGAAGATCTGAAATAATGTTCATCAGCCAGGAGAAATGGCTTTCTTTGATGGTTAGGGAGTATCCCAACCTAGGCTGAGGTTAGTGGGGGAAGGGCAGCCCTTAGTGGACAGGAGGAAAGGGCCCCAGCCTTGCTTGGTCTCTTCACATTTGACTTTTTTGTTTCCAAGGTGAACGAACTTTCAAGTGTGATCAGTGTGATGCTACCTTTAAAAGGAAAGATACCTTAAATGTTCACATCCAGGTGGTCCATGATGGACACAAAAAATACAAATGTGATCTGTGTGACAAGGCGTTTGTAACACCTTCTGTGCTTAAAAGTCACAAAAAAGTAAGTACAAGTCCACCCAAGTGTGAATTTCTTATGTATTCTCTTTCCCTCATTACCTGAATATTTAAAACATGTCCAGGCTCTCCCTTTACTGTCCTAGATACCATCCAGAGGTTTATTCTCTTGTTAGAGGGGATTTAAGTGCAGTGGATAGAATGCTGAATCAAGAGTGAGAAAGATCTGAGTTCAAATCCAACCTCAGACAGTAACTCTGTGACCCTGGGCAAATCTTCACCTCTGTCTGCCTCAGTTCCCTTATCTGTAAAATGGGCTTAATAGTAGCACCTACTTCTCAGAGTTGTTGTGAGGATTACAGGAGACGATAATTGAAAATCTTAAGGTGCCATATAAATGTCAGATTTTATGATCCAGGGGACCTGAACAGTGACAGATGCATAAGTATTCAATAAATACTTCTGGAATGGAAACTGATTAATTGGGTATGTTGTCCAGTGAATTTTCCAGCTACCCTGTACCAAAAAATATTGATTTGCTTACTCTCTTTGCCCAATTTGCTAATTCATGTGGACCCTTCTGAGTCACTGATACAATTGTGCATATTCTGGGATGCATTTGTTCCTATATATCGTTCTTCATAAAAATATCTAACATGTACAGCGTGTTCCAAAAGTCTCAGTGCAGTTTTGAATTGTTACAGCCCATTGTGTTTTTAAGTTTTATAAAGTCCTTTGCAATTAAAATATATTAAATGTTATTAAGAATTTCTTTAAGTCATTTGATCCTCACAATAATCCCCTATGATGTAGGTGTGAGGACCATCTCCATCTTATAAATAAGAAAATTTAGGTAGAAATTGTTCTGCAACCTTCTCACTATCAAACATCTAGTAAGTTTCTGGGGTGGCTTCTAAATTCCAGCGTTAGAACCAGATTTCTGACCCCCAAATGAGCATTCCATGCACTGGGCCACCCCGGTGGTCAGCAAACATCCAAAGCAGGAGAGATAGAAGTACTATTTTCTGAGGGGGAAAAAAAAACCACTTTATTTATGCTGAAATTTTAAATATGTGCCTATATAAGAATTTAAATATTTTAGCAAAATAATTTATTTTGACCTATAGTTTAGCTATAAAAATAAAATATGTTTAAAATCAAATATATTGCTGAGCAAAGTTGATTTGGTAATTTAAAAATTGTTATGCAAATAAATTGGTTTTCACTTCCTCCTTTTTTTTTAATGGGGGCAGCAGGTGTGGAATTTGCATCTGTGGTATAGGGAACTTGTGGTATGGACACTACATCCACTGCTCTATGTTGTTTCCTTCTTTATAGCTTATCATAGGCTTATTCTGGGCTCACTGGGTGTTAAATGACTTCGGCTGCTTAGCTAGTGAATGTCAGAGTCAAACATGACCCATCGCTACTTGGTTCTACCGTGGTGCTTTTCCTCATTATTAATGAATTTCTTTTAAAATGAGGTTCTTTCTCAACTTAAAATGAAATTTTCATAGGTTGATGGATCTAGATCTGGAAGGGACCTGAGCATCTTGTCTGGTCTTTTTCTTTTACAAATGAGGAAACCATGGCCCTGAAATTGAAATGACTTGCCTAGATTTGAATTCAGGTTCCCTGATGTTTAAATGAGCCTGGTTTCCCTTACATTTTAAAAGTAAAAGAAATGTCTCCTAAAAAAGAGAAAAAATGTGACTAATTGTGTCTCAGTGACTTCTGATTCCCCAGCAGCAAACACTGATGGAGGGGCTGCTGATGGAGAGGTTTCCTCCTAAGTGTTAGGAATATGAAGAAGCAACGTCCACATACACATCATTCCTAGACCCAGCCTCTTCAGCCCCATCACTGCTTTTTCTCTGAAAGTTCAGCAGGAAATATACGTTTCTGAATTTTCTTTTGGAACTTTTCCTGATGAGTCTTATGTTTGGATGGACAATGGATATTTAACTTGTCTCCGGTAGCAAATGATTCACCTCACTGGAAATATTGGGAAGAAATCATAACTAAAGAAAATGGGTGACCTATTTGGAATTACTTTTAAAAGTTTGCTAAAAAGGTTAGAGAAACGATTCAGAAAAGCTTATTGTCTCAAATAACGTGGGTAGGCATTCTTTATGCATAATGAGTTTTAAAATACTTCAAGTGGAAATTAGATGGAAATTTTGAAACTCAGATAATTTTAACCAAATGTAATTTAAATCCATATATATATTCATGTATATGTAATATGGATTTAAAAATGTTTGGTTGCAATTATCTTAGTAAACTTATTTAAACTGAAGGAAACGTTTTGTGTAAACTCGTATAAATTTTTTAAACTGAAATAATTTTAACCAAAAGTATTTTTAATCCGTGTGCGTGTGTGTGTGTGAGATATGGATTTAAAATGTTTTTGATTAAATTATCTTAGTTTAAAAAGGTCACTCACATATATAGAGACACACACAGAGACAGAGACAGAGACAGAGACAGTGTGTATATCATCCACAATACTTTTCTGCTATCTTCTGGGAACTGGGAGTAGCAGTGATGTGTCAGTTGATAAAATGGTCATATGTTCATAGCCATTGTCTTTTAAAAAATAACTTCGATGTGGGTTTTTAGATTCTGAAATGATGGAACTGGACAATGGATAAAAGGTCCTTATTAAGGTGCCAATGCAGGGCAGTGTAGTGAATGGAAAGCTGGAAATCCAGGAGACACGGGTTCAAGTTCTGCCTATGACATATACTGGATCTTTGACTGTGGGCAAGTGACTCAACCTCTCAATGTTTGTGATTTTTCTTTTTTGTCAACTTTGTAATTATGATGTGTAGAAACTCAGAAGTGCTTTAATTTGCATTTCATCAATTATTTGTGGTTTGGAGTGTTTTTTTTTTTTTTACATGACTATAGCTTGTATTTCTGTTTGTATCTTATAACCATTTATCAATTAGGGAATGGCTCTTATTCTTTTATATTTGAATTAATTACTTATATATTTTTGAAATGAGAACTTTGTCAGGAAAGCTTGGTAAAAATATCTCTTTCTTTAGTTAGTTGCTCCTTTTTAATTTTATCCACATCATTTTTATTTCTGTAAAAAAAGGCTTCTAAAACATTTCTGTAACTATACTTGTCCATTTTAGCTCCAGAGACTCTCTTTATCCTCTGCTTAAGTCATGAACTGTTCCTCTACAAATCTTAATGGTAGTTTCTTCCTTGCTTATCTAATTTGTTTATGATAACACCATTTATGTCTCAGAAGTTGTATCATTTCAAGGGAATGTAATCATGGAAACTAAACAAATGGCCATGATGAGATCTACCTGAACATCTTTAATCCTGTGGAGTTATCCTAAAACTCTTTGTCTGTTTTTTCTCCTTCTACATAGACACACACAGGAGAAAAGGAGAAGATATGCCCGTATTGTGGACAGAAATTTGCGAGCAATGGGACACTGCGAGTACACATTCGAAGCCATACAGGTCTGTGTCCTCTACTTGTTAATACAAAACCAATATAGAACTGATATGCTTTGTGGCCAAACATGGCATAAAATTCCTTTTATGTTCTACAGGTTAGATGCAAATTTAAATTTTAACTACCTGAAAAATTGAAGAAAGATTCTGTTCTTTTCTCTGCCAAAACTTGGAATATAATTGTCTCTAAACAATTAAATCTAAACAACAAAAGTATGCAATCCAAGAATACTTTGACATTTCTTTTTGATAGCAGAATTTACAATTTCCCTTAAGGTTTCATGAATTTGTTATTTCTATGGGTAAAATTGGGATGAGTAGGTGGGCAGGTTTTTGCTGTATTGTAGTTATTTGCATACGACAGCTGCCATGTTTGTTTGAATCCAACAAACATCTATGAAGTGTCTACAGACTGAATCCAAGGCCTTGTGTAGTCACTGGGGAGAAAAAGATATAAGGAACATAAACTATTCTCTCAAAGAGCTCTCTAGAGGAGAAGGCAAGCAACTAAATACATGTGATAGAAGCAAAAAGAGGAGATCTAAGCAAAGTGTTATTGGAAATGTCATCAAGGAAAGATTCTTTCCCCCTTGGAGAAAGAGGGAGATGGAGAAAGTGATATCTGAGTTGGACTTTTAATTTATAATCTCTGTGGGATTATAAACTCATTGCCCATGAGAATCATCCTTTGGTATTCCCTACATTTCTCAGCACAATATATTGTGCATTGTACATATTCAAATACTGATTGAATAAATGAATAAATTTTTTACCTAGGCTGATACATCCTCCTTTATGACTCTTGTAAATCACATTCAGTGAGATTCATTTCATCATCTACACTAAGGATTTCCTTAGCATATTACACACACACACACACACACACATTCACACACACACACACTTATGGGTAGATAACTATTTTGATATCATCTGTTTCCTTTGTAATCTTGTGTATTTTATCTTACTAATTTAAAACCATTATTTTTTTTTCCTTTTTTTTTGTTTTTTTTTAAATTTATTTTTAGTTTTCAACATTCATTTCCACAAGATTTTGAGTTACAAATTTTCTCCCCATCTTTCCCTTACCCCCACCCCAAGATAGAAAGCTTACTGAATACCCCTTCCTCCAATCTGCTTTCCCTTATATCTTCTCCCATCCCCCCTCTAACTTTCTAGTAGGGTCAAGAAGGATTTCTATTCCCCAGTGCCTGTGTATCTTATTTCCCAGTTGCATGTAAAAACCCATTCTTCCCTCCTCACTCAATCCTACTGGGAAGACAAGCAATTCAATATAGTTTGTACATGTGTAGTTATGAAAAACGATTCCATAGTAGCTATATTGTGAAAGACTAACTATATTTCCCTCCAGCCTATCCCACTCCCAACTTATTCTATTTTCTACTTTGACTCTCTCCCTTTTCAAATATGTTTGCTTCTAACTACCCTCTCCCCCAATCTACCCTCCCTTCTATTATCCCACCTCTTATCTCCTTTACCCCCACTTACCTAAAGGGTAAGATACCCAAATGAGTGTGTATATTATTCCCCCCTTAAGCTAAATTCAATGAGAGTAAGGTTGACCCATTTCCTTTCACCTTCCTGCTCTTCCCCTCCATTGTAACAGTTTTCTTTTGTCTATTTTATATGAGATAATTTACCCTATTCTATCTCTCCTTCTCCCAATTTATTCCTCTTTCACCTCTTAATTTTATTTTTTAGATATCATCCCTTCCTGTTCAACTGATCCTGTGTCCTCTGTCTATGTACACATATATACAGACACTCACATATGTATTCATATGCTTATATACCCTCCTAGACATACATATAAATGTATGTATACATATACACATATATGTTCCCTCATACTGAGAAAAGTTTCATGAGTTACAATTATCATAAAAACATTATTTGGAGAAGGAGTCTATATGTTTTACCAGCTTGACAAAGGGCGCCACGATCCAGAAAACATTAAGAATCTGATTGAGGTTGTTAGTCAGCCTGAGATTCAAGAAGTATGGTTGTCCCTCATTTTTTTTTTTCTGCTTCCAAAATTTATTTTGCCTTATTTCACAAAGCCTTTTTCTTTTTTTTTTAATTTTATAATAGTTTGCATCATTCATTTCCACAAGATTTTGAGTTACATATTTTCTCCCCCTCTTTCTCCCACCCACCGCCGCAAAACAGCCATCCCAGTGTGTCCCCCCTCCCCCAGTCTATTCTCT
>CM053592.1:5435017-5463967 GCA_028646515.1 Pseudochirops corinnae
CCTGGCGCCACAGGCTCCATGTGACCACATTCAGCCTATTAAGGAACAGAGTATACTTTCAAATATCCAAGGGTCCTCAGAGTCACGTAGCCACATTAGCAAAGGGCCTAGGGGCAGGGAAGATCTTTAGATTCCCATAACAGCCTATTAGATTTACTGATAGTTCATAAAGGAAAAATGACAAGTATTGGAGGGAATGTGGGGAAGAGACATTAATGCATTGTTGGTGGAGTTGTGAACTGATTCAATCATTATGTAGATCAATTTGGAACTATAAACAAAGGGCCATAAAACCATGCATGCCCTTTGACCTAGTAATACCGCTACTAGATCTGTATATAAAAAGCAATTTAAAAAAGGAAAAGGACCCATATCTACAAAAATATTTGTAGCAGCTCTTTTTTGGTGATAAAGAATTGGAAACTGAGGGAATGCCCACTAATTGGGGAATGATAGAACAAATTGTGCTATGTGGTTAAGATGTGTGGTTGTGATGTGGATGTGATATAGCAATTTTGCTATAAGAAGTGATGAACAGGATGCTCTCAGAAAAATCTGGAAGGACTCTTGTGATCTAATGCAAAGTGAAATGTACTGTGTACAATGTAACAGCAATACTTTATGATAATCAACTATGAGTAACTTAGGTATTGTCAGGAATACAATGATCCAAGACAACTTTAAAGGACTTATGATGGAAAATGATATCTCTCATAAGAGAAAGAACTGATGTTGTCTGAATGCAGATTGAAGCATACTCTTTTTTTAAATTTATTTTTTTGAGGTGTTTCTTTTTTTGTCTATGTTTTCTTTCACAACATTATTAAGATGGAAATATGTTTTGCCTGACTACAGATGTATAACCTATATTAAATTGTTTGCCTTCTCAATGAGGGTGAGTGGGAAGGGAAGAAGGGAGAGAATTTGGAACTCTTAAAGTTTTAAAAATAAATGTTAAAAATGTTTTTACATGTAACTGGGGGAAAATAAAATACTAAATATAAAAAAGGGGAGTGTTTAGATCTTTGTCTGGCATGCAGTTCTGTAATTCATCATTGGTGTTTCCAGTGTGGAAATGACAGAGAGAATACTCCATAGGTCAGCTTGAACAATATATCACCTTCACCTGTGTTTTATCCCATTGGTTTATAGCTTCTTAGGGTCAGTGGGAACTGGGGTTAATTCAGCAAAAAGAAACTACTGACTGTGACATGAATTCCGTTGATGGTTCATAAATTGTGAAAGAAATTATAGGAACTCCTTTTTTTTTAAGCTGTGGGCCAGAAGGTTAATTGCTTGCCTACAGTTCCAACCAACTTTCAGTGTTAACGGATGCCAGCTGTCACTGGACACTTTTTTTGCACCAAATGTAGCTTTATGTACGTGGTTATTCAAGAGCAAATTATTGTCTTAGAAGAAAAAAATGCTGACTTAATTGGTCAGGTTACATATGAAAAATGGCTGCTATCTTTGGGCTCCAAAAAAAGCAGCTGAAATTCATAATTTCTTGTGCTACAGGATTTTCATTTACTATATTTCTTTTTTTACAAAAACCAATTGGGGTGAAGGTTAAGCCTTTATGTAGGTCACTTGGGATCAACAAAAGACAACATATAGTAATGGAAAGAATACTGGTTTTGAAATTAGTAGACATGTTTATAATATCAGTTCAATTCATTCCATAAACATTTAAAAACATTGATTTATTATGTACAAAGTACTAGGGATACAGTGACAAAAAACTAAACCATCCTTATCCTCAAGATGCTTCCATTTTACTGGAAAGATATATTACACATAATGTACAGAGATAAATAAGTGTAAGGTGATTTGGTGAGGAAAAAGTATGAAGACCTGTAAATAAATTATAAAAGAAAATATAGATTTTTTTTCTTTTTTCTTTCCCTTCTCTTCTCCTTCACTTCCTTCCTCTTCCCTTTCCCTTTTCCACCCCCTTTATTTTCTCTTCTCTTCATTTTGTTTCTTTTCACTTTAGAGATTAGAAAAGTCTTTGTTTAGGGGAGTAGCATGAAGTGAGGCTTTATAAAAACTTATGATTCTATGAAGCAATGCAGATAACTCAAGACATAAAAGTCTGACCGTGAAAAAGCATGTAGATGGGAGATGAAACACTAAATTTGGGGAGCAACGAGTGATATAGTTTGACTGAACTATTACAATAGCTGTGTGTATGAAGTGGAGTAATTTAACAGATATCTAGTAATATGATTTTTTAAAAAATCCTGAAAAGTTAGTTTGGGAGCTCCCTCTGAGGCAAGGGTGAAGAAGTGCTTGGAACAATCAAGATTTTGTGCTGGTAAGACCAGGGAGATCATGTCCTCCTAAACTTATTTTACAAATGAGACACTTATGGCCCATGGAGCTTAAGGACAGCCAAGATCAAAATGCTCATGCGAAACAAAGCCAAGCCTGGATCCCAGGGGTCCTGACTCCTTACTCAGTGTTTTTTTTTTTCCTCCACTCCATGATGTTCTGAGGTTACATGATTTTGTAATTCTGTTATCTTCCCAATCAGCCAGGTCTGCCAACTTGAAATCATCCACATCAATCCATAACAACCAGGTGCCAAATCTAGGCAATTCTGCCTCTACCATATCTCTTGCAACTGGTCCACCTTTTCTACTCCCAATAACCTTCAAAGCTTTCCCCATGTCTGTCTCTAGCCTTGTGTGATTCTTCCCCTTATTCTCCCTGCCTACCAAACCATGCAACTAGCTGTTCAGCTACCTTGTTCTTTCATTTCCAGCTTCCAGATCTTTGTTTACATCATGACAGGGATGGGCTTCCCCTTGCCCACTGTGCTACTCTATCTTTTGACATCCTTTCCTTCCCAGCTCCAATGTCAACTCCTCCCTGATGTCTTCTCTTATCCTGCTGAGTGAGAAGTGAACCCTTCTTGAAGCCCTCAGATAATTTTCACTTCCCTTACTCACTTTGCCAATTTATAACTTGTGCTATAAGTGGTTGTGTATATGTATATGTACGTGTATGTGTATGTATACACATATAAATATTATATATATGTATGTATCTGTGTGTGTGTGTGTGTGTGTGTGTGTGTGCGTATGGCTAGTGTTAAGTGTCTGAGGCTGCATTTGAACTCAGGTCCTCCTGACTCCAGGGCTGGTGCTCTATTCACTGCACCACCTAGCCACCCCTATTACAAAATATTTATAGCAGCTTTTTTTGTGGTAGTGAAAAATTAGAAATTGAAGCAACGCGTATCCATTGAAGAATAGCTGAACAAGCTGTCCTATATGATTGTGATAAAATTCTACTTAATATGAGAATTGATAATCAGGATGGTTTCAAACACACCTAGGAAATTTTATATGAACGGATGCAAAGCAAAGTGAGCAAAACCAGGGGAACATTAAACAGTAAAATTGTAAGAACAATCAACTGTGAAGTTTTAGCTACTCTGATCAAGACAATGATCCAAGATAACTCCAAAGGACTCACGATGAAAAATGCTCTCTACCTCCAGAAAGATAAGTAATGAACTCTGAATGCAGATTCAAGCATACTTTTTTTTACTTTCTTTATTTTTATTAGTGGGTTTTCTTTTGCAACATGGCTAATAAAAAAATATGTTTTGCATTTCATACACATAATCAACATCTTATTTGACTTCTTGAGAGATGGGAAATTTTTGAGATAGAGGGAGAGAATGTGGAAATCAAAATTTAAAAAATAAATTTTTGTTTATTAAATAAATGTTGACATGTTTTTAAGTGTAACTGGGAAATATTTAATGAAAAATATATTTAGATGTATTGTAGAATGCAGCCATTCATGGCACAGGATAGAAAAACTGAAAATTCTTTCTTGATCATTAAATAGGATCATATATTTATAGTTTACCTACTTCCTCATTTTTCCAGATGAGGAAAGAGAAGTCAAATGATTTGTCTACTAAGATCACTTAACTAATAAGTGTGACAGGATTTGAACCTTTGTCCTCTTGAATCTATATCTAATCCTACACAGTGTACAACCCTATTATTATATCTGAAATTTTATAATGATTATTTCTTTATTCTACTTTTTATCTATTTAAGTAATATATTTATCTATTTTTTCTAATATTAACTCATGAGATATGTATGATTTATCCTTAATTTTAAGGAGCAGGTATAATTGTTCTAGTGTCACTGATGTCTTTATACATGAAATCTACATGCTCTTGCTTATACATGTTTGGCTTATACATGTGGTAATCATTGTCAAATCCCATGAGTTTCCTTTTGCCATCTAGCATGATTATCAAAACAAGATTTTTTTAATGTCAGCTGTGGCAGAGTATGATAAAGAAGGAAAGAAGGAAGGAAGGAAGGAAGGATGGAAGGAAGAAAAGAAGGAAGGAAGGAAGGGAGGTAGGGAGGGAAGGAGGAAGGAAGGGAGGGAGAAAAGGAGATAGTGATCATCCCAGAGTTTGAAGTAAATAAGAAAGTTGTTGATTTCCTTCATAGCTGATGCAGAAACTAGTCCTGGTACTGAGCTGATTGCAGGCATTTAGTAAATACTTGTGGAATTAATGTGTATATTTCCAGGGATGGGGAACCTGTGACCTTGAAGACACATGTGGCCTTCTAGGTCTTTGGGTGTGGCCTTTTCACTGAGTTCAAGTTTTACAGAACAAATCCTTTTATTAAGGTGATTTGTTCTGTGAAGTTTGGATTCAGTCTAAACTTTGGCCCCTAAAACATTACTGATAGTTGATGTAATTCAGCACATTTATTTGGTACCTCTCAATATTTAAAAGGCTCTAACTTGGCCCTGCAGTGTAGGAAAATAGGGCCTTTCTTTTCAAAGAGAATAGAAAGGAGGGAATAAGACAAGGTCACAACTATAACAAGGCTGAATGTGTGATAAGAGGAGAACAAAATATGAGAGATATACAAAGAAAGGACAGATCCTATCAAGGCTTGGGGAGAGGTATGAATCAAGAAAGATTCAATGAAAGAAGTCGGTGTTTTAGTTTGCCATTGAAAAAAGAGTAGGATGTGAACATATATACTTGGGAGAAAATAAAGAGAATAACACATGGGCAAGGGGATAGATAAATAAATAAACCTAGAAACTATTTAGGAGCCTATGAACATGGAAAGTGGATTATTGTTGTTAGTTTCCGAATACACTAGGTTTGGTACTTCCATTAGTAATGAGGTTCTCAATAGAACTGAGAATCCATCCCCCAAGGAACTTTAGTTTATGGGAATTGAATCTATCAGCATTTGCCATGTTAGAAATAAAAATGTCTTAACATTATTATGAAAAGAGTTTTGGTCTTCTGGAATCCCTGAAAGGGTCTTGAGGAATCCTTGGGATACCCAGATCATCTTTTAAGAGCTACTGCCCTATTATGTGTGTAAGATAGTAGTAGGAAATGAGACTAGAGAAGAAGGTAGATTAGGCCTGTTTTCTAGGGGGCTCTGAAGACCATGCTGAAGCTTTTGATATGATGTAGTAGGCACTAGAGAAGATCTGTAGATCTTTGAGCAGTAATATATGATGTCTAAAATACAACAGTAATGGTATGATCAATGACATAATATTTTAAATGACATTTTCAAAGTGCCTTTGTGTCCTTAGATGTTAGTATTATTTCCATGTTGTCTTCCTGATTAGGCTGAGCTCCTTGAAATCAGATTGCTTTGACCTTTCTTTATTACCCCAATGCCCAGCACAGTGCCTGGAACAGCAGAGGTGTTTAATAAATGCCTTGTGGGAGTCACAGTTGTTTGAGTGACAATATTAAAATGAGGTTTTACTTCCATGCCAAGTAGAGTAGATGTTGGGTTAAGATACTCTTGCACAAAGTAGCTCTTCAGCAGGTCCAGTGATAGAGAAACAAAATTCTATAATTGGGCTATGGAACAGAAATAGAGAGAAAATAAATTCCAAGGGGTGTGTGTGGTGGTGTGTGTGGGGGGACCTTTTTCTTTTGCCCTACCCATCCTGGGCTTATAATGGAGTCCCACTGGATGATAGAATATACAAGAAAAATATTTAGACCAAATGTGGATATGAGATCCATTTTTCATTTCCTGAGTGGTATAGCAGTTAGTTATTTGCATAGCTTCTAGCAAGTTTGGCAAAAGGAAAGTGATTTAAACTTGAGATTCTTATCCCAAATCCTACTTGTATCCCCTGTGGACACACTGAACCTTCACTGCATTAAAAAGATATATAGTCTCAGTCAAACCATAGGAGGGCTTGAATTGGCCAAATTCAGTCTGGTTTCCTATCAAGACTATGAATGGGAAGAATCAACTGAATTATATCACTGGGAGCCAGGAAGAGACCAGGGGAACTAAAACCACATGGAAGGAGGATCCTTGGCTAATAATGCTGCATTGAGCCATTTGGAGGAATGGCTAGGAAGTAGGTGGTTACGTATTCTCTCAGAAATGAATAAGAAGTAAAACAAATACACCATCATGCAGGGATCAATCTATACTCTAATATATGACATTTCTAGGATCATGATTCTGGGCATGAGCCATTCAAGATTCCTTGGGAACTACGATCCTCAGGTCCCCATAGCTTTCTACAGGGTGTAAGGTGAAGTTATACTTTTCAATCTCCAGCTTAATACTAGCCTGCATGAGGATCATCCTTTGACAATGAATTCATGGTGAGAGAGGGAAGAAGAACCGGTCTTAAAATTTGAAATTTCTAGGAACATAGACGTGTCATCTAGTTTTTGTAAACTCTGGTTTGCTCTCCTGCAAATGGGCCTGATAATAATTGTACTACCTAGCACATAAAATTATTATGAAGAAAGCACTTTGCAAGTCTTGGAGCTATGCTTCAGTTGGATTCAGATATGTTATGGAATGATCTGTTCATTTTCCAATCTTTGAAAACTGTGCATATGCATATATATATGTATGTTTATTCATAGATGGATATATTTTGTATATTTATAGACGTGTGTATGTATACATTTCCATATTTCCTTTTAAAATTCTAAACTTAACATCAAATAAAATTAATAATTTCTTATAAACAGTAAGACAGAAAAAGGATTATATCTGAAAATGCAAGTCTATTACAGCTTGTTTTTCTTTTCAAGTGTATGATAAATTCTACATGTTATTTACAAAAATGTCCTCTATGATTCCTTCTGGTCTTCTTTCCTGCAATTTTAGCTAAACTAAAAATACTTCATTGAGTTTATTTCCCCTCACTGTTTTTCCCTTCTTTCCTTCCTTCCCTGCATCATTCTTTCCTTTTTTTTCAGGGCAGGCAATCCTATTCTTTTCCTCTCTCCCCTTTCATGTCCCCCCACCCCCCCCCAAAAAAAAGAAAACAAAAAGGAAAGGGAATAACCATTTATATAGATCCTACTATATAGTAGAAATTGTGCTGAGTGCTTTTTAGAAATATCTCATTTAATCTGTACCACAATCCTCCAAGGTAGCGCCTGTTATATTATCCCCATTGAACTCAGGTCTTACTTCAGACCCAGTGCTGTATGTTAATTCATACCATCTCTTTCCCTCAAAAAAGACAAAAAAGGAAGTAAAGGGAAAGAAAACCCATTTGACAAGTCTCTATGACCTTGAACCTTAGACTCATTTTCCTGAGAATAACAATTTGAATAGTGAGCTTCTGAACATCAAAGAAAGACATGAATATAATGTGTTGGACAATTCTTAAAGGCATAATTAATATGTGTGTATATATGTATATGTAACTATATACACACATATATGTATTTTATATATAAATTATGTATCTCTGTGTGTGTATGTATATATGTGCACACACACAAACACAGTGAGTGGGAGGGAGGGAAGGCGGGAGAGAGTGATAATTATTATGATACATATATTATAATTATTATTACAGTGAGAGTAGCATGTGGTTAGGGACCTAGCAGCTTCTTGTGTTCCCAGTTGTGGACCACTGGGTAATGGTGAGGCTGCTTGGTATTCCCATTTTTTTTTTTGCTAAAGCACGTTTCTTTCCCTTGCAGGTGAGCGCCCATACCAGTGCCATTACTGTGATAAAGCTTTTAGCAAAAATGATGGATTGAAGATGCATATCCGGACCCACACTAGGGTAAGAGTGGAGCTCATCATTATTTATAAGAATTCCTGAAAATGTTTTCAGCCTATTCATTTGGAACACACACACACACACACACACACACACACACACACACACACACACACACACCCACACCCACATACTGTTCCTTTATAAGGAAAAAGATATTGCCTTTGAATACACATGATCTTCTAAGATAGGAAATCTAAATTTTAAGAAAACAAAACAACAAAAAAGAATATAGACACAAATATAAATAAACTAGAGTCTTCAGTTTATGAATATGGCTTATGAATTGATTAATGAATTAGAGGTGCATGTCCTACAAATATTTGAAATAGACACATGTATACTGCGATGATCAGAGTATTTGATGTCTGCAGGGAAAACATCTTTATTGAAAACATATTACCAATAAAATAATGTCTAAAATAATTGATAAAAACATGGGATCTTTTCAGGAACCAATTTGTGCTTGGAATGCTTTTGCTTAGTATTAAAATACGGTCATTTTGCCAGAACAGAACTGAGTATGACTTTTAGTTAGGAGGAAGTGTCTAGGTTGATGCAGCAATCATTAGTTGTATGTTTTCAAGCTAAATGTCTTCACTAAAAAGCACATTAAACAGTTCTTTCATTTAGGGAAATCTTTCAATTATTATCAAAATGTCATTTAAATTTCATAAGTATAAAATTCATAGTTTATGCCAAAGGAATGAAGTCTTTGAACTTGAATCCAAAAGTCAAATAGAAGTAGTGGATAAAGGTGGTACAAATCCCATTGTCTTCTCCAGGCAGGATATATTAAGCATAAAGTCATTTTACAGATAGCTATGGTTTCCTGCACTTAGAGACTTACTGGCATCCTTATGCCAACCCCAACAGGAACAGCATATTAAAAGCCATCAACCTTTGCAATCTAGATTCTTAGAATTCACCTTTGGACTAGTGAAATGAATAATAATGGATTCGAGAAATATGTAGACCACAGATAATACAATTTAGGGAAGAAGCTAATGGATAAAGGCCTTTCTCTAGTGCCTGCTATGTGCCCAGCACTGGGCTAAGCACTTCTTACAAATGTTATATCATTTGATGAAGGACCATCACCCTAAGACAGCTATAGAAAAATTAACTTTTCCTTTTCCAAAATGAGGAAGAAAACTGATAGATGTCCTCAGATTGGATGATAGGAAGGCTTGCAACTTATAAAAACACTTTTGGAAGAAGCAGCTATCATTTCAGAGAAGGATAGTAAAGGCAGACAACACTGAACAGTGCAGATTACTATCCCTGAATTTACCAAATCTGACTGAGATAGCTTTAAATCTTTACCTCTTAACAAAACCTATGAAAAGGCTAAGATCTTTTTGTTGTTGTTTTATTCTTATGAAACAAACAAGCATTTATTTTCTCTCTGTTTCACCCCACCCAGTCTAAAGAAAATTAAAAGCCTTGAAACAAATTTCTATATCACTCATTTCCCCAAATATATATCTCCTTCTTGATCTTTAACCCATCAAATCTGTTTCCTTGCTCTTTCAGGATGTTGGTAGCTTAGCTCAATACCAGTCCTTTGGAATCCTGGTAGATCAATAAATTGATCAGGATTCTTAAATATTTTGAAGTTGAATTCAAAGTGTTGACTCTTATTGTAAAAATTATTTTCCTGGATCTGTTTATATCAGTCTGCGTCAGTTCATGCAAGTCTTACCAGGCTTCTTTGAAATCATCCAATTCATCATTTTTCACTATCAAAATGGTATGCTATAATGTTAATATCCAACAATAGTATTCCATTAATTCATATATCATAATTTGTCTAGCTATTTGCTAATCAATAGCCCATAATTTCGAGTTCTTGCAACCATTAGAAATAAAAGTAATTCTACCCTCTTATAACATTTGCTATTATCTCCTTTTGTCAACTTTGTTGATCTAAGGGTTATGAAATGGCAGATAAGAGTTCCTTTAATTTATATTTCTCTAGTTGTTAGTAATTTGAAGCATTTTTAAAGAAAAATATGACTATTTACAGCTTGGATGTCTTTTTCTAAGAACTGGTTTTCATAGCCTTTGACCATTTATTAACTGGGGAATGGCTCTTATTATAAATTTGAACTGGTACCTCATATAGCTTGGAAATGAGATCTTTATCAAAGAAACTTTCCACAAACTCTTTGATACTACCACCCTAACTAAATTATTTACCTAAAATAGCTAATTTCTAAGAATAGAACCAAAAGACCTTCCATTGGACAATATCTACATAAATTCCTCCAACTCCAGATTTCTTTGTTGACAAAGGAACTTATAACAAGTGGCGTATGGATTTGTTCACAAAACAGAAAGGTTTAAGATAGAAACACAATATCAGGTCATTGCTACCAGAAAAAACAGAAAAATCATTTTTGAGAGATCAGACTTACAGATAGATACAGATAGCCACAACATCACTATAAGCCACAAACCTTTTTGACCGTAGGTTCAATTCATTAAGTGCACTGATTATGACTATTAATAGCTACATACTTACATTGTATTTCACTTTCCAGGTTTCACTTTTCTCCTATATTTCTATTTAAAAGTTTTGACCAAGCTCTGGTCCTGTTAATCAGGAATGTTTAAAAATCTTTGATAGATAGATAGACATACATATATTCATATGTATACATACATATATTCTCACGTAATATTATATGTATGCATACATACATATATATATACATATATGTATAGAATTCATTCAAAGATTGATATGAGAAATCATATATGAAATATATAAGTATATAAGGGTAAAATTAAGTAAGTTGATAAAAAATATGAACAAATAATTCTCATTTGAAGAATTACAAACTATTAACAAATCTAAGGAAAATGCTTGAAACCACTAATATTAATAGAAATACAAAATCAAAACAACCCTGAAGTTTCTCCTCACATTCAGCAAACTGGCAAAGAGGATAAAAAATGGAATGCACTGATTTTTGAGGGTGTAAAGCAAAGAAGAGTATACTAACACGTTGTCTGAAAACTAATTTTGAATTTTGCAGAAACAAAGTTACTAAAATGTCCATATAAATAGATAGATAGATAGGCAGACAGACAGACAGACAGATAATAAACAAATAAATAAATGAGTGAAATTCCCCTTTGATCTAAATATTCCACTGTTACACATATACTCCAAGGAGGTCAATGACAAAAATAAAAACTCCATATACATGAAAATATTCATAGGAATGTTTTTGTATTCAATAAAGATAATGAAATAAAGTAGACTGAGAAATAGCTTAAAAAAACATGGAACATGATTTCTTTGGGGTATGGAGTATCCCTATGCTGTAAGAAGGGGCAGTTAAGTGGTACAGTAGAGTGCTGAGCCTGAAGTTAGGAAGACTCATCATCTTCCTAAGTTCAAATCCAGCTTCAGATACTTACTAGCTGTGTGATCCTTGGCAAATCACTTAAACTTGTTTGTCTCAGTTCCTTATCTGTCAAAATAATTGCAGAAAGAAATGGCAAACTACTTCAGCATCTTTGCCAAGAAAACCTCAAATGGGATCACAAAGAATAAGACACAACTGAAACAATTGAGCAACAAATGCTATAAGAATTGATGAACAAAATCAATATGGGTGCATGAAAAGACTTATGTCAACTGATGCAAAGTAAAGTAAGCAAAACCAGGAAAACAACATATACAATGCCTATAACAAGGGACAGAGAAGATAACAACTTTATGGAATAGATTCCTCCCCCCCAAAAAATAAATAAATAGGCTCTTCAAGAAGCAATAAGAAAGGATGAGTGAATTAAGAGGAAGTGGACAAAAATCTCATCTGAAGCACCAATGCTGTGAGAGAACACATCGATTGACATGCATTTATTAAGCACCTAGTATATGTTAGTCACTCCTGAAATAAAAAGAAAGAAACAAAACCATTCCTGCCTCTCAAGAGGTTTCTCTCCTGACATTCAAAAACAAGTACATGCAATCATGTGATCTCCAAGGTCCTTTTAAAATTCTAAAACCCTATAAGGCTATATAATAAATCCTCCTTACTGAAATGCATTGCTTCCATTTTGGTTCATTTACATAAAATATCAGAGAGGTGAAATTAGATGACCTTACCTTAAAACTATGGATTAACAAATCTAAGAATATCATGACAACACCTATCCTCCAACTATTTCTAAGGATGTCTTGAATGGTTTCATATCCATTTTTTAAAAAAAGAAATAAAACTATCATTCTGAAGCCATATTTTTCCCATATTTGAAATATCACGCCACATATGTTGTAACTGCTGAGTGGCACAAAGCTCCAAACTTATGTTTAGCCACATTTCCCAAATACTCAAGTTAAGAGAATAGAATAGAGGGGAAAGAATGCATATGGTTTTACTACATTTGTAGAAGATGCTATAAAGGAACACATTAGATCTTTTCTTAACTTTCATTCTATTCATTTTTTTTTCACTACTAGCACCAGTAAAGTATGTCATGTTTAAAAATATTTTCTCTCTACTCATTATGGACAGGCAGAGCTTTGTGATTGAGTGAAACTCTGCTCTTGGAGACTTTCCCTCTATCCTCTCATCTAATAGTTATGAGTTCTCTGAGCCTGGTTCCACAGCTGCCCCTCACTTACCCTCAGTATAGTACTTCAGACAACAGGGGTGTGATGTCATGGAGTTGGTGTGAGGATCAGGCAACATAATGGATACATATAAAGATGACTTCCATCCATTCTGTATGGATCTTGTATGGATGTAGCTTTTAATAGTCATATTTTCTTCCTCATTAGAATGGAATCTCCTGGAGGACAGGGGCTGTATTTGTAACTTTTTAGTTTATTTTTTTTATTTTTTTGGTATCCCCAGCACATAGTACAGTGCCTGGCACAAAGTAAGCCCTTCATAAATGCTTCTTGACTTACAATGTAAAATATTTTGGAAAAATTTGCTACAGAAATATTAGATATTGTTATTATATTGAATCCATCTACATTTTTTAAAAAGCCAAAAAAGAATACAGATATAATTCATATTGAATCTTAAACATCATGCAGAAAATCAGCAGGAATATCAAATCAAAAAACATAAGCGGGGGAGAAGAAATTTAGCTTTTAGGTCAATACACTTTCATGTATACCTCATACAAAGTACATGGCTAATTTCTAAGCAAAAATGGCTAATTTCTAAGAATAGAACCAAAAGACCTTCCACTGGGCAATATCTACATAAATTCTTCCAACTCCAGATTTCTTTGTTGACAAAGGAACTTATACCAAGTGGCACGTGGATTTGCTCATGGAAACAAAAAGGTCATGGCTACCAGAAACACTAGGAAAGTCATTTTTAAGAGATCAGACTTACAGATAGATACAATTAGCCACAACATCAATACAAGTCACAAACCTTTTGTACCCTGTGATCAATTCATTAAATACAGCCATCAGTGCTAGATGTTATTTGGCAGGTGGTATTCCCAAAGTCAACATTTCTGCTTTGTGCTCCATGATAGGTAATGGAATATAGTGGAGAGAGCACTGGATTGGGATCAGGAGAGACTTGCTTCAGAATCTTGCTTTTGTGGTAGTTGTGCAGTCCAGAGCAAATCAGATATTCTCTGTGCCTCAGTTTCTTCCTAAAATATGGATTCTAAAGCTTGTGCTACCTACCACATGGAGTATTCTAAAGAATCAACTTCTTTGTAAAGCTTACACTGTTATGTTAGCACCACTAACATTCCTAGAACAAATGAGCCTGTAGGCAGCACCTCCACAGAAAAGTTAAAAAAAAAAAGTCATTAAAAAAAGACCTGTGGTTTCATGAAAATCAAAATCATTAAGACACTGAATTTTTTTTCTAGTAGTAATGTGGGAGATAAAAGTCTCTCATTGTGGCAATCACATTCTGATATTTCATGTTGGTCCTGGGATTGAATAGTATCTACTTTGTATGAGGTATAGGTGAAAGTGTATTGATCTAAAAGCTGAATTTCTTCCCCTCATTGTTTTTTTTTTTTTGCTTCAATATTCCTGCTGACTTTCTGCATGATGTTTAAAATCCAATATGAATCATATCCATATCCTCTTTTGGCTTTTTAAAAATGTAAATGGTATTTGATATATAACAATATCTAATATTTCTATAGCAAATTAAGTTTTTAAAAACATTTTACATTGTCAGTCAAGAAGCATTTATGCAGGGCTTACTATGTGGCAGGCTCTGTACTATGTGCTGGAGATAAAAAAAAAAAATTCTCAAAAGTTACAAATATAGCCCCTTCCCTTAAGGAAATCAGTATCACTGAACCACATCAATTAAAACATTAAATAAAATATTAACAAAGGCTACAGAAGTTTATTTAAAATATTATACTTGAGCACCAAATTCAAATTATACCAGGAAGGAGGAGTTGGTTTACTACTAGAAAGATCATATTAATAACAAATAGTTAACAAAAATATAAAAACCATATGATTTTATCTTCATATAAAAAGAATCCTTCTGGCAAAATATAACACTGCTTTTTTTAAATGAATAGCTGGACGATTCCTCATTGTAGTAAAAAAAAAAATTACATCTTTAATGTAAACCACTAGAAGCCCTTTTCACTAAGATCAGGGGAAAATAATGATCTTTGCTTTCATTACTTATTATGTGATACTGTCCTGGAAATGCAAACTATAGCAACAAGGTATTAAAACACCTAAAATTGAAGGCATAAGTACAAAGAAAGAGGAAATAAAATAATTACTTTGTGCCAATATATGATCATTTGCCTAGAGAACCCTTAGAGATTCATCTAAAACACTAACTGATGCAAAAAATATATTAGCCTAGATGAAGGATATAGAATAATCTCACAGAATTAGTCAGCCTTTCTTGTTTTTTGTTGTTGATTTGCTTTCCTTTATTATGCTTATTTGGTTATAAGAAAGGCTTCTACTTAGGAGGTGTTGATGGGTAAGAGTAATGAAAACAACAAAAATGAATTAAAGGAGCATCAATGAAACATTTTTTAAATGCATAGAAGATACTGGAAGGAAGTTCAGAAGGGAACATGGAAAAGCAGGGCAGTTTTATTATTAGCACCTTAAATTCAAAATACACCTTAAAAATAAACTATGTAATTTAAATTCAGCTTCACATGCCAAAAAAAAATGCATCTGGTGTGTGTGTGTCTATGTGTGTGTCTGTGTGTCTTTGTGTCTGTGTGTCTATGTCTGTGCCTGTGCTTGTGTGTGTGTAGTCAGTCAGGGTTAAGTGACTTGACCAGGGTCACACAGCTAGGAAGTATCTGAGGTCGAATTTAAACTCAGATCCTCCTGACTCCAGGACTGATGCTGTAGCCACTGTACCACCTAGCTGCCCCTGTGTATAATATTTTGTAACTAATTTTTCTTTTTTTGATATTTCTTTTGTTTTTTTTTATTAATTTGTTTATTTTTAGTTTTCAACATTCATTTTCACAAGATTTTGTGTTACAAATTTTCTCCACATCTTTCCCCTACCCATACCCCCAAATAGTGATCCTATTAAATACCCCTTCCACCAATCTATTCTCTCTTATATCCTCCCCTGTTCCCTGTCTGACTTTCTAGTAGGGCAAGAAGGATTTCTATACCCCAGTGCCCATATATCTTATTTCCCAGTTGCATGTTAAAACAAACAAACAAACAAACAATTTTTTAAACATTTGTTTTTAAAACTTTGATTTCCAGATTCTTTCCCTTCTTCCCTAGTCACCCACCCCATTGGGAAGATAAGTGACTGAATATAGGTTGTGTATACATGTGTAATTATGCAAAATATTTCCATAGTATATATATTGTGAAAGATTAAATATATTTCCTTCCATCCTGTCCTGCCCCTCACTTATTCTATTTTCTACTTTGACCCTGTCCTTTTCAAAAGTGTTTGCTTCTAACCACCATCTCCCCCAATCTTCCCTCCCTTCTATCATACCCCTTCTCATCCTCTTCCCCCCTACTTTCCTGTAGGGTAAGATAACCAATTGAATGTGTATGTTATTCCCTCATTAAGCCAAATTCAATGAGAGTAAGGTTGATCCATTCCCTTTTGCTTTCCTGTTCTTCCTCTCCATTGTAACAGCTTTCTCTTGCCTCTTTTGTATGAGATAATTTACCCTATTCAATCCCTCTCTATCTCTTTCTCTCATTATATTCTTCTCTCACCTCTTAATTTTATTTTTTAGATATCATCCTTTCATATTCAACTGATCCTGTGCCCTCGGTCTATGTATACATGTAAACACATATACACACATATGTATTTATACACACACCCTCCTATATAAATATATATGTATGTATATACACACATACATACATGCATACATATACACACATATTCCCTTCAATTATCCTCATACTGAGAAAGGTCTCATGACTTACATTGATCATTTTCCATGTAGGAATGTAAATAGTTCAACTTTAATAAGTTCCTTATGATTTATTTTTCCTGTTTAACTTCTCATGCTTCTCTTGCTTCTTGTATTTGAAAGTCAAATTTTCTGTTCAGTTCTCATTTTTTCATCAAGAATGCTTGAAAGTCCTCTATTTTATTGAATGACCATATTTTCCCCTGAAACATTATACTCAGTTTTGCTGGGTAGGTGATTCTTCATTTTAATCCTAGGTCCTTTGACCTCCAGAATATCATATTCCAAGCCCTTTGATTCCTTAATGTAGAAGCTGCTAGATTTTGTGTTATCCTTATTGTGTTTCCACTATACTTAAATTATTTCTTCCTGGCTGCTTGTAATATTTTCTCCGTGACTTGGGAACTCTCAAATTTGGCTATAATATTGGTAGGAGTTTTCTTTTTGTGATCTTTTTCAAGAGGTGATAGGTGAATTGTTTCAATTTCTATTTTTCTCTCTGGTTCTGAAACATAAAGGCAATTTTCCTTGAGAATTTCTTGAAGGATGATTTCTAGGTTCTTTTTTTTTTATCCTGGCTTTCAGGCAGCCCAATAATTTTGAAATTATCTCTCCTGGATCTATTTTCCAGGTCAGTGGTTTTTCCAATGAGATATTCCACATTGCCTTCTATTTTTTTTCATATGTTTGTATCTGTTTTATAGTATCTTGATTTCTCATAAAGTCATTAGCTTCCATTTGCTCCAGTATAATTTTGAATGAATTATTCTCTTCAGTGAGTTTTTGAAACTCCTTTTCCATCTGGGCAATTCAGCTTTTTAAGACATTCTTCTCCTCATTGGCTTTTTGAGTCTCTTTTGCCATTTGACTTATTCTATTTTTTAAGGTGTTATTTTCTTCAGTATTTTTTGAGTCTCCTTTAGCAGGCTGTTGACTAACTTTTCATGATTTTCTTACATTATTCTCATTTCTCTTTCCAATTTTTCCTCCACTTCTCTTACTTGTTTTCAAAATCCTCTTGAGTTCCTCCATGGCCTGTAACCAGTTCATATTTTTCTTGGAAGCTTTTGAAGCAGAAGTTTTGACTTTGTTGTCCTCCTCCCCTTCCATGCTTTGATCCTTTTTGTCCTCCAGAAAGGACTGTATGGTCTGATAGTGCTTCCTGTGCTTGATCATCATGCCAGCCAATTACTTGACTTTTGAGCTCTTTGCCATGGTAGAACTCTACTTCCAGAGTGAAGAGCTTTGTCCCAAATTGCTGTGGTTTTTGCAAATGTTGCCAGAGGTCTGAGGAAGCCTCCTTCTCTACAGCCCCCACAAGCTCCAGAATACTGGCCACACACATCAGGACCACCACCCAAGACTGCTATCCAGATCCAAGAAGCTTAAAGCAAGAGTGATCGCCATCTGAATGGTTGTTTGGTCCCCCTACTGTCTGCAGGCCAGGATCTCCAGAGGCAGCCATATGGCAGCAGCTGCAGCTGCCATGACTCTGCCACTTCTTGCCCAGGGGGCAGGTGCTGGACCACACTTTTCTGTCACTCAGTTCCAACAGAGTTCTCCAATGACATTTTACTTTCTCTTTGGCTTTTATGGGTTGAAAAGTCTGGAAACTGCTACATCTGCTGGTGATTTACCATCCTGAAATCTGCTCAGGGCAGCCTGTTGGTTGGGGCCACCCTGGGGGAAGAACCACATAGCTTGCAGGGACTGTGCTTGGCTCCAAGCATGCTCTGATAGACCCTTCCCATTGGCCTGCTTCAGCAGGAGATTTGTTTCTCCCTGTCACTTTGTGGGTTCTGTAGCTCTAAAATTTGTTTAGAGTCATATTTTACAGATATTGGAGGTGGTTGTGGAGCCAGCTCATGGAATTTCCTGCTTCTACTCTGCCATCTTGGCTCAGCCTAATCAGCCTTTTTTCACGTGACAAAAGGTACCCAGGAGGAAGAGACAGAAAAACGGCATTCAAAACACCTCTGGGATATACAAAATACGCGGCAGTTCATCTAACAAGACAAATACAGGGATTTTATGAATATAGCTGCAGAGCAATCCTTTTAGAATTAAAAATATATTAATTGCTTATGATTCTACAGTGCCATAGAGGCCATGCCCTCACAGAGCATAGATTCTTAAAAGGGAAGCCAGTGCATATAGAGGAACATTGATTAGAAAGGAAGGAAATGCTTTGGGACATGACAAGGAAGATGACTTAAATTATAGGAAAATTGACTAACATGTCCTTTCTGGAAATGATAGTACTCATTTCATTATTCTCCCTAGAGATAGAGTGTAGAAGTAGGGTGAAGAGAGAAGGAAAAGTAGGGGCATAGGGTAAAGATGGCTAGAGAGCAGCTTTGTAGCTCAGGGGCTAGACTAGACATGGAGAGCTCTCAGCAATTATGAGCTGAAGGGAGCCAGGGCAGAGGCTGAAGTTCCAGGACAGATGTTGAGGCTAGAGTGGGCAAGCACAGAATGGAATCAAGATGGCTGGAAAGCCAATACCCCCTTTTAGGGCTCCTTCATTCCTTCTTTTATTTATTTTTTATTATTGCCCTTGTGATTTTGAACATTTTGTTAACTGACATTGGGTTGAGCCCATGGATGTCCTGGTAGAAGGACTGCAGACCTTGTCCACTTCATGGAATCATGTACTTAGAGGCAAATAAAAATGTCAAAGTCATCTAATCCAAACTCATTTGACAGAGAAGGAAACTGAGACACACAGAAGTTAAAAGACATTCCCGAGGTATCATATAACATAATCAGGACAAGATCCAGAATTATGGAGACACCCCAAATGCATTGGGGTAGAGATAGTGGTTAGTTCCCAAGTCTCCATGGTTCACCAAAATTTTTCTTCTTTTTTTTTTAACATGAAAACTTTTTACTATGACAAAGACGTCATATAATTTTTATGATCTTGATCTTTCCTTCTTGCTTATGTACAAGGCCAGAAAAGAAACATTTGCAACTTTTACAACCTTGAATTGGACTCCTGGAATATTGTCAACAGCATGACCCTTCTGACCAAATCCAGCAACCAAAAAACTTCATCATTTTCCTCAGTAAAATTCAAGCAGCCATCATAGGGAACAAAGGCAGTGATTTTTTTTTTTTTTTGCTGTTCTTTATCAGTTGAACTCTCACATACTTCCTGAGGCAGAGTTGGGCTGCTTGACTTCCACAGCAGCTTTTTCCAAGACAATCCCTTTTGCATGAGATGCTTCTCCAAATGGGTTGGCCTCCAAGGCAGTGACCAAATGAACTTTCTTGTTTTGTATGTCATGTCACTTTTGGTCTCACCTGTGGCTGCAGAGCTTTCTAGCAGTGAGAAGACCACGGCACTTACCCACGCTGCTGCTGTCTGGGCTGAGAGAAAAGAGAGAAGGGCACCAAAATCTTTCTTAAGATCAGTTCAAACCCTAGGTAAAAAACTATGTGATCTATCAGCTATATTTTCTACTCTTCCCAGATTCCGTTGAAAGTCACTGCACACACTGGCTTTTTGGCAAGTAGCTAGAAGACTCATGTGCCATTGATTTGTAATGCCTGTGCTCATTTTAGGAAAAAAAAGAGCACAATTGCAGGCTTGGTTGGGTCATACTTTACAAGTTTGCACTGTCTGTTGCATTGACTTGGCTTCTTTCATGCAGGTGGCCAGGGCAGAGAAGGATGGAATTAACATGTGTTTTTAGGAGTAGAAGCAGCCAACCATATCTTGCCAAAAAAATATCATTTCATCCAGAATACAGTTTTTAGCAAGAGGGACAATTTATTGCCAAGTAATATATGACTTGATGACTGAATTTTGAATTTTTAAATATTGAATGCTGTTTATATTTCCCTATTGGCAAGACATGAATGAGTTTCCACACATCTGTCCCCTTAACTGCTTTTGCCAGTACTGTGGTGGTTGCATGCAAAAGTATTTTTTCCCTTTTTTTCTGTTCGTGCTACAGTGGGTTTTGAAACCCTGGGGCCCAGGCTTACCCAACTACCCATTTGTGTCTTGAAATGACCAATGTATGTTCTTTTATTCCTGGCTAGATGATAGAAAGAAGTCTTTTGGGAATTCAGATCTGTCCTTCATTCAAGGACAGAGAAACAGCTGCACTAGCTGAACCAAGTTGGAGAGGAGAGAAATTGGGAAAACCCCATCACCACAAGATAGATCAGTCTGCTTACTGACAGAATAGTCTTTGTGCTACTTATAAAGATTAGGAGATTAGAGCTTTTTGAGAAACTGGTCCATATACTGGGCACCTGGGATTTTGTGGGGTTGGCTAACATATATGTCAATGAAAATGCATCAATCCCTATGTGTCAGGTACTGTGTTAAGTGGTGGGAATATAAAGAAAGGCAACAGATGAGCCCTCTATTCCAGAATTTCAGTCTAGTAGCAGAAAGAATATGGAAACAGCTACCTATGAAGAAGTTATATAGAGAATAAATGGGGCATAACCAATCAAAAGAAGGCACTAGTATTAAGAGGGATCCTCAAGTCTTCTGGTAAAAGGTGGGACTCTTATCTGAGGCTTGGAGGAGGTCAGAGACAACAGGTTGTCTTTAAGTTAGATTTTCAGTGACTCTCCAGAGACTCAGAATTGTTAGAAAGCTTGTTTGTCATCACAAACTTGGCATAACTTGAACTCAGGACTTACTGACTCTAAGTTCACCCCACTTTCTACTGACACTCATCCTGACTCTCCTTTCAAGGTCTTGAGTTTTTACTCCTTTAGAGGAAAAAAAAGTAATTTTGTATTATCTGGTTCTGACTTGGAAATTGTTGCTTGCTTATTTGTGTAGGATGAGCAACAATTGATGGCTAGTGCTTTGAAAAGACCTTTTCTATTGCCTCACCATTGGTTTGGAAGTGATCTCTATTGACCAATCTAGTAAAACCTCTGATAGATCTTGTCCAGCTGAAAAGCCTTCTAGAAGGTTATTATGGATAATAAGCATACTGTCAGTCAAGGCTTAGCCTCATTCAGCTCTGGGAGGGTTCATAGAATTTCTTGAACAATATTGACAAATTCATATGGGGATTGAGATCTGCATCAGTAGGAGTTCTGATACCAAGAAAGTCAGAGATTTTTGAATTATTGAAGCAAGTGATTAGAAAACTGCTATAATTACATGGAGAAGTAGTGTTTTAGTAGATAGAATGCTGACCTTGAAGTCTGAAAAAATCCAGTTTCAAATCATACATTTCTTCTATGGTCAAACCATTTATAACCTCTCTGAATATCCATTTCCTCATTTATAAAATGAAGGAGTTCAGTTAGTTGGCCTCCAACTTCCCTTCTGGGAGGTTATATGGCACAGTGGATAGAACACTGGGCCTAGAATAAGGAAGACCTGAATTCAAATCTAGCCTCAGATACTTACTAGCTGTGTGACCTGGGCAAGTCACAACCCTGCTTGCCTCAGTTTCCTCATCAGTAAAATGATATGGAGAAGGGAGTGGCAAACTACTCCCATATCTTTGCCTAGAAACCCCATAATGGGGTCATGAAGATTTAGATATGACTGAAGAACTACAATAAGGTCCCTTTTGAGCTCCAAATCTATGATTCTATGAGCCTAAGACTTGTCTTCCTTAAGTTAATCTTCCAGTGAAGAAAGTGGGCATTTACTGGTGAACAGAAAGAATGCATCTTTTGAATGAGGGGAAAAATGTGTACTCATAACCAAGAACCGCAAATTCCTGAGATCTTGATATTTTCCAAGGATTCAGAAATATGCGAAAACATCTCAATTCAAAGTTTTCTCTTCTGGCAAATACATTCTGAGATACATGGAGCCAAGCAATTTGTAAGTCTCTTCGACACTTAGCAAAACAACTTCATTGAAGGATAGATTCTTTGATTTTTAAAGTACTTCTTGAATCCTAACGATATCTTGTTTGGTCCAAGGAAAACGTTTATATTTCCATCTGAAACAAAGGACTCTTCACTGGACACTTCCTTTCCCTTCCTTCTTCCCCCTCGCAGGGCTTGGGACTTGTACCAACTGGGGTCTAAAGACATTCTTCTCTTTTGTGAGCTCCTTTAGAAGTCCAATGGGAAGTCTTCCTGGAGATCACACTAGGGAAATTAATTTGCTGGAGTTACATCCTTCATTATAAATATGGCTATTTGAACCTCTAAAGGAGAGTTGAAGAAGACCAGGACAACATGCCAAAGTGGAAAGAAGACTAGGTATGGAGTGAGGAGAACTTTAACTTCAGTCCTCCTTCTGATACTTAATAGCCCCATAAAACAAAGAGGTCATTTAGCCTCTCTGAAACTCAGGTTCTTTATCTCTAAAATGAGGTTAATAAAACACTTAACAACATTCTTGTGAGGATAAGAATGAAACCATGTATGTGAAGTATTCCAAAAACCTCAAAGAGCTAGATTATCATCATTATCGTCATCATTGTCACCACCGTAATCATCATTTTTATTTTATAGACACCTCACTCTCTACTCCATTGCCTCTTACAGTTTTTATAATCAATGGGCAATGAACAGAGTGTGATCTTGTATTCCCTGGACTTCTCAAGTAGCTATGTGACTATGGATGTGGTCTGATTCTTAAGAAATATTTATTTGCTTTTTATTTCCTCATATTTCTGTAAAATGTACTATTGATACACATTTTATCCATTCACTGAAAGATTTAATAATGCTGAGAAAGCAGGCGTATGATGTTCTGTGGATTACTCATTTTTTAATTTTAAATTTATGTCATTCAAGTTTTTTTGCTTCATTTTTTGATACCTTCACCTTCCTGAAATACCTTTAAGACCATTCCCTTCCTGTTTTTGACACTGTATCATCTCTTGCACAAAGTTCCTTGGTACATACTTAGTCCATACCAATCACTCCTCAGTGTTCATGGCTAGGTCATACTACTGTAATAAATATGAAAAAAAAAACTTTCTAAAGTCGTATTTTCCCCTTTCTTTTTAAATATAAAACTATTGATGCTATTTCTGTTTATACAACATTGATTTTCACATATATCCCTCCCCTACTTTCCCACCCAATGAGCCCTCTTTTGTAGCATTGTTTTTTTAAAGGGGGAAAAACAGTTTAGCTAGACCAGAACATCAAACATATTTGACAGAGTCGTCACTTTCTACACAAAAAAAATCTCTGACCTTTGGAGGAGGTGTATTTCCCCAAGTGTCCTCTAGGTCAAAGCTTTAGTCATTAAAATCTCCAACTTTCCTTTTCGCTTAATAATTCTTCCCTTTCACTTAATTGTCCTTAATTGTTAGCCAATCTGATAGGTATGAAGTGGTACTTCACAGTTGTTCACAGTGTAGTTGTAGTCATTGATTTGACTATTTTCCTAACTTCATTATTCATCAGTTCATATATTTAATTATATATTTATGTCAATGTTTCCCAATTACATGTAATTTTTAAAAACAATCACTTTTAAAATTTTTGACTTTTAAATTCTCTTTCCCTTCCATGTGGTAGCAAAGAATTAGAAACTGCAAGGACATCCACCAACTGAGGAATGACTGAACAAGTCATGGTATATGATTATGATGGAATACTTTTGTATTATAAGAAATGAGGAGCAGGATGGTTTCAGAAAACCTGGGAAGACATATGAATTCTTACAAAATGTAGTGAGCAGAATCAGGAGAACATTGTAGTAAAAGGGGAAAATGTATGAATGACTGACTGAATGAATGAAAAAGGTATTTCTTGAGGTCCTACTTTGTGCAAAGTGCTGGGGAATACAAACAGAAAACGTAAGAGAGTCCCTAGACTCCAGGAGCTCAGGGGATTTCCAGCACCTTCCCATTGAGATTCCCTTCCCTCAGATGAACTTGCGTGTGTCCTTTGTACTGAGCTGTTGGTTGGCATGTTGTATCCTCCTCTGGATTGTGAGCTTCCTGAGGGTAGGGACTAGCTTTTGAACCTTTCTTTGTATCCCCAGTGCTTAGTCCACTGCCTGGCTTGATGACTTGACTAGACTTGGAGTACTTTTGAGGTTTGAAACAAGACTGGTCAGTGCCGTTGTCTTCCCACCACTTGGAGCACATTCACAGAATCTATAGGCTGGAAATTCTTGCGGTTTTTTTCCCCTCCCTGATTTTTTTTTTTTTTAATAACTGCTAACATGAACTTGGCTGTCACCATGAATGCACTAAGCAAACACATTACACTCTCTCTGCTGAGCTTTTAGGATTTTCCAAGTCCCATAAGTCAATTGCTCTGCTCTTCCTTTGGAACTAGATTCTGTTTTGTTGATGTTTGTATTCAGGGATGTCTTTCTCCTGAGGAATTTAGTATCAACTTTCTAATTTTACTCAGAAAAAGCATTGCTTTGCTCTGTCACCAAGTATACTATCTTAGAAGGAAAAACTGTCATTAATTCAGCTCCTTGTTGATTGTTAAAATTCCAGACTTAGATCTCATGAATGAGATTGGATCTGGCTTTATGTGATTACACCCATGCCTTCCTATTAGCATGTGAGCTACTTGGGAACAGGGCTACCTTTGTTTCTGCTTGCATTTGTCTTCCTCCAATTTAGCGCATTGTCTGTCACACAGTTGGTACTTAATAAAGACTTGCTACCTGTCTACCTGCCTTTCCCATGTGACAGTTCAATTCCAAGTGCTTATTAAGAGCCTAATATGTCCCAGACACTGTGCTAGATGCTGAGGCTACAAAGATCAAAATAATGTAGTCTCTACCTTCGAGTACCTAACATTCTACTGGGGAGGAAACAGCATGGCCTGCATGCCTGGAATTGGGCAACTAGATAGTGCAGTGGAGAGAGTTCTGGGCCTGGAGTAAGGAAGACCTTACCTTAGATCCTTACTAGCTGGGTGTCCCTGGATAAGTCACTTAATCTTGTTTGCCTCAGTTTCCTCATCTATAAAGTTAGTTGGAGAAGAAAATGGGAAACCACTCCAGTATCTTTGCCAAGAAAATCCCAAGCAGGGTCATGAAAAGGGAGGCATGACTGAGAAACAACTCAACAATGACACTAACACACCTGGGATGTTCTCCCTTCTCATCTCTGCCTCGTGGCTTCCCTGGCTTCCTTCAAACCCAGCTACTGTTACAGCTTCTGTAGGAAGCCTTTCCCAATCCCTCTTCATTCTAGACCTGTCATTCTTGTGATTATTTCCAGTTGATCCTGTCTCTAGCTTGCTGGTGCCTAGGCTTTGCATGCTTTCTCCCCATTAGACTATGAGCTCGCCAAGAGCAGAGGCATTTCTACCTTTCTTTGTAAACCCAGAACCCAACATAGTTCCTGGTACCATGTGACTGACAACAAATAAGAAGAATAAGGATAGATAACATTTAGATAACACTCACTGTGTGCCAGGAGCCATGTTACATGTTTTACAATTATGACCCCATTTAATCCTTGCAGCAACCCTGGGAGTAGTCCTATTATTATGCCCATTATATAGATGAGCAAAATAATTGGAGAAAGGACAACATTAATACCTGGACCAATCAGAAAAAAACGGTTTCCTTTAGGGGGTAGCATTGGAATTGAATCTCAAATGGAGCTTGGAATGTAATCCTTGTTTTATTGTGTATACACAGAAGCAGCTTAGGGTACAATCACTGAATTATAGTATGTAAGAACTAAAAGAAGTTTGTCATATACCTGAATACAGATTCCTTCCACACTTTGCAAGTAGTCATCCAACCTTTGCTTGAAGACTTGCAGAAACGGCGCTCATTCTCTCCTGAAGCAGCCTTTCCCACTTTTGGAAACCTCTCATTTTTAAGATGTTTTCCCCTAGCATCAAACTTAGATCCCACCTCTTATAATTTCCATCTTTTATTTCCTTGTTTTATCCTTTGGAGCCAAACACACTTCCTTTTCCACAGGAAAGCCAGTCAAGTATTGAAGAGCAGCTCCCATGCCCCCTTGGCCATCCCCAGCTCCTCCCCCACCCCCACATTCTTGACTTCTCCTGGTTAAATATGTCAAGATTCTTCAACCTCATATGGCCCTGTACCATTCTGGTTGCCTTCCTGTGAGAGTTTTCTAACTTTCCTTTCAAAAATATGGCAGTCTGAACTAAAGCCTGTCCCTAGGATGTGATTTTATCATGGCAAAGTAGAGCAAGATGCTCATGCAACTAATTCCAAATATTCTATCTCTCTTGATGCAACATAAGGTTTCATGAGTATTCTTTGTTGCTATATCATATTTTTTAATATTGGGGTTGATTGGACCTAAGCAAGAATTTGCTTTTATCCCTATTACATTCCATCTAACTTAATTCATCTCCATGTTGTAACTTTGAGTCTTTTTGTGTATTGATTCATTCCTGCAGTAGGCTAGCTAGCCTGGTCATCTCTGCACCATTGTAGATTTGACGAATGGACTGTCTATGCCTTTGTCCTCATCATTGCTCAAAATGTAGGAAAGGCACAGATCAAAGCAAGATTGAGGGAGCCCTCCAGTAGAGATTGCTTTCCAAGCAGCTATTAATCCATTAATGGTTTATATTGTGTCTGGACATTCAGCTAGTTCTAAGTCTACATAATGATCTAGCCTAATTAACATATTCTTTTTATCTTGCTCTCAGTGGAAACATCAGGAATTGTTTTTGAATATTTTTATTAAAACAAAGGTAACTATCTGTAACATGCTATTGGTCTTCTAGCCTAGGTCCCTCTAATAAAAAAAAAATGAACTGAAGTCTCTCTTGACCTGCTCCTTCCTACCCATCCCTGAAAGGCCCTTTGATTAGGTGACCCAGCCCCACTGCTCTTCCATGATGCCTTCTGAGGGTCCAATTACCAAACTCCCCTTTGTATTAGAACTATGCTCTCCTTAGAAATCACTGTGTATGTATGCATACATTATACACAACACGTATTATACATATGTATTCTCTTCTAGCTTTAAAACCCATGAGCTTCTGATCTTAAATCATTCTCTCCCTACACACATACACACACACATTCACATACTCATACACACCCATACACACACACACTCACACACAGACACAGATACACACATAGACACTTTTCTTTTAGATAAGTTGCAAATGGAAGGTGGAGGCAGGAGTAGGGGTGGAGACAGAAATGGGCATAGAGTAGCTCAGGATTACATCAGAGGTGAAGATCTTTTTACACATTCTGAAGAGAAAGTGGTGGGCATGGTTGTCATTCAGATACTAAGTAGATGAATTCAAGGTTTGTAACCAGGCTTCTGAATGTAGTCACTCTCTTGGTATTGCTTCTCACTCATATCCCTAATGCAATGAAAACTTGTTTGCTTCTGCTATTCTGCTTTGAATTATTGCTTCTCACTCATCTCACTAATGCAATGAAAACTTGTTTGCTTCTACTATTCTGCTTTGAATTCACAGCCCTGAGATCTTCTAACAAATGGAATTTTACATCCTCATAAATATCCATTGTGATTTAAAAAAAAATTAACTCATTTCTCTTAACTCAAAGCTTTACAATTTGCTTTTCATTTCCCTTTCCCATGTCTCTGGGAAATAGATGTTAAGGAAAAATATCTTGATGATTAGAGCTTTCAAAATCACAATAGGTTGCCCCTCCACAATTGTGATGCATTTCCAATGGCATTCATGACATATGCACTTAGTTTCATAAGGCATATATAAATATATTTCCCCTTACTAAATTAATATGCCCAAGTGAATAAAAGTGTGTGCCGGGAGATTTTCTTACCTTTCTTTTCCAATCATACTGTCATACCTTGGAGTCATTTTCATGACACTGTCATTGCACCTTCCTGTCATTTTTCCATCATACTGTCTTTTCCATCTTACAGTCATTTTCACCTAGATCTTCAGGCGAGATTAATTGACACATTTTTACCAAGCAGTGTTTATTTTCCATTATATAAATGGTCCCTGCACATTGGTCTGGTTTTCTTTTATAAAGTCACATTTTTTGTTTTCGTGGCTAGTTTTCACTGGACAAATAGCTATACAGGCAGCTTCAATAATAACTCTTCTAGCTCTAACAGTACCTTTCATCCAGGGATCTTGAGGTGTTTCACAAGTTGATTTTGCTGTCAATGTGACTTGATCGTCAGCACTCACTTCCTGAAAACTTTAGATTCTGGAATTTTAACTTCACATACAAAGGCCATAACAGTAGAACTCTTTTCTTTTTTTTTTTAATTAAAACTTTTATTTATTTTAGTTTACATCATTCATTTCCGTGAAAATTTGAGTTACCAATTTTTGCCCCATCTTTCCCTTACCCACCACCCCAAAACAGCCATCCCATTGTATAACCCCTCCCTCAATCTATTCTCTCCTATGTCCTCCCCCCTCACCCCTCTGACTTTCCAGTAGGGTGGGATGGATCTCCCTACCACAGTGCCTGTGTATCTCAGGTTCCAGTTGGATGTAGTTAATAATAATAATAATAATAATAATAATAGTATATATACATATATATTTTTAACATTTTAT
>CM053592.1:5464467-5486196 GCA_028646515.1 Pseudochirops corinnae
TCTCCCTTCCTTCCTCCCTTCCTTCCTTCCTCCCTTCCTTCCATCCTTCCTCCCTTCCTTCCTTCCTCCGTTCCTTCCTTCTTTCTTTCCTTCCTCCCTCCCTTCCTTCCTTCCTTCCTTCCTTCCTTCCTTCCTTCCTTCCTTCCTATCCACTGCTCTATCCACTGTGGCCCCTACTGCCCCCAATAGACATCTACTTTATTTCAAATTCCTGATGCAAAAAGTACTGTTGTGAACGTTCTCGTATAGTCTATGAGACTTGTCCTTCATGTCAGAGATCTCTTTGGATATATGACAAAGAGCAGCTCTTTGGATGAAAGGCTCTGGACCGCTTAGTCACTTTCTTCGAATGACAACAGTGAGCGTCCTTCCCTCGCGCCTTCCTGCGTGCCAGCCGCCGCACTAAGCGCCTTATAAATGTCTCACAAAAACCCTGGCAGGTAGGGCCTGTTATTTTCCCTGTTTTACAGCTGAGGAACCAAAGCAGAGTTCCTGTGACTTACCCAAGGTCACGCAGGCAGTAAACATCTGGGGACAGAAGTTAATTCTGGCCTTTCTGATGCCAAACCCTGTGTTCCCTCCACTATACCACATAGCTGCTTTCCAAAACAATTCCAAATTGCTTCACTAGAATGGTTGGATCATTTCCCAGCTCCAGCAACAAAACATGAGCGTATGCCTCTTTCCACAAGTCCTTTGACATTGACTTTTCCCACTTTTGCCCCCTTTGCTAGATTTCTGGGTGTAAGGTGAAAGCTCAGGATTGTTTTCATGTGCATTTATTAGTGAGCCCTAATCTGGAGCATTCGGTCATGTGATTATGAGCAGTCTGCACCTGTCTTTCAAGGTGTTCATTCATACCCTTTGGCCCCTGCTCTATGGGAGAGCGCCTTTTGATTTCATATATTGTTAGTCACCCGTAAGGTGTAGATCCAACCAACTGCCAATTTTCCATGTGGTATGAAATAAAACCTCAAGACTGTTTGATTTTAATTTTTCTTATTATTGATAATTTGAAGCAATCTTTCACATGGTTGTTAACAGTTTCAGCTCTTCTTTTGAGAATTTTCTATTCATAATCATTGATTGCTATCTCTTGGGACCAATGAAATGTTCATCAAATTACAGCTTCTAATACATGCTGCCTCAACCTCAGTTTCATCTTATATCCAGGAATGTTTGGAAGAGTAATATATCCCGCCTCTGTCCGTGGCTGTCATCCTGGGAAGCAACCCTTATAGAGATGTAACTTGACCACTTCTCCTTTAGATGCTGCAAAGACTTTAATAGGAGACCTGGAATAGAAAGTCTTTGCCATTGTCAAATGGTTCAATATCAGAAAGGATATGTATTTTATCACTGGAAATAAGAGATATTACCATCTGCTTTGCCCCTCCACCCTAAGAACCCTTTGATCTTTCCATCTCATTTGCAACTCTAACCCTTTTGTATATGTATCATCTCCAAGTGTGGCCTTCTAGAGAGAAGGGACTGTCTTGCTTTCCTATTCATATTCCTAGCCCTTAGCAGAGTAACTGGTTAATAATAATAATATCTAGTATTTCTATAATACTATAAAATTCATAAAGCATTTCGCAAATATTTTCTCATTTGATCTTCTCAATAACCCTGGGAACTAGGTACTATTATTATTATTGTTTTACAGGCAAAGAAGCTGAGATAGACATTAGGTGACTTGCCCAGGGTCATACAGTTATTAGGTATCTTACACCAGATTTGCATGCAGGTCTTCCTGACTCCAGAGTGTTCTAGCCATTGCACCATCTAGTTGCTTTAGCATGTACTGAGTGTTTGATAAATACATAATTTATTCCTATAAAGCACAGAAGGAGATAGCACTTAGAGTTAATGTATGTATCAAGAAGGTTAAGTATGCAAGGCACTCTGTAGAGCCTTAGAGTGTTGTGTATTTGTCCATCATCCTTGCCGTCATCATTGTCTCCTTTGGGGGGTTTAAGGAGGAGCCTAAGCTAGAGTTTGTTGGGATGAAAAGGCATGAATGAATAGTCATTGTCATCTTTGGGGGAGGAGATTAACAGAACCATCTATCCAGTGAAGGCTCTAAAGCAAGTTGAAAAATCCATTTCTTGGGTCCTCATTATACCACAGCTAACTTTTAAAACAAATACATTAGGTGTCATAATTCACACCTTCTGATCTAACCAAACTAGGTCTGTGTAAAATATAGGGCAAAGAACAGATAGAATGTTTGTTTATTTTCAGACCCTGAGGTCACTTGTTATTGGAATATTTAATCTCACTTGCACTGCAAAGGTGGCAAAAAAACAAGAAAAAAAATGTGATGCTGAATTTAGTTCTGGAGCTAGGAACAGAAATCTGTATTATAGCTTGTACTCATTGCATTCTTCCAGAGTTTCTGAACCATAGTCAGTCCCTTGACCTGCTTCCATGGAGACTGTCCAATTTCAGACATAGTCATCTATGGGGGTCGCAAAAGTTCTTTCCCAAATTCATAGTCCAAGGAAATACAACCATTTATACTTAACAATAGAACAACCTGCCTGCATTCCTAAGACATCATTCACGTATCTGAGTTGCTAAATTTGGGATGATAAGGCTTAGGACTAGAATCAGTCAGTCAGTCAGCATTTATTAAGATCTACTAAGTTCCAGGTACTGTGTTAATAGTAGAGGTACAAAGAGGGGCAAAGGACAGTTCCTGCTCTCTATGGGAAATACAGCATGAAAACATCTATATACAAACATGATATAGACTAGATAAACTGCAGCTGACCAAAGAGGGAAGGCAATGGAATTAAGGAGAATCGGGAAAGTCTTTTCATAGAGGCTGAGATTTGAATTGAGAAACTAGGGAACCTAGGCAGAAGCCAGAGATGAAACAGATGAGAGAAGAGAGCATTCCAGGCATGGAGACAGCCAGTAAGAATGTCTGTTTTCTGGAGATGGTGTGGTTTGTTCAAGGAATAGTAAGGACAGTGTCACTGGATCAAAGGACCTTAGAGATCATCTAGTTCAACCCTCTTCATGTTAGAAATGAGGAAGCCGAGATTCCGAGAGGGAAAGTGAACTGCTTACAGTCACACAAATATTCATAGCAGCACCTTTGGATAGCAGGGAAGAAGTGGAAGCAAAGCTGGTGTCCATTGATTGGAGAAAGGCTAAAACGTTGTGGCACCTCAGTGCACGGGGTATAATTGATCCAGAACAAAAGATGAGGACAGTAAAAATAATAGTAGCATTTATATAACATTTTAATGTTTTCCAAATACCCTGTATATGCTGCCTTACTTTGTCCACACAACAACCCTGTGAGGTAGGTACTATCATTATCCCCTTATAAATGATGAAAAATGAGTCTGAGAAAGGTTAAGTGACTGGCCCAGGTCACATGGCTAATGTGTCCAAGGTTGGATTCAGGCTTCATATCAAGTTTTCTATGCACTGGGTGATCTAGGTCTAAGTATTAAATTTTAAGATCAATATTAACACTATGATGAAGAAACCTATTTAATGAAGTCTCTTACCATACTCTTGTAGACAAAATGGCAGGGGGAGGGTGATTGAGGTAAGCAACAGTATTATTATATGGGAAAAGAATGAGTTGAGTAACCAGATCAAAGTTGTTTTTAATGTTTCTGTAACAGATTGGAAGACATATGTAGTGGGGATGGGGGTGGGGCAAGAGGGACTGATTCCCTGGGAATAGGGTAAGGAGGATATCCTTGAGATTCAGCTGGTTGGAGGAACTAGGTCTTGAATCATTGGTTTCCTTGTTGTCTGAGGCATAAAAGTCTTAGAGTATGCGGTGATGGCATATCAAAGGTTGATTGTAATTCCCATAATCCTGCAAGATATTGTCAACCTTTCTATCACAGTGAATTTCAAGAAGGGAAACAGAGTCTATTTCAATTAGTAATTGTACTTATTTTTTATTATAACTGCATTTTTATTGAACGTTAATGTCTACATGTGTTTCCCTACATTCTAATCCCAAACCTGAATCACTGACCTGGCCTGAGGGGGGCCTGGTCCAGAACAGAGGTCTATACTGGAGTGCCCAGGGTTTTATTCTTGTCTCTGCACTATTTAAACATTTTATCAGGGAGTCAGATAAAGGCACAGATGTCATTTGTAAGAGAGGGAGGATAGATAACAATTTGAATGACAGAGTAGGATACACAAAAGGTCTCAATCATCTGACTGAATTGAACAAGACGTGAAGCAATAGAGATAAATACAAAACATGAAACGGAGAATATATAAATGCTCCATTTGAGTATTAAAATATTGCTTTCACAAGGACGAGATTGGCTACCCATGGCAAGAAAGTACTTTCTCTGAGAAAGATCAAAGAATTGTAGTGAATTGTAAGCCTGATGTAAATCAAGAGATGTAGAAGATGGTCAAACAAAGATAACGTGACTTCAGAACACATTAAGAGACCCATAGAAGGCATAATGATGATGGTCGCCCTGTCTTCTGCCTCAGTCAGACAGCACATGGAGGATTGGACAAAGTTTTAGGTGCAACATTTTAGAAAAGGGGCATAAGACAAGCTGGTAATGATCTAGAAAAGGTAATTTGGTGGGTGATTAGATAGCATTCGAGATTATCTAATATGAGAAATGGCTAAAGTCAGTGTGGGGTTTAGCCTGGAGAAGGGGTGACCAGAAGGCTATGTTAGATGTTCCAAAGCATTTGAAGGCAGCTAGATGGTACAATGGATAGAACATCACCCCAGATTCAGGAGGACCTGAGTTCAACTCTGACTTCAAACATTTAGTCACTGTATCAATCCTATTTACCTCAGTTTCCTGATATGTAAAATTAATTAGAGAAGGAAATAGCAAACCAGCATTTTTGCCAAGAAAAGCCCAAATGGGGTCACAAAGAGTAGAAGACAAGTGATTTTTTAAAAGCATTTGAAGGACTGTAATGTGAAGGAGGGGTTAGACTTAATTCTATATGACCCAGGACGGCAGAAATAGGAGCAATGGGTGATAGATTCCAAAGGGGATACTTAAGGGTTAAGCTTAATTAACATCAGAAAAATGTTCTCATAATTAGCATTAACCTAGTGTAGAATGGGCCACTTCATGATCTCTTTGATTTTGTTTTGGAAGTGATGGCTGTATGATCAGTTCTTGGAGCTATCAAAGGGGCTTTGAGATCCTCTGAGCTCCCTTCCAAACCTGAGATTGATCCTAATCCAGTGTGCCCTGAATGATCCTAAATCCAGTGTGCCCTGAATGACATCATACTACTCTGGGTAATTGTCTCCAATGCTCCATTGATTTGGGCCAGTCTGAAAGCTGTGATCCATGAGATTATAAACATTTATCTGATGTTCAATGGAGGAGTTACAAATGAACAAGGTCAACATTAGAAAGAAAAATAATCTGCCTCCTGCCCATGTGTTAACTAGATACTGTTTGCAATTCTTCTTTCCCTCTATCACCACTTCCTGCTCTCCTTCTTAGCCTGCTTAAGAGATCTATAAGATAATCTCTGGAAAGTACTTTGCAAACCTTAAAGCCCCATATCATTGGAGCTTCTTTCTATTTCCTTCTATGATTGCCATTTGTTGGGAATGACCATGGGCTTCCTGCACCTCAGTGGAGCAGTGATCGGTCTATTTTTCTCCAGTAAAAATTAAGTTCCTTGAGAATATCAGCAATGCTTGCCTTTTACAAAAGTGGGAGATTTGAGGGAAACTCAATACAGGAGATAAAGGTTAGGTTTTTACAAATAAATCTGGATATTGGACCTCTTCCTACCTTTCTCCCCTGCAATGCCTCCCAGGGATAAGGCAATATTATCATCCCTTACCTTGCCAAGGTCACCATGCTACTGTGGAAAGAGCAATAGATTTGTAGTCAGAAGGCCTAGTTCAGACTCTACAACTCCCACTTCCTACATCTAGGACCAACTTACTTCACCACAATGAGTCCAGTTTCTTTTACTGTAAAATGAGGGAATTCCATTAACCGGCCCCTAAAGTCCCTTCCAGCTTTAAATCTATGACCACATGATTTCTATGTGCAGTGTGGAATTCAGACATTGATCACCAACTGCTCATTGAAATCACATCACCATTGCATGCTATCAGCCTCAGTCCCTCCTGGTTTTGCTCAGCTAGGGAAAGAGGACATGACTTCTGATTCGGGCCACTAAAGAGTGGAAATAATCACTAACAGGTGGTGAGAATCTGTTGCCAGTCTAATGGATTTCTCTGAAGATATGCCGGGAAATGCAGTTTTCACTGAAGAGCCCTTGTTCTTAATGTACAAAGTGAATAAACAGAGTCTATCCATTGCAGCTGGAAGAGGGAGGCCTGCTTCTGATTAGTAAGACAGAACACGCGAACTCCACAAGTTCCAGTGGCAGAAATCACTCTACATCAATTTCTCTATCTCCTGTTGACTTTCAGCCTTGTTGACTTGCTTCTTGGTTCCTGGCAGCCTGGGTGTGCTTTGTGACAGCTGAGAGGTCAGAGGAGGCTTTTGTGGCCTAACACATGAGTCCTCTCATCCTGGTTACCTTCCCCAGAAGATGTCCTGTCTTCCTGTCAGATGAGGAGTCTGAGCTATGACTGCCCAGCACTGATTTCTCAGCTTATCCTAGTGACTGGAAATACAGCTTGCCTACTCCTCAAATGTGGAAGGTTTTAAAAAGTGCCTTCTTTATGGGTTTTCTCCAGAAGGCTTTTCTCCAGCTGCTCCCAGTCATGGGGTATAGCAACAGTCAAAATGTTAAGAGCATCATGGCCTAAGAATGCTTTTTAAAAAACTAAATTGAAATTTTATGAATTTAAGAGAGATTCCTAATGAAAAAAATAATGCTGCAATTATGGTACTATGGACCCCCGTGCTGAGGAAGGGTGGTTTATGACCAGTTCCACCCCCTGCAAGCCTTTTTTAATAATCAACTAATCAACAATTCTTTATTAAGTCTTCACCATGGGCCGGGCACCATGCTTAGTGACGGAGGTCAAAAGGAAAAGCAATCAGTACCTGCCCTCAAACAGCTTACCTTCTAAGGGGAGTAAGAGGAAAAGGGGATATGAGCACGAATATACAACCTAGACAAAAATTGGTCTGCATGCGTTATATACAGAGAACTTCATGGCGGTCAGTCAAAGATTCTGTGAGGCAGGGGTGTCTATGGACACAGAGATGGAAATAATGTTTCTGGTTCTCCCACATGCCCTACGTTTCAGGCCCCCTGTAGGGAAAGCTACAAGGACTCCTTCCTCTGTGGCTCCCATCCCCCTACTGCATTAAAACACCACAGCAAACTTCAGTATATTCTTATTGGTCCCTTTGGCTTTTACATCATCACCATTTTTAGTCTCTCTCTTCTCCCTTACCTAGTGAGCTTTTCCTTGCTGAAAGAAAAAAAAGACTAGCAAAACTAACCAATACCTTGACTACATAGGATAGCATATGCAATATTCCAGTTTCCAAATGCCAATCTAAATTGAATGGCTGTCAAATTACTTTTCTGCATTTCTCAACAATTCTTGTCCAATCAGATGTTCTTCCCCAAATAATTTAGGAGCTTAGGTTTTTATCAAAAACCAAGATTTTTAAAAATTTTTTTAATTTTTAATTTTTTGCTTTTTGGAGGGCAATTGGGGTTAAGTGACTTGCCCAAAGTCACACGGCTAGTAAGTGTGTCCAGTGTCTGAGGTCAGATTTGAACTCAGGTCCTCCTGACTCCAGGTCTGGTGCTCTATTCACTGCACCACCTAGCCACCCCAAAAACCAAGATTTTACGTTTAACTCTTTCCAGTCTTGCTGATCTATGCTTTCCATGGTGACCCAGAATCTCTCATTTCTGCAGTTTACTGTGGAATTTTCTGCAGCTTCCTTCAGGAAGGCAGACTCACTTTTTCACTCTTCTGCAGAGGCACGCTTGGTTATTAAAATGACACAGTGTTCCATTTGGTTTCATTCCTATTGTTCTTCCCATCTAGTTCATTGCAGTTATTTTGTGTAGTCTTTTTCCTGGTTCTACTTAAAATCTCTCTTCATCAATTCATGTTTTCCTGTGTTTTCCTAAATTGATCATATTTATAGTTTCTTTCAGCAGAGTAATAATATTTCAATGCATGTCTCTGCCACAATTTGCCCAGTCCTCACACTAGTTCTTTGCTGCCATAAAAAAATGATGCAATTCATATTTTGTTGTATGTGAGGTCTTTCTTTCTGTCCATGACAATGTTGGGGTATTCGCATAGCAGAGGGATCCCAGGCTTAAATGACATGGGCAATTCAGGCCTCCTTTTCACTACAGCAGAATTACAAATTATTTTCCAGTAGGGTTTGACCAATTCGACAATCCAACAACATATTAATGTCTGTCTTTCCAACATTAAACATATCCATGTTTTGTCATTTTGACAATCTGCTGTGTGTGACAAAAAAGTCTCAGATTTTTAAATTTGATTTTTTTATTATTGGTGATTTGGAACAATCTATTATGTGGTTGTTAATAGCTTGCAATCCTTTCCATAACTGTTCATTAATCTCGTTTGACCACTTACCTTTGAAAAATGGCCCTTAGGCTTATATATTTAGGTTAATTCCCTTTGTATCTTTGGTCCTTATCAAAAGTTTATGTTTTCCTTCATTCAAAAACTTCCCTTCTTATTCTATGTACATTTAATTTGTTCATGCAAAAAACCCCTCCCATTTGCTATATTGTGGTGTCTGGGGTTGGGAAGTATCTGATGTCATTGGAGAACTATCTACCCACCCTTGGAAATTACCTGCACCATTTAAGTGTAGTTACTCTTTTCTTTACTGATCCGTTTAGGCAGGACTTGCTCTCCAGTCACCAACCTTGGCTCCCCACCACACATTCATATGAATATATTTCTCCAAATTTGTGCGGGAAGAAAATGTCTTCCTAAGCCCTTAAAGCAAACACAGCTGCAGGAAGTCACTCTTGCACCTTAGTACCAAGATTCTTTCCCTGCAATGCCGTTGTTTATCTCGATTGTGCCCAGGGGAATGTGGATTCATCTTGACCTCTGCCTTGGAATCTCTTTGGTTCATTGAAGTCCCCAGCTATCACCCCAGCAATGGAACAAAAGAATTTCCTTCTCTCTTCCTCTTTATATAGAACCATAGTTTTTCTCTTAGCTACGTTGACTTTCTCTAACAACACACATGTTCACAACGAATGGTATCTTAGATAAATCAGTTTCTTTTGTGAGTATATGGCAATAAAATGCAGAAAGCAAATAAAGTGGGAGAATCAGTGAGAAAGAGTTGGGGGAAATGGAAGGGATTTGACTATTGGAGTTCTTGGCAAACTAATCCAGCTAATCTACCAGTATACATATCATGCCATTGAGACCTGGACATCTCTGCTACAGTCTCCCTTCTTGTCCCACTGATGAAGTCAATGGCATGGCTGAGCTCCTATATCTCCCTTCCATTCTTTAACCTACAAATGCCCCATGATTAAAGCCACTGGGCAAGGAATCTTTGGTGTGCATAGCAAAGAAGTATCATCTTCTCCTGCCTCTTCCCTATGTAGCAGTTAAGATCTCTCTTACAGTGCACAAGTACTATTAGAGTTTCTCACCACTCCTCCAGTGGACTTTCCTTTATTGCTTTCTCTCCTCTTGATTTCTGTCTTTCTCTCTGTCTCTTTGTGTTTGTCTCTTTCTGTCTCTGTCTGTCTTTCTCTCTCATATGTACACATGAATACACATGGAAACACATCATTGGCTTCCTTGAGACCTCCCCTGCTCTTCCACTCTCTTTTAGAGAGGGGAGGGGCTGAGCTTAGTTACACTACTACTTGAAATGATGAATTTTTATTTTTTATGGCAATAATTTTCAGTTTTTCATTGAAATGACATGTTCCATATCTTACAGTTTCACACTACACCAGTAGAATTTTGGTATTTCAAAGATTGACCTTTGTTTCAGGGAGAAGTTTAAAGTCACTAAAGAAGTTGAACAATTTTCTGAAGACAATGCAGCTCACTCACATCCTTTTTGTTTTATTGTTGGTTCAAGTCATTGTTTTCTATAGTCTGTCAATACACGTAACTGTATGCCATAATCTGCCCAATTCATTGCCCACTGATCTGTCTTGAGTGGATAGATGGGTCAAACCATTTGGGTCTTTACAGATTTCATTTTGGAGGCTCCACAACATTCTCCAAAAAAAAAAAAAAATGAAAACAACCACCACACAAGGCAATATGCAGGGAATCGTTATGTGTGAGCAATCTGCAACATATGAACTCTGAGAAATTTCGGAGATGACTGAGAGTTAAAGATTTGTTCAGGGAAACATATGATGGGAAGAAAAGATGGGCAATTCACATGCAAGGGCAAAAGATGACAGATGGGCAGCCCAAATGTTCTATGGAAATCTGTACAATATCAGGAAAAATCAAAGGAGTCCTTCGATGCATTACATAAGCACCCTGTGGTGACCATATGCAAAGATGAGGACATTAGTATAGTGAGGAATGGATGGGTCAGTGTATCAATGGAACATTCAGAATAATGAAGGTCGAAGATGCATTAGAATATTGAAAATATATTTTGTGTTCTGTCCTCTATGACTTCTTTGTCTTATAATTCTACTTCCACCCTTAGCCATTATTGTGAAGGTACAACTATTCATTATCCTATTACCTAAAAAAATATAATAGAGACTTTTGTATGCATTGAGGACTTATGAGGAGATCCTTCATCAATTGTATCCCTCTATCCACATAATGATATTACCAGGTGTCAGAGCTTAGATACTGGCCCTTATTTTTCTCATCTATATCATGAAGGGGTTGGACTAGATGGCAGTTACTTCCACTCTAGGAAATAAGATTCAAAAAATTCTCCTTTCCTATAAATTGTTCCCTTGGCATTTTGGACTATATTGCCTTTCTGCCCTTTTCTGTTAATACTCATGAATTGATGTTGACCCTTTCCTTGACACTTGAGTACCCTAGAAGCCACTCTCTCATTCATCCTTTGCTGCTTCCCACATGATGACTTTAGGTCTTGTGGTTCACAGGCTGACCAGATCTTGCAGGTTACAGGGTTCCATGATACTCACCACATGATTTCTTTGTCATATTGTAATTCACAGATTCAAATATGTATAGAATTTCCATTGTGGGAAGAGTCCTTAGTAGTCATCTAGTACAACTCATACCTGAAGGGAATCTCTCTACTATTTTCCAAACAAGGAGACATTCTCTCTCTTCTTGAAGACACTTGACTTTTCAGTTGATATAATTGGAAGTTCTTTCTTGCATCATGCCTGACTTTATCTCTTTTTGAGTGCTGTCCATTACTTTTGGTTCTGTTCTCTGGGGCCAATCAAAGCTAGTCTAATCCCTCTTCACATAATATCCCTTCAGATGCTTAGAGATGGCTATCATTTCCATCCCTCCCTCACATCCTGCCCAATTTTCTCTTCTGTATACCATTCTTTCTCAGTTCCTTCAGTCAATTTCATAACATGAGCCCAAAGCCCTTCACCAAGCGGGTTGCTCTGCTCCAGATGCTCTTCAACTTGTCAATATCCTTCTTAAACCCTGGTGTTCAGCCCTGAACACAATATAGCAGATGTAAATATACTGAATAGATATTTATTAATCACCTACAGTGTCCCATGCACTGTGCCTGTGCCTGACTCAGGGAATACAAGGAAAATAACAAAGGCATCTGTTCCCTTAAGGAGCCTACATTCTCAATATTGACAATGCGTAAACAACTGGAGACAATATTGGCACAGATAAGTAAACTTGAAGTACATAGACAGTAAATGAAAATTGGATTTCATTATGGATAGAGTGGAGGTACTAGTAACCCAATGGAAAAATCAGGAAGAGGTTCTTGCAGGAAGACTCTGGTTCTGAATGTGCACTTACAGGTGTGCCAATACCCAGTGTTTCAACAAGGAACAGCACATCCTAGAGGGCACAGAGACTAAACAGCAATTCTCAGTGATGGATCCAACCAAGTGGTCCTCTCTATAGTAAATGATGAGTCCTACTTGGGCCCCTCTACTCTGTGGGTATCTCCTGCAAACAGTCTCTTCAGTTTTACCCAGAAGCATTGCTGGCACCCTAATCTCTGGATGTGAGCATTCCTTCAACTTTAGTAGATTGATGATATCTTTGATGGCACTTTTTTTTTTTCATAATTGGTTGTTTATAATCTTCTTAAGCCTGTTCAGAACCACTGTTAACTCATGTTTTCCCCCTTGGGGAAAATTATGAAACAAGTATTTCATTGGAAATGGAAAGATAAATGTCAAAAGGAGATAAACTGCTCAATAGACACACAAAGAAAAAGAAATAATCAAATACAAAAAAACTGGGAACAGAGACGGGTCAAGCATCAAAATACTACAAGACAAATCAACATAAGGAGAAATTGCTGACTTACTGTTAACTGGACAAAATAACTTCAGAAGAAATAAACAAGAAAAAAGTGTAACTGTCAGAATCTTAGTGTGAATGTCTCTAACACTTTTTTTGAAAGGAAAATGAGTGATAGAAAGGGTCTGGGGAGTGGGGAGAATGACAAGATGCTAAACACACATATAAATCTTAAACATAAAAAACATACAGAATGCAAATGAAAGGGAAGAAGGCTTTCCTATGCATCAAGTGATTTTTTTAAAAAGACAATAAGGGAACAATTCAAGCAAAAATTAAAATTCATAAAGCTTCTCTGATAAAGGTCTGATTTTATATATAAATATAAATTAGATATATGTACATACATATATAGAGAGATGATATAGGGTAGTATTAACTCATTATATATAATACATTCACACAGATATATATAATAACAATACACATATAATACACACATGTACATAGATACATATATAATACATACATATGCATATGTGCATATGTATGTATTCTACTACATTAGAGTTATCCCACAGTAGAATGCCTGTCTTGGAAAGCAGCAGGTCCTTTCTTATAGTTGTCTCCTAGGAAAGACTGAATGACTGCTTGTGGGGTGGGGATAGGGCAGAGCACATTTTTGTTCCCATATAGGCTTTTACTATATTTCTGAATTTTCTCCCAACTCTGAGATTCTTTGGTCCTTTCCACTCATGATGTTACACTAGTTCTACCACTCATACTGGTGAAAGGACTGTGTAGTTCATTCCAATATATGGTGAATTCTGTTCTCTTTGAGGGCTCCTCCTATACAGGCTATCATTTATAGTTTTTGGCAGCCTGCCAACCTCTGACCTCCAACTATGTGACTTTCATAAGATTATTAATTCTTGAGGACAAGGACTGTCCTTTGCCCCTTTTTGTATCCCCAGAACTTAGCATAGTGCCTAGCACATAGAAGGCCCTCCACAAATGTTTATTGAACATTTTTTTTAAATAACATAGGATCCAGATCTGGACAGAATTTCAACTAGTATGCTCTTCAAATCTCCCATTTTATAAATAAGGAAATCTAGAACAAAGAAGTATAAGTGATTCGTTCAAAGTCATGCAGATAGTAAATAATGGAACCAGGATTCAACTCCAGACTTTTGTTACCAAATCTAATCTCCTTTTCAAAGAACCATTCTGGTTTTCTTTCCATTAATAGCTTGTATTCATGTAGCACCTTAAGGTTCATAAAGAATTTTAAAATATTTTAATCTGTTTCAATCCCCGGAACAACCCTGGAAAATAGATGTTGTTATCATACCCATTTTACTGATAAAGAAACTGAGTACAAAGAGGTCAGGTGATTTGGGCAGGCTAACACAGCTATGTAAGTGTCTGAGGTCGCAATTGAACTCTGTTCTTCTTGGCTCTAGAACCAGTATATTATCCATTATTATACCTAAAAGAAAATGCATTATTATTTTAATTTATTAATATATTTATTTCTAGTTTTCAACATTAACTTCCATAAGTTTTAAATTTTCCCTCTTCCTCCCCCTCCCTCCCTAAGACTGCATGCAATATGATGTGGCTGTACACATACATTCCTATTAAACACATTTTCACATTAGTTATGAAAAACATTATTATCATCATTGTTGGTAATAATAATTTAAAAAATTAAAATAACCACAAACTATCATATGCAAGAGAAGTGTAAAAGGTAAAATTCGCAAACCTTGCCAATAGATTTTATATAGGGGAATGAAAAAGAATCAAGAATTGAGGACAGTACCTAGGTTCTGAACCTGACAGACTGGGGAGATAGTAGTGGCCTCAACAGTAATATGGAAGTTTGGGAAAATTAGAGTTTTGAGAAGAAAGATCATGAGTTCAAGTTTGGACATATTAAGTTTAAGATGTCTACAGGAATTCATTTGAGATCCCCAGTAGGCAAGTAGAGATATAAGATTGGAGGTAAACAGGTTAGAGCCAGATAAGTCATTTGAAAACCAGCAGAATAGAGATGATAATTGAATCCATAGAAGCTGATGAGATTATCAAATGAAGTAGTACAGAGAGAGAAGAGAAGGGGGCCCAGGATATAAAGTGAGGCATCCATTTTTATATAGCATGACCTGGATGAAGATCCAGTAAAGGGGACTGAGAAGTAGAGATATGATTAGTAGAAGAACCAGGTGAGACTAGTGCCTCAAAAACCTGGAAAGAAGAGAGTATGCAGGATGAATAACTGTTGCAAAGGTGGCAGAGAAATCAAGAAGGATGAGGTTTGAAAAGGGTCATTGGTTGTGTCAATTAAGAGTTCACTAGTAACTTTGGAAAGAGTATTTTTGGTTGAAGGATGAGATAAGAAGTCAGATTGTAGAGTTAAAAAAAACTGTGAGTAGGAAAAAATGGGAGGCATCACTTATTAAAATCTTTCTCAAGGTATTTAGCCACAAAAGGGAGAAGAAACAGAATGATAGATAATGGCAATAGATAGATCAGGGATTTTTGAAGATGAAGGAGGCAGGGCATGTTTATAGGCACTAGGAATGCAAACGGCAAAGGAGAGATTGAAGCTAGGTGAGAGTCCGGGATGATGGAGGGGGCAATTTCTGGAAAAGATGGGATGGAAGGGGGTCACTTGTATATGTAGATGAGTTTGTTTTGCTAAGGAGAAGGACCACCTTTTCAGTGAGATCGGTGAAAGAGGAGGGTTGCCTACTCTGGAGCTCCCTTCCCTATTTTTACCCACTGCTACATGACCATTCAAGTCAGCCATATGCCCTCTCTGCTCCTCTCCTGATCTCCCCTACCCTTCTACACTTCAAGAATGTTTGGTCTATTTATGACAAATCTCTGACTTCTTCTCTACTTAATGACTCTCTCTATATTTTATTAATACTTGTTCATAATAAACATGTTTGTTAGTTCCCAACAGACTATAAGCTCCTTGAGGACAGGTGCTGTTTCATTTTCACAGAGCCTACCATTGCTTTTATAATGTAATGTGCACTTAATAAATGCTTGAGAAGTTGGATTGAATTCACTTGGAACATTGGAAAGAGTGCTGGATTTGGAGTTAGGGAAACTGGGTTAAAATCTCATTGCTGCCAAGGACTTGTAAGAATTCGGTCATCTCTCTTCACTCTGTGGGTATCAGTCTTTTCATTTTCAAAATGAAACTAGTTGACCTTTGAAATCCCATCCCAACTATAAAACTTTAATAGTAATTGCTGATATGTGTGTATGTGTATACACACATGTAATTATATGTGTATGTAAAATTTTAAGATTCATTCACATGGCATTTGTACTCCACAATGAAGTTACCATATTCACATTTTTTCAGATAAGGAAAATAGGATCACAAAGATTTAGTGATTCATCCATAGTCATACAGTTAGTTAGTTTCAGAAGCAGGATTTGAACTCAGGCCCTCTTTTCTCAAAAAAAAAGGAAGGGAAGGGGATAGGAGGGAAGACAAGGAGAGGAGAGGAAAAATACAGTACTCTATCCATTATTTCATAGTTTTTTCTAATCAAAACCTCTGGTCTTGACTTCAAACCCAGTTAAATTTCCAATATATCACAGATGTCTAGGGATTACCACCACTTAAATTTGAAAGCCTGGAAAAGTTGAACCCTATTTAGGGCTTAGTCGATGCCCTATTTGAACATCATCTATGGCATTTTCCTGCCACCTGTTCAAAAAAAAAAAAAGACACAGCAGTGAAGTCACCATGTAAGGTATGTATAAAACTCATTCATAAGCTTGCACAGTTGGGTTCTCTCTCTTAGTGAAGGCTTTAATTGAGAAACAAAAAGCTATTGCGAGACATCTTCTTTGACTGTGGTCTCATTCTGAGCTCCAAGGAAAGAAATAGGGTCTAGTTGTTCCATTGGATTCAGTTGCTCATTTATATTTGGCTGTAAGTCAGTTGCTGTGAATATCACTGTTGGGAAACACTTGGGTAAGGAGACTGTGAGAAGCAGAACAGGGAAAATAGGAGATCTCAATGGGTTAGGAAGAAAAGAAAAGTGTTTAAAAGTACTGAAATCTGTTCATTCCAGCTGTCTTCAAGGACCATTCACCTTGGTTGAGGAAGTTGGCCAAGATTTTTTTTAATGAAGTCATGGAAAAGCTGACAGATGTTCTCGTCACAGTGCCATTTGCTAGAACAGGAAGGTGATTCTTAATACCAGTTGGTGAGTCATCCACTAACACAAAGTCCACAAATAGGTGATGTGTACTCATGTTGACATCTGGAAATGGTGCCAGGCATCCTAGAAGCCAGATCCCATACCCTCATGTTGTTCCACCTCTGACAATTCTAGCATCATCTAGGGGGGTTACATGAGTAATTGGGGAACTATACTTGCCTTTGATGTCCCTAACAACCAGCTATGTACTGTGTGAGCAAACACTTCAGAGGAAAAATATGCAACTTTGACAATTCAAAAACTTCCCAGAGATTAAAAATATGAAAGGATACCACCCAACTTATCTTCAATCACACAGAACATTCAGCAATGCTCAGATGCCCAAGCCCATCTTTTTCTACCAAATCCTGTATAACTTTGAATCTTATAATCCCACTGTCTCATAAGATTACCAAATGCAGATGTTTCAACCAACAATACAAAGATGTATGGTGGGTGTAAGTGGGTTGTAACTTATCAAGATTCTAATGGGCATGAAAATAAATGGTATTTTCAGCCAAGGAAGCATTTTTTTTTTAGCTTATTTGCCTTGTTCTGTTTCTGTAGTCAAGAATATATGTATGCATGTACACAAAAACCTACACACACACACACACACACACACACACACACACAGAGTGGGATGTGAACTCTCATTCAATTGACTTAATTTCCTACAAAGATGGAAAATCAATTAGGTATTGAAAGTGGCTATTAAGAGAAGGAAGGAAGGAAGGAAGGAAGGAAGGAAGGAAGGAAGGAAGGAAGAATTAACTAGGAGCTTTCTATGTTCCAGATACTATGCTAAGTACTAGACATACAAATACAAATACAAGGTCATTCCCTACCCTTAAGGAGTATCTATTCTAATGGATGAAGCCAAGACACAAAAAGGGACCTGAGGTGTGCAAGCCCAGAGGTACCCAGCATAGTTTTGTTTTTTTTTAATATAGGATATGATTACTTTTAGTTCTTTTTCTAAGAAGAGACATGACTGTGAACTACTGGACGTGAACAGAACTAAATTTAGCAGTAACCAGAATTTTTTTTTTCTTTGCCTACTTTTCTAATCTTTGGTAATGAACACTGTCAATATCATTTAACAAACCAAAGGACATTACACCCCAACAAACTGTCACACTTCCTAAAATAGGAATAATAAATTCTAGTAAAAATGTAGGAAGACAAGCACACTGATATGTTTAAAGAGTTTTGTATTGGTCTAACCATTCTATAAAATAATTTGAAATTATGTAAAAAAGGTCACTCAACTTTTTCTACTTCTTGATCCAGCAATCCCACTCTTTTGCACATGCCAAGAACATCAAAGAAAAACAAAAAGTTCTAACATACACACACACACACACACACACACACACACATGCACACACATCCCCAATATATTAATAGGTATATTTGTGTATATGTGTATAATGGAAATAATTAGAAACAAAATGTGTATTCAATGATTGAGGAATGGGTAAACAAATTGTTGTACATGAATGTGATGAATTATTGTACAAGATCCATTAAATATAAAAGATTCAGAGAAACACTGGAAGATTTGTATGAACTGATACAGATGAAATAATTGGGGGGGAAGGGCAAAATACAAAATGATTGCAATAATATCAATTAAAACAGCACCATGTTAGTCAAACTGAGTAATTATAATAAAAATCTTGGTCCCATAAAACATTTAATGAAACATTTCCCTCCTCTCAGGACAGTGTGTGTTTGGAGTGGGAAGGGGACTTTGGAGAAAGAATGATGCAATAAGAAGTGTATCATATGTCTTCATTTAGCCTCTTTTCTTTGATATAATGTTCAATTATGGGGAGAGGGTAGGGGTAAGAGTTGGTTATTCAGAAATCACTGTGATGTAAAAAAAATAAGGTCAAAGAAAAAATGAAAAGTTGAGATATTTTTAGAGGTGCATGGGCTAGGGGCTGGGTGTTTTATTTTATTTTTTTTAATCTCTGTGTTATTAAAGAACAAAGATTCTAGGCTATGTGGTGGTATCCCTGCAATTACATCAATTTGGTACAGCCTTTCAGCAAGTCTTCAAGAACTAAAAATGTCTTCTCTGAGATCCCATACCTAGTAAATCTGGTAAGTCTTGGGACACTAATTTCCTGACAATCCAGCATCTCTTCCTCTACCCCTGACTTCATGTATACTGAATCTGCTTTGTTGATATCTGCTTCTGTCTTCTATGGCATCTTAGTTCTCACTCCTTGGTCTTCAATTTATCTCTCCAAGCAAGTTTTTCTTTAACATCTATTTTTGCTTCCTATTTTTACATTGTCATTGCTTTGTATCTCCTTTTAAATAAAGAGTTAAAAGACCAAGTTAGATTTGTTTTAGTTTTCCTTAGAATATAAATGAAGGAAAGACAACTGAGAATGTCTCAGTATATAAGAAAGCCTTGGCTAGACAACAATTAATATGGAAAAGTTCTAAAACTCTGTAGAGGACATCAAGATAAATGTGATTCAGTTTTGTGATTCTATGTAAAGAAACTCCATCTGATGACTGAGCTGTTCAAGAATGGAATGGGCTGCCTTCAAAAGTATGAGGTCTTCTCATTGGGGAACTTCAAACCAGAGCTGGTTGACAATTCACAGGGTGTATTGCTGAGGAAACTACTATTTCATAACTGATTGGACTCTATAACCTCGAAATCCCTACAAAACTGCAATTTTCTGATTCTTTAAACTCCATTTTGGGTTTCTGAAATCTTTTCATTTTCTCCCTAACCTTCATTCCTGAATTCCCTGGTAAGCACTAAAGCACCATAAAATCATGGAATGCTTTGGTTTTATATTTTTGTCCCCAGCACTTAGCACAGGGTCTGGACATAGTAACTATTTGTGGGATGGAATCGAGTTAAAAGTGTACAGATTGGCCCCATCCCAGTCATGGGCCTGCGTTGCAGAAGTTCATCAACTCAAGACTTTCTGTCCCTTGGTGGTAAAATATGACAATTGTATCCCCACAATATTTCAAAACTGGTGTCCTGGGAATTTTAAAAATGACAAGGATACTAAGATAGTGAGGAGTTTCCAAATCCATCTGAGGCTCTAAGTTCATTTGAAGATAGGTCAAAGGCACTGGAGATACTTAGCTTAGAGATAAGAAGTCTTGAAGAAGTGTAAGATAAGGGTGGCTTCCAGTATGTTAAGGATTATTATGTGGCAGAGGGATCAAATGGGTTCTGTTTGGCCTCAGAGAGTGGACCAGGAGGAACAGATGGAAGTTGCAGAAAAGCCAATTTAAATTTGATGTAAGAGGGGGAAATCCCAACATTTAGAACTACCCCAAAAAGTAGCTGCTCCCTTCAGAGCTCATTCAAATTTTTTAAGCAAAGGCTGGATGACTATTTGTTGGGTGAATTTGTAGGAGGAAATCTTGTTCAGTGAAGGGCTAGATTAGAGATTCCTGAAGTCCCTTCCCATAGTGAGAGTCTATGAATTTCTAGGAGAATTTCTAGAGTTACTCTCAAAGCTATATGAATCACCTATGGACTTTTTTCCTTCTCTTTTTCCCTTTTTCTTTCCTCCATCCCTTCTTTTCTCCCTCTCTCCCTCCCTTCCTCCCTTATTTCCTTCCTTTCTTCCTTCTTTCCTTCTTATTTCCTTCCTTTCTTCCTTCTTTCCTCCCTTCCTCCCTCTGTTCCCTCCCTCTCTCCCTCTTTGTGTCCTTTTTCTTTCCTCTGTCCCTCCCTTCCTTCTTTCCTTTTTCTTTTTTTCTCTCCTTTCCTCCTTCCTTCCTTCTTCCATTTCTTCCTCTGTCTCTCCTTTCCTTCCTTCTTTCTTTCCTTCCTTCCTTCCTTACTTCCTTCTTTCCTTCCTTCCTTCCTTCTTTCCTTCCTTCCTTCCTTCCTTCCATCTCTCTGAGTTTGAGAAAGAAATAGATTATGGGGCTGAAAGCAACCAATACAATTTTTCTAACTCTTCAAAATATATCTAGACAGTGTAGTTAAGGTTCTATGCACATATAGCAGTTGGAGCAACAGTAAGAACAATAGTAGTCATAATACTTTTGGAACAAGTAGATATCATTTCACCAAAGAATAGTCAAAATTTACAGCAAGAGTAAATACTATCAGATTTACCCAATGTAACAGAAAGTTACTTACCATCTGATGTAGCCCACAAAATTCCTAAAATCCAAGAACAGGCTAAAAAGCCTTCCTGGAATATCTTCAGGAATTCAGCCTACAATATGCTGACAAGCTTTAATAAATGTTGGTCACATGAGTTTGTTTATGGAAATGGAGTAGTTTATCAGAGTAGTTCTGGTTATCGGCATCAGAAATTACAGAATTGTCCATAAAGATCCCACTCATAGTAATCAATGTAGAATATGCAAATGTAAGATTCGTGTATGGGAGTATCTCAACCTCACATAGCTCACAGAAAGCTTGTGGACACTTACCATCTAGGCTGGTTTGATTCTCACACTGTCAGGTCTACATTCCCGAAGTCCACCAGTAGTCACACTGAGTTTCTTTCGAGGTCCTAGAAATAACTCTTTTTTGGTGGAATACACCTTTCCTAGTCATCATTTTTTCCCTTGAGCCCTACCAATGTGCTTCCACATGCACACACCAGCCATTCACAATGATTCCATATTTAGATATTTAACATAACCATTTACAAACCACCTTATCATATGATTAATAGTCAAATTCTCATTCTCTGTTTATGATCAGGCAAAGACATTTGTCCTATACCAAAGAAGAGTTCTGGTAGCCATATTTTCCCTAGTTGCCAACCTATTATTCACATACAAATAACTGAAGGACACTAAAATTTTCATTTCTGCTGGTATTATATAGTTTTTCACATTCAAAAGGAGCAACTGTTATATTAGAAGTCTGAGTCAAAGCAATTACTTCTCTTGGAAGTTTGAGCAGACTTACATCCCAAAGAAATGAAGTGCAACTCTCTCATACAAGAAAATGCTAGGAAATGTGCAACATATTACTGTGAAATGTAGATATTTATCACTTGTTGAATATAGGACAAAATCTGGTGTCCAGGAAAATATGTGACAAATTTGTTATCTTTCATCAAATGACAGGTGCAAAATTTCCATACCTTTCTCTTTTTAAAAAAAAAA
>CM053592.1:5486696-5508859 GCA_028646515.1 Pseudochirops corinnae
TAATTGGCTGGGAAGATAAGCAAGCAGAGGAAGTGCAATCAGACCATAGAATCCTTTTTTGGGGGGACAAAAAAGATCAAAACACGGAAAGAGAAGAAGTCAACAAAGTCAAAACTCCTGCATCAAAACTTCTAAGAAAAATATGAACTGGTTATAGGCCATGGAGGAGTTCAAGAAGGATTTTGAAAACCAAATAAGAGAAGTGGAGGAAAAATTGGGAAGAGAAAAGAGAATGATGCAACAGAATCATGAAAAGCTAGTCAACAACCTGACTGAAGAAAATAACCTTAAAAAACAGACTAACTAAAATGGCAAAAGAGGCCCAATAAGCCAATGAGGAGAAGAATGCCTTAAAAAGCTGAATTTGCCAGATGGAAAAGAAATTTCAAAAACTCACTGAAGAGAATAATTCCTTCCAAATTAGATTGGAGCAAATGGAAGCTAACGACTTTAAGAGAAATCAAGATACTATAAAACAGATCCAAACATATGAAAAAAAATAGAAGGCAATGTGAAATATCTCATTGGAAAAACCACTGATCTAGTAAAATAGATCCAAGAGAGATACTTTTAAAATTATTGGATTACCTGAAAGCCATAATCAAAAAAAGAGCCTAGAAATCATCCTTCAAGAAATTCTCAAGGAAAATTGCCCTGATATTCTAAAACCAGAGGGCAAAATAGAAATTGAAAGAATTCACCTATCACCTCTTGAAAAAAGATCCCATAAAGAAAATTCCTAGGAATATTATAGCCAAATTCCATAGTTCTCAGGTCAAGGAGAAAATATTACAAGCTGTCAGGAAGAAACAATTTGAGTATTGTGGAAACCCAATAAGGATAACATAGGATCTGGCATCTTCTACACTAAGTGATTGCAGGGCTTGGAATATGATATTCTGGAGATTAAGGGGGCTAGGACTAAAATCCAGAATCACCTACCCAACAAAACCGAGTATAATGCTTCAGGGGTAAATATGGTCATTCAATGAAATAGAGGACTTTCAAGTATCCTTGATGAAAAAAATGAGCTGAACAGAAAATATGACTTTCAAATACAAGAAGCAAGAGAAGCATGAGAAGGTAAACAGGAAAAAGACATCATAAGGAACTTATTAAAGTTGAACTATTTACATTCCTACATAGAAAAACAATCATTGTAACTCATGAGACTTTTCTCAATATAAGGATAGTTGAAGGGATTATATATGTACAGATATATGTATGTACATATACATACAAATATGTATGGGAGGGTGCATGTGTGTATAAATGCATATGTGAGTGTGTGTAAATATCTGTACATGTATACATAGACAGAGGGTACAGGATCAGTTGAATAGGAAGGGATAATATCTAAAAAATAAAATTAAGAGGTGAGAGAGGAATATAATGAGAGAAGGAGAAAGGGAGAGATAGATTAGGTTAAATTATCTGATTTAAAAGTGGCAAATGAAAACTGTTATAATAAATGGAAAGAGCAGGAAGGTGAATGGGAATGGGACAACCTTACTCCCATTGAATTTGGCTTAAGGAGGGAATCACATACACACTCATTTGGGTATCTTACCCTATAGAAAAGTAGGGGGGAAGGGTATAAGAGGGGGGATGATAAAAGAGAGGGCAGATTCGGGGAGAGGGTAGTTAGAAGCACACACTTTTGAAAAGGGACAGAGTCAAAGTAGAAAATAGAATAAGTGGGGGGCAGGATAGGATGGAGGGAAATATAGTCAGTTTTTTACAATATATGTACTTTGGAAAGATTTTTTGCAACTACACATGTACAACCTATGTTGAATTGCTTATTTTCACCGTGGGGGTGTGTGAGGAGGGAAGAAGGGAAAGAATCTGGATAAAAAATAGAATAAAAGAGTAAATGATAAAATTTTACCTTCTGCAGAATCCTTTCCCAATCCTACTCTATTCCAATGTTTTCCCTCTGTTGGCTTGTTCCAATTTATCTTTCATACACCTTATTGGTAAATACTTATTTGGATGTTGTCTGCCCCATTAGACTGTGAACTCCTTGAAGATAGAGAATGGCTTTTGCCTTTCTTTGAAATCCCAGTGCTTACCACAGTGCCTGGCATGTAGAAGGTGGTTAGGAGTTGACAAAACAATATACATTTACTAATAAAGATTTGTTGACTTACTAACTGACATTTATGGATATCAACTTGTCAGAATAATCTCAGGAAATAATTTACATTTACATATGATCTTTCCTTGGGACTGAGCTATGCCTTGAAGAGATGCAGTGTGTTGTAGTGAATAGCACCAGGCAAACCTGGGTTCAAATTCTGCCTCAGAAACTTACTACTTGGGTGACCCTGAGAAATTCAGTGTTTTCATTTCCTCATCTCTACAATGGAATGGGGGCACATTTGATGGCCTTTAAAGACCCTTCTATGTCAAAATGTATGATCCTAAGAAATATTTTCCTGTCTTCACCTCTTGCTGTTGTTGCTTGTCCTTTGTTTTTCTAGATGACCAATGCTATTATGGGTGATGTTTTGACCTTTGCATAAACTGAGGCAGAGTTGCACAAATTTGTCAGCCTCATTCTCTCTTTCAGAGTAATAGAAATCCAGTGACAAAAGTCAAGATGATTGGCTGTGGCCTGGATGCAGCGGATCACCTTGACACCTTCAATGTCTGACCATGCTCTAAACATTCTGCAGCACCTACTTCAGCCACCTTCATGGCCATTGAAACAAATTATTATCATTTGCCCATTCTACCAGGGGGAAGTCTTCACATGCTTGGGAGTAGACATCCCCTAACTCACAGATGCATTTGAAGCCTATAGGTTGCCCTCAATCTAATTTAGCCCATCTTCTAAGACAATTTTACCTGAGGGTGGCCGCTGCACAAGCTTCAGTTTCTTGGAGCCACAGGTGAAAGTTGGGTGACAGATGAGTACCAAAGGTATATGAGCAGCCCTGAAAAGGACTCAGCAAGACCTCACATGACCAGAGGTGCTGATCCTCCCTGAATACTCTTCATCTAGACATCCAATGTGAGAACTGAAAGACATTTCAGAGGCTCACATTGGAGTCAGACACTTGATGATTACAAAGCTATATTTGATGGTGTAGCAGCAAGCACCCTAGCTTACCCAGGATGGCTGCTAGCACAGGTTCTTAGATGTTTTTCTAAAGGAAAGCAATCTTACTTTAATCAAATATATCATTTACCTAGTTCAGGCGAAAAAATCAGCACCCTGAACTTCAAAGAATACAAACAGAAGTTATAAGCAGACAAAAAATACAGAGAAACAGATCAGCAGACAGGGCTTCCAGCTGTCTGACCATTACATCCATACCTAGTTAGTTGCCAGAGAAGGAAGCACCAACATCTGGGTTTTCAAAGCCAGGGGGCTCAACAGCTGCCCAGTCTCATCTGGCCCAATCAGACAACTCTTTCCAAATTGTGCCCCAAAGCAAAACTTCACATGAGGGTATATATAGCCTTCTTCTGGGTCAGAGAATGTCACAACCCTCTTGATCAACTGCCCAATCACAAAGTAACAAGGTGTGGGCTTTCCTGAAGAACAAGCCTCCCACCACAGGCTCCATGTGACCACATTCAGTCTGTTAGAGGGCAGAGTACACTTTCAAATCAGGGAAGGTTCTCAGATTCACTTATGTCTATCAAAGGGCCGATGGGTGGGGAAGATCTTCAGATTCCCATTCCCATTACACATGGGTCTTTTCTCCAGTCAGGTAGTGAAAATAGATTCCTATGCTGAGTGAACTCTCCAGAGCCTGCCATTATGGTGACATACATTCTGCATGACATCATAGAGTGCTGGGCTTGGAGTCAGGACAACCTGCATTCCAGTCCCAATTCTGACATTTACAGGCTATACAACCACACAGAAGCCATTTCATGTCTCTGAGATTCAGTATCCTAAAATGTAAAATGGGGAAATTAGGACCCATCTCAAAGGATATGATGTAGCTAAAGACCTTAGCAAGCTGTCTAACTTATCACTACAATCATCAGGCTACAGTCATCATCACCTTGTAATTTAATTTATGATATGTATATACTAGTAAGAGGAGAGAACAGGATGTTTGCACTGAAGGAATGACCAGGGTGATTCATCCCTTCCTGGTCTCTTGGTGTGTAGTGCTAACTTAAGTAGAGCACAGGAGAAGGGGCTACACAGACTCTGTGGAAAAGTGAGCGCAGAGCATTTCTCTGGGGATGGACTTATTTCTGAAGCCGAATCTTGATAAAGCCCCACAAGTGTTCCAGTAAACAGAAGTATCAGACTCATGGCTGACAAAGAATAAACAAGCAAACAAATGAATAAATGAAAACACAGCACAACGTAGATAATGGTCGTGTGGGGGTTGTTCTGTTTTGTAATTGGCATGCTGCCCTCAGTAGCCTTTTTCTGTGTGAGTTTGACACCACAACTATGAGGGATCATTTCAGTCCTAACTGAGGAATGATGAATGAGCATATGCAGCAGAGGTTCAGCAGCTTCAGATTGCCTCTCAAAGGGTCACATCAGTTATTCTTCCCTGCATCAATTACTCTTTGTCAGCAGCCTCCACCATGATCAATTGGAGAAGGCTCTGTTTTTGGACATCTCATGTCACCTAGCACTCCACTTTACCATCTGTTTTTATTGGAACTCTACACCCAAGTGTTCTTCTGCATGTAACTTGTCAAGTCTGTCTGGAAAGACAGGGAAGAGGCAGCTTTTAAAGGGGAGAGGACAACCTAAAGGCCCAAGAAAGGTGATGAAGGTGATGAAAACAAAGAGTCACATGGGGGCAGAATAAATGCATAGATTTGGGAATACTGTAAGCTACAATGCATGCAAGAGATATACTCAGAATTCAGTCATAAAGACTCATCTTCCTGAATTCAAATCTGGCCTCAAACACTTACTAGCTGTGTGACCCTGTGCAAGTCACATAACCCTATTTGTCTCAGTTTCTTCATCTGTAAAATTATCTGGGGGAGGAAATGGAAAACCACTCCAGTCTCTTTGTGAAGCAAACCCTGAGTGGGGTTACCAAGAATTGGACCCAGCTGAAAAATGATATCAGCCAGTCTGGGCCTCTCCCCCAAATGTTGGTTTTGAAAAGATCTGACCAATGGAAGAAGGGGGCTACCATGGCAGAGGGATATTCTAGAGTGAAAAGGCTTCAGAGGACCATGGATGTCCTACAGTGAGGAAGCCCCAGGTGTGGAAGGAATTTATAGGGTAAGAAAGAAGTTGAGTCATGGAGGTAAAATCCAGAAAATCAGAAGCAAAGTCTAGAGGATAATGAAATTGGATCAATCTGGGCCCCTCCCCCAATTGGAAATGCAATTTCAAACTGTCATAATTGCAAGCTTTTATGTGTGAGTTCATCTATTTGAGTACAAGTCCCTCCATTGGTACAGGTTAAAGCCTTTGCATGACTTTTCCTCCTGAATCATTGTTATCTCTTCTTCCACAAAGGAAGTCATAATTTTTCTAATACCACAAGGCTGGGTGATATGGACTAGGCACTGGACCATCATGGACCCCCGGTCTCTCATTTGTAAAACAAAGATGCTATATTTGATGGCTCCCAAATTCTTCCCAGCTCTAGACTGTGTGAACAACCTCAACTCATTTGTATGGTGCATCACCATTTTGTAAAGTGCTTTTCTCATTACATTGCTACCTTGTAATGACATGGGATATGTTCCAATACATGTGCCTCAATTGCAGTGCATTGTTCAATAAGATATAGAGATTGTGACATAAAAGGAGGGAAAAAAAATGCCTTTAACACAGTTGACATTGCTGGGCTTCTGATGATGAGCAGGATAGTTACAGAAAAACCTGAGAAAAATTATATGAACCGATGCAAATTGAAGTGAGCAGAAGCATCAGAACATCATACTCAATAACGGCAGTATTGTATGGATGATCAACTGTGAATGATTTAGCTATTCTGATCAGGACAATGATCAAGACAATTCCAAAGGACCCGTGATGAACAGTGCTATCCACCTCCAGAAAGAGAACTGATAAACTCAGTGCAGTTTTAAACAATTTTTTCTTTATTTTTCTTGTTTCATTTTTCCTGTATTTTCTTTTATGACATTGTTAATATAGAATATATTTTGCATTACTTCACACGTATAACCTATACCAAATTGCTTTCCTTCTCCAGGAGGGGAGGAGGGATAGGAGGAAGGCAAAGAATTTGAAACTCAATTTTTTTTTTCTGAGGCAACTGGAGTTAAGTGACTTTCCCAGAGTCACACAGCTAGAAGGATTAAGTGTCTGAAAACAGATTTGAACTCAGGTCTTTCTGACTCCAGGACTGGTGTTCTATCCACTGTGCCATCTAATTGCCTCTCATTAAAAAAAAGCTATTGTTTAAAAAATTACATGTAATTTGGACATATTTAACAAAATTAATAAAAATATGTAAAAAAATAAAAGAGAGAGAACAAAATTTGTAGTCATAGGACCTGAGTTCAAATTGCTACTCTGTCCCTTAATAACTGTGTGATAAATTCTCGGAATGGAAGTTTCCTCACCCACAAAGTGAAGGGGTTGGGATAGATGACATCTGAGACTCTGTCTTTAGTGATCTCCTCTTTCACTTATTACCTGTGCCCCCTTTGACAAATTTCTCAACCTCTCAGAGCCACAGTTTCCTTAACTTGAAAAGGAAGAAGGAGAATTCATCATATGACTATGAAACTCTAAGTTCATGAATCCCATCTCTAAATCTATGAGTCTGTGAAACCATTGTAGCAACTTGGGGCTTAACTGCTATTATGATCTGTTTCTTTGACTGCTTGTAACTTCTATTTTTATGCTCTTTGTGTTCTCTGAAGTTCAGGGTGCTGACTTTTTCCCCTGAACTAGGTAAATGATATATGTTTGATTGATTAAAGTAAAATTGTTAACCCATTTTGAGTTGCTTTCTTTAGAAAAGCAGATCTAAGAACCTGCACTAGCAGCCACCCTGGGTATGCTAGGGTGCTTGCTAATACAACCACCTTACATGTGCATCACCATTGGTATACATCAAGCACTTTTATACATCCTTTGTTTGGAAAATTGAAAACAATGAGCCTATTGATCATTAGGGATGGTTCATGTTGATGAGGATACCATCAAATGATAGGGATTTCACCTGTGATTTCAGTGACATAGAGATGTTCTGGGAGACAACTCTAAAGTTGAGGCCCACACATCACTTTCTTTGCAACTAATGGCTTTAGAGAATTGCCTAGATTACAGAGGGTATGTGTGACTTACTGTGCTTCCCAAAGCCTGTGTATGTTGGAGGTGGGATCTCCAAACTTCCTGGTTGCAAGGTGTCCTCTATATCCTTTCCCATGTTGCCTCTCTTCACCTTGCTAAGGATTTGGTAAGTAAGATACATACCAGCCAAATATTTGTCAGATATGATTCTAATAATGGATGAAAGAGAAAAGTCTGGGGGTGGGTTGCTTCCCAGCAGGAGGAGAATAGGGCTAAAGATTCCTAACAATTAATAGGCATCATTCCACTTTGGTAATAGCCTTATAACCAGCTGAAAAGGGAATTTGTTTGAAACCAAGGGAACTATATTCTAAAAAAAATAAAAGTGGCAAGACATATCGACTAGAGAGCTAACCTTAAAGACAGGAAGATCTGGGTTTGAGTCCTGCCTCTAAAATATACTGAGTGACCCTGGACAAGTCACTCAACCTCTTAGTATTCTAGGCAGCTAAGACTTCACATTGCAAAGAAGGTGTTGACCTTCAAAGGTAGAGTTCCCTCTCTTGGGGGTTCCATATACCAGTGCAATCAGAGGTCCAGTCTTTTTTTCTAAAGAGATCTTGAAACTGTTTCTCATTGTCTGCTCCGTTAACCCTGGATAATAACCAGACTCTCATTTTAGTAACTGAGTATTATATCCCAAAGTCATGTCTTCAATGTGAACATTGTGAACTATTGAATGGAGGGCGATTCAGACATCCACACAATTTCTATTTCATAATTTTCCTTTTATGTCCATCAACAGTAATAGCATTCTCTCTTTTGATGAAGTAACAGGACATTTCGTGATTTGGAACTGGGGAAGGGTGGGTCCACTTCAGAACTTTTGGCAAAGAAGTTCAGAAACTACCTCCACTCTGCCAGGCTCATACTTTCTGCCCATTTGTTCAGAACCAACCCTGTGCTGACTGCATGGCACTGATGGCCTTCTTTAGGGTTTGCTATGAAAGACCCCATAGAAATTAAAGCTTCACATGCTGATCTCCACAGCTCTGCTTTATTTATTATCCAGTGTTTGGAGCTGTGAGGGGACAGCAAACAAAAAAGAGATCTGCCAAGAGAGTTTCATTGATAACTGGACTATGCGTCTGGAAAAATGAAAGCCGTGCAATCAGGGGTGCTCAGAAAAGTGGCTCTCTACTTCAGCACTGCCAGGCAGACAGGTGACCACCATCTCTTTCCTTGGCACCTTCCAGAGTTTGTGGACTGATTATGGATTGTGTTATATCATTTCAAAGTGACTTAGAGAAGATGTTTGGGGAAACAATAGTTGATGTTCCAAGATCGCTTTTTAATCCATGTCATCTTCCCTGGGGCTTTATATCCTTCTGATTGTGTGCAAGACAAAAAATAAAAATGAAAACACCCAGGTATAAATGAAGAAGGTTTTATTTGAAGCATGAAAATTCTCAATTACACCCACTTATCCAATTTCCCTTAGAAAAATGTTTCTTGTGAGTTTGTTTTAAGCATTCACACCTTGTTGGTGTGAGATTTGATCACAGAATCATAGGTTTCGAGTTGGAACGCCTCATCTGACACATGAGGAAACTGAGTCATGAAAAGTTTAAGTGATTGCCTAGGATCACAGAGGTAGAAAATGACTGAGGTCAGATTCAAATCCATACCTTCCTGACTCCACTTTCAGTCTGTCCACCACACAACACCATTTCTGTGTACTTAGAATGTTTTACTAGAAAGTTTTACATGAGTTAAATGTTGTTGTGGTTGTTTTTTCTAGACATTATTTGGACAGGAGAAGACTAGAGAAACATTTTTCTAGGAAAGTAGATCTCAGTTCTCAAAAGTTACAAAATCAGGACTTAAAATTCCACTTCTGCTCAGTCAATTTCAAAAAAAAATGTATTTAATCTCAAATCTATAGATTTAAAAAGATAATCTTTCATTTATTTGTTTGTTATGAGTGTTTTGTTGAACACATTATCCTGGAATTAATGCAGTTGGCTGGAGTCAAATGATTTTTATTGAGATTTCAACTTCAGAACGTTAAACAAGTCACTCTACTAGGTGCTAGGAATACTAAACAAAGAGGACAACAATTTCTGCCCCCAAGGGGCTTGTAGTTTATTGGGAAGGATGCTGCTCTTTTTAAAGTTTGGTTTATTTTTCTTTTACCATTTAACTTTGACTTAATAACATCATAGTATCCTGGTACAAAGCACCATGTTTGTGGAATGAAAACCAAGTAGAACTGCTGATACAAAATGAGAATGAGGAAAGTAAGGCCTCTAGAGCAGTGGTTCTCAACCTGTGGGTTGTGTTCAATTTGTAACAATGAAAATACATCTTGCATATCAGATAGATTCATAACAGTAGCAAAATTACAGTTATGAAGTAGCAACGAAAATAATTTTATGGTCGGGGGTCACCAAACATGAGGAAGTGTATTAAAGGATCAGGCATTAGGAAGGTTGAGAACCACTGCTCTAGAGTGTCAATGACTGGTTTAGTGTCACAAAGGGTTTGAACCCAGGTCTTCCTCATCCATTGGGTTGTAGATTTAGAGTTAGTAGGGATGTGAGAGACCTTCTATTCCAAGTCTTTCATTGTCCAAAGTTAGCCCTGCAGAGGTTAAATGACTGGCCTAGTGTCACACAGTGAGTAGGTGTCTGAGGTGAGATTCAAACTCAGGTCTTCCTAACTCCAAGCTCAGTGCTCTCTCAATCAGGTGAACTGCATCTTGCAACTGATAAATTCTTTCTTTTGAAAGTATGATTTGTTTTATAGTAGATTCACCAGGGCACCTGCAATCTCCAATCATCCTGATCTATATCTGGCCACTGGACCCAGGTGGTTCTGGAGGAGAAAGTGAGGCTGGTGATTTTGCATGGCCTCCCTCACTTAAATCCAATTCACGCACAAGTCATGGTATCACTTCCTGGTGTCATGGTCCTCTTTGAGAATGAAGGACAGAGCACACACATACACAACCCTCTGGTGCTCCCCTATTCCATTTCCTTTTTTATATTATGTTCTCCCATTAGACTGTAAGCTCCTTGAGGGGAGGGACTCTTTCCCCTCTTATTTTTATCACCAGCTCTTAGCAGAGATCCTGGCACATAGTAGGGGATTAATAAATGTATGTTGACTATTATTGAATTAGGACTTGAAGAACTTTGCCAGATTTGCAGCCCAGATCTTTAAAAAAAATATTTATTAATTTATTCATTCAATACTCATTAAGCTTCTACTATATACAGAATACCATATGCTGGGGGACATGTAACCAACACTTGCTTTGATTAGAATGCACTGTGATATGGAAGAGCTGTTCCTCTAAAATCAGAGAATCTGGTTCCAAATCCCTTCTCTAATGCTTGTGACCTTGGGCAAGTCGCTTAACTTCCTTGGTTCTCAGCTTGCTCTTCACTATGATAAGGAGGAGGGTCAAACTATTTGGATTTTGAGGTCCCTTCTAGCTATAAAGTCTATGACACTTGCCTGCGCCCTCAGATTGTTTAGGTGAGGAATAGGACCCAATCCAGATGACTGCCTTAAAATGTGACTTGAATGTATTTGAGAATTACAACCGCCATCCTCTCCAATGCCCAACAGGTCTTAAAGCCTTTACCTAGCAGTGTAAAATTTCCTAGTTCCTGGATTGTCAGTTCCCTTTCTTGAATTTCTCTGCCTTCTCCTTAACCTAGAAGTTCTGCCTTTCTCATTAGTGAGACATAACATGTTGGTGAAGAGCACAGATGGGTCAAGGGGACCTGCCTCCCTGCCCTCAGTTGCTGGTGCTCTAACCCATCTGCATTTGGAATGTCTGGGAGTTGCATCACCTTCCCCTGTGCACTTGCAGCTATAAAGCATTCAGTTTCAGAATCAAGTCTTGGCTCCTTGGGTCCATCCTCCTATCTCGGGCCAAAGCAAGTGGGACCATTTGGGTTGTATTCAAATGCAATTTTCACTCAACCTCAGGTTTCCATCTGTTTGCTATCCAGTAGGCACATTCCATTGTGGTTTTGTTATCATTTTTTTCAGCAGACACCTAGCAATGCATAAAGAGAATCTAGGAGCTTAGGGAGAAAAAAATAGATAGATAGACAGACAGACAGACAGACAGATAGATGATAAATAGATGTGCCTTTTGTTGTTGTTGTCACTAATTGAGCTCAGGTGATTTGTTAAGAGGCTTTCCTTTGAGACCCCAAGGTCCATAAATACCTAGTTGACATATGGTCAGAATAAGGAGCTGTTAAAGTAGATTCAGTTATGGTAATTCTGAAACAGAATAAAGGCTTAAGTGCTCATGTGTGATTCAGCTTTTCAGAGTATTCTTTTTTTAAATCTGTATCTGGTTTTTCTCAATAGCATGTCATGGGGGACGATGTTGGGTGGAGAGACATCAGGCACAAAATCCCAGAATTATAGACTGAAATCTAGGCCAAAGTACAATGGGCTTCAAATTTCAAATTTCTCTTTCATAGGATTATAATTTAGAGGCCATCAAAGCCATCCCTCTTACTTTATCAATGAGGAAAATGAATCACAAAGAGTTGAAGTGACTTACCCAGGGTCATATAGCTAGGAAGTATCTGAGGCAGGATTTGAGCTCAGATTTTTCAGATTACAAATCTAGTGCTCTAAGCATTGTACCACCATTCCCATGTCTGCTATTTTATTCTAGCTGAGTCCAACTGTACTCCATGGAAGTGAGAGAAGTGATCATTTCTCCCTCATATTAATAACCATTTATCAATAGGGAGATCCAGGATTTTTCCCCTTTCTGTTTCTTCATTCAGAAATCAGCCCCTTGTAGGTTATTCAGCCAGCATTTGAAGGACATTGCTGATGATGAGATTACGGGAAGCAAACAGTGTCTACTCAGACTTGGGTGGGGGTTAGATTATGTGTCTAGATGGCCCAAGGTTGGGGGTGGTCTAGGAGTAAAAGTGGCATAATCAAACACTGTCCCCAAGTCCTTCATTAGAATAAGTCCACCTCTCATGATATTTATTCTCATTAATTGTCAATCAATCAGAGTCGATTGCCATCTGTTGGCAACACTCACTCTTCCAAGGATATATAAGCCTCAGAAAGACACCATGATTTGTCTTTGGTTCACTAGCAATGGTCAAATGACCAATCCATTTATTAATTACTTACTAACCATAATTAATAAAGTTAACTCCAAAATTATATCTCTTGAACTTTTCATACATCACAGAAAACTCAAGCCTTAAAGTTAGTTTCTGGTGTCCACAAATGGGCAAAAAATTTTTACGCAGCAGTCTAGTACATTTTCCTTGGAGGACCGAGGAGATCTGAGTGGTAGAGGCATTCCTTGCCAGTTAATCACACCCTGGGCAATCGAAGACGTTTTGGTTTTCCATTCTCTGAGATCATAAAGCTTAAAGACTGAAAAACATATATCCTGACCAGATCCAATGGAGCCTCAAATTCAAGAAACCATGGGATGAAAGCAGGTAATTAGGAGGGACATTTCCTGTGCTCCTGATTATTACAGGGGTGCTTAAGGGGAGCAAGGAGAATTCAAACTCAAACTAAGAACCTAGCACAACACACAGATTGCTTCTACAACTCATGTCAAAAGCAATGGATGTGGAAATGCTTTTCCTATTGATGTCAGGCTCCCTATCATTTTTTTTTCTAGATAATTAGGCTGTCTTTCTCTATAATTTTTGAGCTTTTCTGAAGATGGCTTCCTTCATGGAGATTTGCTAATTTAAAACAGGATTCTGGGCAGAGTAGCAACAAGTACCTTAATAGAGTGACCTTCAAACTGAAATAGAGGGGATGAAGAAAATAATCATTGTAGAAAGACTTGACAGTTCCACCTCTGGAGGATTTCTAAAGCAAAAAATCAAAGGTCCAGAGTTGGAAGGCAAGACCTAGGAGGTCACCCAGGCCAAGTCACTCATTTTACAGATGAGAAAACTGAGGTCAAAGCACTCTGCTCAAGGTCACTTGGAAAGTAGGCATCTGAGGCGGCTTTGGGACTGATGTCTTCCAACTCCAGAGCTAGAGTTTAAGTGGTCATCTGTCAATCACATCACTGTGGTCTCTTCTTGCCCATTTTTCTTGTCAGGATATAGGCCAAGCATTTACTTCATTGAGAGACATTACCCTCAAGGGCCGCAAGCCTATGCCCACATTACAGAATTTAGCAAACCTGAAATAGTGTGATAAAATGTACATAGGCCTGAACTTGTAGTCAGGAGCACCAGACTTCAAATGCCACTCCTGGCTCATATTAGCTGCATAAACCTGAGCAAATTGTTTGAGTCTCAGTTTCCTTATCTGTAAAATTTGTGTAATAACAGCACCTGCATCTCAGTGATGCTTGGGAGATCAAATCAGTCATCACACATAAAATACCATGCAAACCACCTTTGCCATATATACATAGTAGCTATTATCACAGGTCAGCAAAGAAGCATCAGAATAATGGTGGGTCTACCTACTTGTGTTATTTAAGTAAAGGGATTTGTGATAGTACTTTAGGATTAGATCCTAAAAACACTAGAAATTGTAGGGAAAAAAATATTCTTAAAGAGTCCTAGGTTTAGAGAAAAGTGAAAATTATGCAAGGAAAATAGACAACGTATTTCTGCAGGGTGTAAAAATGCATTATCTATTAGAAGTCTATCTAATAGCGTCTAATCGCTGTTAAATACTAATACCTGTATCTGTTAGATACACACAGCAGTTTGGTGCAAAGGACTAAGCATTGGATTGAAGTCCAGAACACCCAAATTCAAGTCCTCCTTCAGACACTTACTAGTTATTGGACTCTAATAGTTGCTTAAGCGGTGTTTGCTCCAATTTATCAGCAAAATCAGGAAAGTAATAACACCTATCTCTTAGGGTTCCTGTGAGGACAAAATGAAATACTATATATAAAGTGTATTGCAAACCTTCTATTCTATTACTACTACTACTACTACTACTACTACTACTACTACTACTACTACTACCACTACTTACTACTACTGCTAGTACTACTACTACTTACTACTACTACTACTACTACTACTAATACCACCACCATTACTACTACTACTACTACTACTACTACTACTACTATGCTGTTGCTCCTGCTACTACTACTACTACTATCTGTAAAATTGGGATAATAATAGCACTTAGAAGATCCTTGTGAGGACCAAATGAAATAACTTAAGCAAGGCATTTTGCAAAACTCAAAGGACATATTAATTCTGATTATTTTTATGATTACTAATATTTATTATACCTACAAAGACCTGATCAAATTACTAAAATTAGATATCATAAGCTAATTATCCTTCCTAAACTAAGAGATGGCATAACTCCCATGCTATAAACCCAATCCCTCAAATATTTTTGAGAATTCCACAAGAAGACTGTCCTGGAACCATGTCATTATCTTCAAATCAAAATCTTCCCCACAACCATCCAGACATAGATTTGATCTATAACAGTCTATAAGCAGCATTTCAACAGACCCAGCCATACTGAAAAGTCATAATGTTCAAACCGCAAGGAAGGAAGAAGGCTTTCCAAAAAACAGAAATTTAAGGGAGCAAAGTGAAACTATGTTGGCCACTGGAGTTGTCCCAAAGATGCTTGTAGTGAGCCCACAGAGGAAGAGTTTTTATATTTTTATTCAATTACAAAAAGCAGGGATTAAAAAAAGTCTACCTCTTCATTAGTCTTTATATAAGAATAATAATATGATAGTGACTTTTCTTTGGACCATTTCTATCTAAAAGAAATCTACCTGTGCATGAGTCCTTAAGTATATAAGAATAATAGTATAATAGTGACTTTTCTTTGGGCCATTTCTATTTGAACCCCATCAAAAACAATGAGAAAAAAGATATAACAAAAATCATATTTTGTATCTCAGTCAATACTTTGTCAACAACGTACTATGTGTTAGGCACTAGATGCTTGTAGTGAGCCCAAAGAGGAAGAGTTTTTAATATTTTTATTCAATTACAACAGGCAGGGATATTTTTTAAAAATCTACCTGTGCATTAGTCCACTAGGGATTATTCCTAGTGCACTAGGGATAACTGGTTATCATTCTTCAATTGTGTCCAATTCTTCATGACCTCATTTGGGAATTTCTTGGCAAAGATACTGGAGTGCTTTGCCATTTCCTTCTCCAGCTCATTTTACAGGTAGGGAAATTGAGCCAAGCAGGGTTAAGTGACTTCCCCGGGGACACACATCTAGTAAGTATTGAGGCCAGATTTGAACTCAAGAAGATGAGTCTTCCTGACTCCAGGCTTAATACCCTATCTGCTGTAAAGTATTGTCCTTTCTTCTCTCCCTTTCATCATCTCCCTTACATATCTCCTTCCTTCTTTCTACCTACATAGGCAGTACCCTAGTACAGCCCACCACCATCTCATTTATGGACTATTCAGGAGTGGAGAATCTGTAGCTTCTAGGCCACATGTGGCCTTCTAGGTTCTTGGGTGCAGCTTTTGACTGAGTCCAAGTTTTATAGAACAAATCATTTTATTAAGGGGATTTGCTCTGTGAAGTTTGGATTCAGTCAAAGGGTCCTACTTGAGGACCTAGAGGACCACACATGTCTCTGAGGCCACAGATTCCTTTCCCCTGCTTGCATCCCAGTTGGTCCTCATGCCTCTCTCCCTACCATATGGCATCCTATACACAGTTGCCATAATGGTTTTCCTAAAGCACAGGTCTGATCCTGATAGAACCCCATTATCATTGGAGTTAAATATATCATGTTCTCTTTGTCATTTCAGCTCTTCATAATTTGATCTCTTTCTGTCTTCCAAGATACACTTATACTTTATTCCCCTTTGCAGATTTTCTGATATGGGTAGAGTGGCATGTGTTATTCCTCCCAAGGAATCCATCATCTCCTGACACCATGACTTTCTACTGGCTATTCTCCAAGAATGGAATGACTTTTCTCCTCTACTCCCCTGAGTGGCTTCCTTCAAGACAGCTCAGATCCCACCACCTTTCCCACCCCTCCTTACTTCCATGTCTTATCTCTTTGATTACCTGCCATTGCTTTGTACCTTCCATTTGTGTGTGTATAGTTTATTTGGTTTTTTTGCATGTTTTTCCTAGCATTAGAATGTGAGATCCTTGAGGCTAGAAACTGTGTTTTTAGTCTTCAAATAAAGACTAAAGTATCCTCAGTGCTTAGCATGGTGCTAGGCACATGGTATGTGCTTAATAAATCTTTGTTGAAATCTTTGTTGATTGTATAGTGGACAAAAAATCATTTTATTATGAATGCAATCTACTGGGTAGGGATGGTCATGAAAAAGTATCCACAATTTCACAGGAAGCCATATGAAAATGAGTACTGAAACTACAAATGGCAGGGCTATAACCATCCCTACCTTAATTGGGATTTTGTCCAAAAGCACCAACATGCAATGGTATGGTTTCTCTTTCTAGTGGACTATCCCTGCCCCTCACCATGAGTTTTTCAATTTGTCAAAAACGCAAAAGGGTCCTACAATGGTTGCATTAAGAATACCACTTCTGGGGCCTAGGATTATGCAGTATGGTCTCCATCATGGTAGACCACTCCATATGCTGGCATGATTGCATCCTGTGACTACATAGTTATTTATACCACATTGGTCCTTACCCTTAATCTGCTTTTGGTACATTTCTATGTACATTATGACCAGATAAAGGGATTTCAGACTTCTTTAACATAGAAATAGAACCCTTATGGGTGAGGACAAGGTCAAGGGACCGTTCTTCTGTGTGGCTAAGGTGGAAATAGAATAATAGGTTATGGGAAATTAGGATATTTGAAAGAACAAATGTGTGTTTTAAAGTTCCCCAGTATGAGATCAGGAGTTAAGACGGAATTAGACACTGTAAGCTCAATAGTGAACTCTTTGGTAAAGGACAGCGAATGTCTTGGGGGCTGATAAAGTGCGGCAGAATCTTGATTAGGAGATGCATTTGAAACAAGTGATTCTTTAATGGGGAGAAGTTTTTGAGTGATGGTGGTAGATGGAGTCTGGAAGTCACCGTGGGGATCAAGGAGTATTCCAAATGCTTCTCCAAGACCAGTGAGCCATAGCAACAGGGTCAGTACAACCAGTCATGGAAAGGATGACCAGGGTTCCCATGTCTTTCAGGTACAGGCAGATTTTTATTGTCTCAACTTTTGTCTTGTCACTGGGCTTCAATGACTGGATGAAAGAGTGAGCCTGATGGCTTTGTGCAACTGCCTCACTTAAATCCAATTCATGAACTAGTGAAGACATCACCCCATGATGTCATTGTGTCATTGGGCTTCTTCAAAAACAAAGAATAAACAACACATGCATATATATATCCGTGCACATAAATGTAGGTATGTACATGCATACACACACATCTAATCAGCACCCCCACAGATGGATCAATTGGAAAAATCATTCAATTATTAATCAGTCCCACTCAGTTCAGTTCAGCAAGCATTTATTGGACATTTACCATGAGTTACATAAAAGCAAAACATTCTATCCCCTTAAGAAGCTGACATTCTATGCATGAATATACTCATACAAGAAACAGCTGTAGGAATGGATCTTACAATTTGGTCTCAGGTACTCTGCCTACCTGAATGTGAACAGGAGTCACGTGCAGACAGAACAAGACAAAACAAGGAAGATGAGATGAAACAATGACTTCATATTCATTGCCAGAAACAATTATAAAATAACACCTATAGGCATTATTTAACATTCATTTAATAGTCCATAAAAATATTTCAGTTTCCTATTAATTGAAGGAGAAATGGTATGGCACAATGAGTAGAAAGCTGATTTATAATCCAGGAAGGCCAGGGTCCTGGTCCAGCCTCTGATATGTACTAACTTCAGGCAAGACACTTAACAATTAGCGCCCCAGGCAACTCTCTTAAGAGTGCCAATCTGCATTGATAGAGGGAGTTTTCTAACCTGGGAGGTCCCAGTACTACTGAAATCTCAGGTTGGTCCCTATGTCCATCCTATTATATGCAAATATTAGGCTAACAGCTAGGGAGAATATAAGCAGGAAGGTGGGCACTGCTTTTGAGTAGCTTACCATCTAATAGGTATGGGAAGGAATATGCACAACTTAAAATAAGATGTGTACAGAAGATTCCCCTACAATTAACTTGGGTGTCTTCTGTGTCTTCCTGAACATCTGTAGGATCACAGGAAAGTCCATAAGTAAATCTACTGCAGAAGGGATCCTGCTATCCAGGTTCTAACCCATGTGGGAATTGAAATACAGGAACAATGGGGGGAGGTACAAATAAACACATGCCTATGCTTCTACTTTCCTGTCACCTTCTTTTCTGGGTCTCCATTTCTTAACCCAAGTTTCCAAATCTATTCTCCTTTTAATATAGATAAAGGTCTTAAAACTTAGAGACATCTTTTCAGAGGAAGCATATGCTCATGTATCTGACAATTTTTGCTTCTCTGGAATTCTTTGGTTTTTAACATTGACTTTGGTTCCAGTTTAAGGGAAATGGGTACAGACAGATGTGACCAAAGTAGCCTTTTCTAATTTATTTTTTCCTTCCCAAGATACTTGGGAAATGATCACAAGTCTATTATTCTGGCTCATTCTCCAATGGGGAAATGGTTAAATGACATGAAAAAACCAGTTACAAAAGGAGAAATGCAAATTATTAACAACCACATGAAAGACTCCTCTGAATTACTGTACAAATAAGAACTATGAGGATTCGCTCCATATCATTCAAATTGGCAAAGATGATGCAACGCCCAGACCCTTTGAGCCAGAAATTACACTGCGATGTGTCCATAGGAGGTCCAAGGCAGAAATAAAGATCCCATAGAAGCCATATTTGTAAGAGAGGGGAGGAAGGAATGAAGTATGAAGTAAATGGCCATGAACTACAGAATGATTAAACCAACCTGCCACAACAATGCAATGGAATATTGTGTTTCAAGAAAAGAGAGAATAATAATAACAATCACTTCAGCATTTATAGATTTGTAGGGTTTTCTAGGCACTTCACATGTGTTATCTCATTCAGTCTTCATAACAGCCATGTGAGGTAGGTTCTATTCTTATCCCCATTTTACAGATAAGGAAACAGGCAGAGATTAACTGATTGGCCCAGAGGCATACAGCCACCAATATCTTAGGTAGGATTTGAACTGTCTCCCTGATGTGGAATCCAGCATTCTACCCACTATACCGCCTAGTTTCCTGATATGACAAGGATGAAGAACTCAGAGAAACAGAGCAAAACTTCTATGAGCAGAACTAGGAAAAGAACAAACTACTTTGTTTAGAAATGCAAACAGAACCCAAAGCACTGAAGGGTATAATTGTAACAAACAAGTATGATCCCGGGGGACAATTAAAAATATACCCTCCTCACTTCACTGTGATGGGGCAGGAGGACTGCGGTTACTGAACGTTGAGTAGAGGCTCAGACATTCGCGATGTTTCAGTTTATTTTGCTGAACTACTTCTCTGTCTGTCTTGGTTTCTATCTCTCTGTGTCTGTCTCTTTCTCTACAGCAACTAGTGATGCGATTCATGGAGCCCTGGGCCTGAGTTCAAATATGACCTCCTAGACTTCTTAGCTGTGTGATCCTCAGCAGTCACAACTCACGTTTGCCTTCATTTCCTCTGCTTATTCTCACCTCCCCCACCCCTCACCCGTCTCTATCTCTGTCTCTGATAATGATGGCTTCTTCAATAGGAATTGGGGAGGGAGTTATTTAAAAGTGTATCTGATGAAATAACAAAATACATAAAAATATGATTCAGTGAGGAAAACCCCACTTCCCTTCACTGATGCCCGTTGGATGGTACAGGTCCATCTCATCAGAAGGTTAGCCATTGGGTGGCTAGGTGGCACAGGGAATAGAGCACCAGCCCTGGAGTCAGGAGGATCTGAGTTCAAATCCTCAGACACTTAACACAAAACCTAGCCGTGTGACCTTGGGCAAGTCACTTAACCTCAATTGCCCTCCAAAAAAAAAAAGCAGAAGGTTAGCCATCCCACTACACATGGCCATGCAGTGGTTTCCAGGTCAATTTCACCAGTAGCAAGGTATAATATACAGAGCAGTAACATTACCCACAGCTCCTCTCATACTTTAGAGTCACATATGCAGGAAATTAAGCAGCCCAGGGCTAGGGTAGGGGTGAGGAGTGTTCCAAGAAATGAGCAGAGGTTGGCCACTCCAATAGACACACTAGACGATTTGACAGCTGTTCATTTTTTTTTTTTTGCCTTCAGATGATATTACATATCATGTCAAAATTAATTGAAAACACTTTGCATTTAAAATATGCAATTGCACTAAGTGACACTGAAGGAAATATGACCAAGCTATTTTTATAAAACAGTCAGTGTACAATCAGGAATTTCAGAAATGCAATACCACATTGACGTTCATTTCATTTCTCTAAGTTCCAGTGCTTGAATTGATTTTTTGAAAAAACATCTTTGCTAAATTTCAAATGCAGGATATTGTGCTATTTTTTAGGAGGACAAATGACTGTGCCCAGATCTCTTTTATGTTCTTCCTTGGAAGAAACTGGACTTGAATGTGGTGTAGCTACAAACCCAAGAGTGGCAGAAGGCTGATTCTTATGGCTTGGGACAAATTAGAATACAACACAGTTTCCTTGGAATTAACACCTTTTCAGAAAGAGATACAACCCTGGAAGGGGAGCAATATGAATAGAGATTTCATTCTCAATTGTCTCTCATTTTGGGTGGACTGCTACTGTTCTGACATCTGTCTCTATGCTTTAGCATATCCACATCTTCTCCTCAATCTCATGTCTGCTTGCTGTAAATTTCAATCCACTGGAAGCAACAGAACAGACAAGTTTCCTACCCCAGTGCCCATTAAGGATCAGTGTCAACTGAAAACAACCATTCCGAGGGTTCTGGTTTTTTTTTATCGCAATTCCTCAGACATAACTTAAAAACAAAAATCCACTTACCTCTCAAGCCCCTGGCTATAAGCTTTAAGGAATTTGTCTTTTCCATGTTCCTGGCAGAATAGTGCATGAATATCCTAGAAATTCCTTTATAAACATAGTAATTTCCATGTCATATTAAGTCTAGCCACATGGAAGAGTGGATAACATGTTAGACCGAAGGTCAAATACAAACTGCAGGACTTCTTGGCTTTGTGGTGCTGGGCCAGTCACTTACTTCTGCTAGCCTCAGTTTCCTTATCTGTATAATGGTGACTAATAATATTTTTAACACTGTCACCTGAGGGTTGTTGTAAAGATCAAATGAGATAAAGCATAGGAAGCACATTGCCTATGTTCATGCCATATAAGAATGGCAGCTGTTATCATCCTGGATTTCTTTGGCAGAAACAATAAAACATCTGTTCTGTCCCCCTTTTGTATCTATTTTTATATGTTCCATTTCCAGGGACAACTGATCCAAATTAAAAAGGAATAATGTCGTGAGGTGGTGAAAGAAATTTGGATTTGTAGTTAGAGAGCTAGGTTTAAATATTCCACCACTATGAGTGTAATGTTGGGCAAAGTATTGGAACTCTTTCAGCCTCCTCTTCATCCTCTATGAAAGAAGGGGTTTGGACTACACTGACTTCAAGGCATCTTACAAGTATTAGTAGTAGTAGTAGTAGCAGTGGCAGTAATAGCCGTAGTAGCAGTGGCAGTAGTAGCAGTGGCAGTAGTAGTAGTGGCAGTAGTAGTAATAGTAGTAGTAGTAGTAGTAGTAGTAGTAGTAGTAGTAGTAGTAGCAGTAGTAGTAGTGGCAGTAGTAGTAGGAGTAGTAACAGTAGTAGTAGTAGTAGTCATAGTAGTAGCAGTAGTAGTAGTAGTAGTAGCAGTGGCAGTAGTAGTAATAGTAGTAGTAGTAGTAGAAGTAGTAGTAGTAATA
>CM053592.1:5509359-5532272 GCA_028646515.1 Pseudochirops corinnae
AAACCTCATTCCAAGGATGAAAGGAAACTGCTCCATTTTCCAGTTCTAAACAATCCCGTTCCATAGGAGAGAGAGCTGGGAGATGGGACAGTGAGCCAGAGAGGAGTCACCAAAGCTTGCTGACATGGAGGTCAAAGCCTGATGAGCCCCTTCCATCTTCACTCTCACTGTTCTCACTCTTTTTTTGTCTTGATTTCCATTTCCCCCTCTCCGTTTTCAATTCTCCCATTGTCACTGTTGCCATCAACACTTTTCCACTCCCCCATCTCTTTAATGCCATACCTACTTCTATAAGAACATCCAGGACTATAATGTTAGAGTCCGTTCTATAATAATCTTCTAGAGTAAAATCCAGGACTATGGTGTTAGAGTGAGCAGCCCTACTTTCCTCAATAGAGAAAAGAGTTTGTTATTAAGAAAAAAAAAAAAAGCTTAGCTGATCTTTTCCCTCTTTCTTCTTCTTGTTGTACTCCTTTCAGTTTTATCCTTAAATATCCTGAGTATGACTTTGCTTAGTTGGGTGCCTTGCCAAGCTTTCTTTAAACTGATTACTCTCCACAGCTTCTCTCTGTTTTATGATATTGTTCATTGTCTTCCATCATCCTTCTCTGTAAGATTTTTACAAATGAGTCGACATGTTAAATTAGTGTTGCCTTTGGTTGCCATAAACCTCTGCTTGGCATGTAAGTCAAATAAATATCTGCTGACTAAAAAAAAAAAAAAAAAAAAAAAAAGAAAGTCTTTCAAATACTTCAAGACAACTATCACATCCACCTCTTTTCATACATGTTTCCTCCAAAAGACCCTCTTAATAGTAGATTTTAAACTCCATTATTACACTAGCAAGCTCCTCTTCGAGTCCTGAGAGATCACAGTATCTTGGGACTCCAGTCTAAGTAGCCAGAGCAGAAAAGATCAAATCTGAAGGGCATGGGGGGAAATAGCCTGTCGGGGTTGCCTTGTTTTTTCTTGTCACATAACATAGACAATAAGGACTTCAGAAAGTCTGGCTGGAATAGTTAAAAGGGACTTCTAAGTTAAATTTGTGGGTAGAAAGAGGCAGCTAATTTTCTCTCTGCCAGCAAGTGCCAGTTCTTGCCTTTTTTCTATGGCACATTGTGAGTCATATAAATTAATGGGGTTATGAAGAAGCCAAACTCATAATAAACTTTAATGAAAAATCTGCCCGAGCCCTGTGGAAAAAGTGACTTTCTTCCTGCAAACCATGTCTGAAAACTGTAAGGCTTCCTGTGAATCAAAGTCACCAATGAGATCGGCTAATTCTCCTTTCAGCTTGATCTTCTTTATTTAAAACTCTGTGTCTGAGTTTTGCTCTTACTCACAGAGTGGAAGGAAAAATGAAGTCATAGCATCTTATTTTCCAAACTGGATGAATTTCAGGATCTGGTGGTGAGGGCTGAATTCAATACAATTAGTGGTTTTTCTTTTGGGTCCTCAGTCACATCCATCTCCAGAATTTATTTTGAGCCCGGTGATTTTCCTTCCTTCTTTAGAATTATTCTGAATGATTCAATAGCCTCCCATGCACAATTAGAAATCTTACAGATGGTGATGACAGCACAATTAACTTGGACTCAGATTTCAATGTCTGTTTTAATTTTTACTCATGGGTGATCTTTCTTTTCCTCACCTAACGGGTTCTTTTTTTAATTTTTTAGTAACTTAAGGCTTTCCTAATTCCTAGATTTTAAGGGATTTCCTCACATCAGAAGGTCAAATACTGCATGCTTATATGTAGATTAAATTAGTTCTTAGGTGAAATACTGAAGTATGTATGAATGTAGTATGAGATTTTTCTAGGCAACAGAAATGCTCCCCTTTCTCACATCTCCCTCTCTCCCCACTCTTGTGGCCATGATTTGTAATGGTTTATGTTCTGGACTTGGATTCAGGAAGATTAGTACTTAAATTCTTGCTTTGACACTTACTATGAGGTTGAACCTTGAAAAGTGTCATAACTTTTTGGAGCCTTGATTCCATCTATAAATTTGGGGGATGTGGATAGATGTACCCTTGCTTCACAAGAGTCACCTGAGCATAGTGGATGTAGGGTCAGCTTCAACAGAAGGAAGACTGGCATCTGACATATCCTAGCTGCCTCATCTAACAGCAGGATGTTTAACCTCTCCATGTTGCAGGTGGATTCTCTAAGATGATGAGTTACGCACCAATTGCTGTTGTGCATCTGTTGGTGGAAGGGTTTCCAGACTGGGTTTACTGTATCAAGTAAATGATGTGACTGGACCCCTCTGTTCCCATGTCCAAGAAAGGAAAAATAGAAGTAATAATCCTCACCTTATGGGAATACTATAAGAATCAAAGAAGATGTTGTAAATAGCATTATAAAGCATTAAAGAGATATATCACTTTTAGCTGCTTTAAAAACAATAGTCGTTATTGTAACGAGGGGAATAAACAGTGAGCATGCACAATATTCTCTGTCGCTGCCCATCTACATGCAGCCTCATTTAGCTTTGTTCATGGCTACATTTAACAGAGGGACCCTTCCCCTCACTGTTCCATAGCACACAGAAGCTTCCACTGAATGTTTCCTGTGGTCATTTTTGTCCTCTGGTGACAAAAAAAATCTTTTAGTTAGCTTCTGATTCAGAACTGAGTGTTCATGCAAAAGACCCAAAGTGATAAATTTTTGTGTTTTCCCTTATGACTATCAAGTGAGAAGGAAGAAATGTTTCAAAACTCTTTGAGGGGAGAGAGGTAGCAGCTACAGTTACACTAAGAAAAAGAAAGGAGGGAGAGAGAAAGAAAGGAAGGAAGGAAGGAAGGAAGGAAGGAAGGAAGGAAGAAAGGAAGAAGGAAGGAAGGGAGAGATGGAGAGAGGGAGGGAGGGAGGGAAGGAGGGAGGGAAGGAGGAAAGGTGGAAGGGAGGCAGAAAGGAAGAGAGGCAGGGAGGAAGGAAGGAAGGAAATGAGGGAGAAGGGAAGAGAAAGAGGAAGGGGAGCTTGCAAAGCCCTCTACACCTTGACATGGTGAGGGGCAGTGCTGTTGCCACTACAATGGTTGAACCAAAGGTGTCCTAACGAATCTCTAGACGCGCCCCCCTTCAAAAAAGTAGCTGGAAAAGAATAGAGGGTGAGGGAACTGGGACTTTGACTGGTAATGAAGGAAGAAATATGAGGAATTCACAGGAATCCCTCTCCCAATTTCCTTTCCTATCTGTCCCCACCCCTACGCTTCTCCATGCCCAAAGAGGGCAAAAAAGCTAAGCCTTGATAATGGGCATTCTTATTCAGATTCAGGCTGGAATAAATGGTGTATGAAAGCCCTCCAGGTCCAGAGACTCAAACTCAAAAAAGCAAGAAAGTCTTGTTCCTTGCTGCTTTATCCGTGATACTAATTCTGTTATTCTATGATATCATTGGGGAAAAGGGGGGGGGGGGGGACTGGAATTTGAGAGCAAAATATGAAAAAAAAAACTAGGGCTATTTTATACTGAAGATATCACACATAATAAAGTAACATGTATAATTTTGTATTTATTATTTTAGAAGGGAAGACTTGATTAAGTTTGAAATGTTTTCATAGCATCCTTATCTACCCACATTACTCAGAATATGGTCTCCATAAAAGGTTGCTTGGGAAACACCACTACTTCTTATATATTCTCTGTGTCTCTGTCTCTCTCTCTGTCTCTGTCTCTCTGTCTCTCTGTCTCTCTCTGTGTCTCTCTCTCTCTCTCCATTCTTTCTTTACTCATGCTAATGCTAACACTTGGGGAAATATTTCCAAACCTTCTAATCATTCCCAGAAAATGATTTATTTAGAAATATTCGATGACTATATTTATATTTCTGCGTGTCTGTGTGTTTTCTTCTGATGATTTTATTCATTAGTGACCACTGGAATCACATGTGGTCTGTGTTAATGATTTTATCCATCTACCCTCTATTTCTTCTCTTTCTAACCTTTGGGATGGCACCATTATTCTTTAATAATATCCTGAAGAGAGGGTTATGCTTTGTAGAGAAAGGAACAGCAGGAAAAAATTAACAACTAGTAAACAAAAAATATGAAACATAAAAATATTCCTGGAAGTGAAACTCAAAATACTCAAATAATGATCTATAAATACAATTAAAATCCATAAATAAACTACTTCATGATGATTTTTATATCAACAATACATATGTTTTTAACTCGGCATGTTGGAACTACATATATGTGTGATTTAAGGGAAAGAGTGCTAAATCTAGCATGAAAGGGCCTGGTTCCTAAGGCAGCTCTGGAAATGACTTCATGTGTGGCCTTAGATCAGTAACTTGCCCCTTCTGGACCTCAATTTTCAGTGAGTATGAAGAGGGAATTGGACTAGATGACTGAAGTGCCCTTATGGTTCAGTATCTCATCATCTAGATCAGAGAGCTTAGACCTGTCTTTAGTCTGGTAGAAATCTTGAACTCCTCCACCAATGTGCTTCCCTCAGTATCTAACAGACGTCAAAGAGACCCAAATGAATTTGACATTGAAACACAAACAAGCCGTGACAGGGCAGCCAGAGACTGTGAAGAAGTGAGGAGATTCTCAATCTTTTTGTTTTACCTTTCTAGCATAAATATTTGGGACTAAGATAATTTTCTAATAGGAAATTTTTTTTAGGTTTATGTTTTGAAAACATTTTAAAGTTTGTAAAGCACTTTCTTCATAACTGCTGTGTGAGGTAGAGAGTGCAAGTATTAATGTTTCTTGTTTACAAATGAAGCAGCTCAGAGGGAGGTGATTTTCCCAGGGACAAACTCCTTGGAACATTCAGAGCCAAGATGGGAAGCCAGATTTTCTGATTCTAAGGTCTTGAGAATCTTTTTGCTATGTTGTATTTTCTCTCCTCAGCATGTGGAGAATGTAATTATGCCCACTGGTCATAGGTTTATAGCAAGTTTAAAGTTACTATGAAAATCAAACATCGTAAGCAATCAATCTGAGGATGGAGACATCTTGGAGCAAATAAATGCCAGTCCCCCTCTTTGTTTAAATGTTTTCTTATTTTACTATTTACACTGATTTTATTTTCAGTTCCCAATTCTCTTCCTCTCCCACCCACTAAGAAGCATGCCTATCTCCTCACTTTAGTCCCAGGAGACTGCAGAGGATGGGATGGGGTACAGAGAGTTCAAGTCCCTTACCAGCTCAGACCAAGTCTGTCCTCAGTCACATCCTTCCCTAGGGATCTGAATTAGGTAGAGACTACCACCGAGGCTGGAGCACAAGCCACCTTGACACCAATCTCAGTTCCCGCTGGATTCCATCTCACTTTCTTTTTCCAGGTAACTTATAGTCTGCAGTCTGCTCTGGCACTGCTAGAGTTATTCCAAGATTGCAGCCAAATTCCCAGTCCCAAATCTCCCCATCTTGAGTTCTACTGATACTTCCCATCCAGGGTAAGATAAGGTTTTGGTGTTTGCTTGAACTACAACTCTCAGATCTCACACAGTCAGATGGCAGAGTTGTTCGCTGACCATGGAGAAATCAGTACGGCTATCCCAGTATGCCATGCCCTGCCTACCCTTGTTTCTTGTATGGTATATAGCACTCTTGGGCTACCAAGTCATTTTTCATTGCTTGTTGTGAACGTTGACTAAGACAGTAATTAGACTCTTTTGGTCTTATTATGACAATTAATTTAGATTGGTTAAACATTTATATGAAATTTAGAGGTTCTTGAAAGAGGTCTTCCATGCATTTTTTTGCCTCTTCCTTCTCTGTAACTGACATTGAACTATAAACTGCAATTATCTTGAGGCTGATGTTTTTGTCAATAATAAGTCATGTGTCCAAAGGCAACAAGTAACTTAATTTTATGGGACATTTGGTAAGCTTGAATTGCAGTGTTCATGATAAAGTATTTTCTTTTAATGTAGGGGAAGTTTAATAAATCCTTATTCAACTGTTGAACTGAATGTTCTAATATTCCCCTGTATGCTTTTGGCATCCTTAAGGTTTTTTGTTGTTTATTTGTTTTGTTTGGTAACTAGGCCTTGTGGTTTGGTTTTAAACTATCCTAGACCTCAAATTATGCAAAAGCATGTTTACTTAAACTTACTAATGCTGCAATAAATCTGTTTCTTCACAATCATCAAAGAGAAATTTATTTTTTCTTCGACAATGCATTACATTCTGTCTCTTTGTTGTAATTCAATGTCATTTCATGAAGTCTCCAGTGGAGTGTCCAAAGGATCTGTGCTTGGCCCTGGGCTAATTAACCTTCTTATAAATGACTTACATGAAAGTATAGATAGATGAGTATTACCATTTGCAGATTACACAAAGCTGAGAGGTATGGTGAATATACAAATCAAGAGTATTCATAAAAATTGTAAATGACTAGGGCTTTGGGTTAAATCTGTTGTTCTCAAAGAGGACTCATGACATCAGGAGAGTAATGTCTTGACTTGTGAGTGACTTGAATTTAAGTGAGGCAGAGCTGGGCAAAGTCACCAGCGTAACTCTTTCCTCCACAGTCATCCAAGACATAGGTCAGGATGACTAGAGATGGCCCGGGATGCAATGGGGGACCTTGGTCTGTTTAAGCAAATCTTTCTCAGGTCTCAGTTTCTTTGAGGCAACACCTATTCAGTATTTAAAGGCTAGGTAACAACTGAGGCAAAAGATGGCCTTGTTTGCCTTCACAAAAGAATCAGTCAAGGCAGGAAAGATCTCCAGAGTTTTTTAAATCTGTTCATGTGAATAACAACCTTAATGGCTTTCAGTTTCATCACCTATGAAGTAAAGGATTTGAGTTAGAAGATGTATAAGATCTTTTCTAGGTCTAAATCCATGAAATTTAATTTCTTTTTTGCTTTTTTGGAGGGGCAGGGCAATTGGGGTGAAATGACTTGCACAAGGTCACATGGCTAGTAAGTGTTAAGTGTCTGATGTTGGATTTGAACTCAGGGTCCTCCTGACTCCAAGGCTGGTGCTCTATTCACTGTGCCACCTAGCTACCCAAGTAAATGAAATTCAATAAGAATAAGTATGTCATACCTTACGTTCAAAAATCACTATCATAATTAGATGATGTGAGAGGCATGGCTAGACAGTGGTTTTGGAAATGGATATAGCACGTTCAGTGGACCTTAGGCTCTATATATGATAATAGTCTTATATTTCAGCCAGGCAAGTCCATGTAACTTTAGGTTTCACTAATAGTTTCCAGAAGATTGTTATAACCCCACTGATCAGTCTTGAATATTGGGTTCAGTTCTTGGTTTTGTATACTAGGGAAAATTTAGAGCCTTCAGAAGAAGAAAGTCAGGAAGGTGAAGAGTCTAAATCCATGCTGTTGGTGGATTAGTTCAAAGGAACAAAAATTGTTTCCCCAGAGAAGAGGAGATTTTAGGGGACCATGTTATCTCTGTCTGAGTGTTTGAAAGTCTGTTAGGTGCAGCAGTTAAGTGGCACAGTGGATACAATACTGGGCCTGGAGTCAGTTTGAATCTGGCCTCTGATACTTACTAGCTATGTGACCCTAAGCAGGTCACATAACCCTGTTTGCCTCAGTTTACTCATCTGTAAAATGAGCTAGCAAAGGAAATGGCAAACCATTCCAGTATCTTTGCCAAGAAAACTCCAAATGGATTCACAAAGTCAGTCATGACTGAAACAACTGAACAATAAAGGAAAAATGTACAGTGGTCCATAACCACCAGCCTGTACTTAAGCAGAGAAAGAAGGAGCTGCCTTCTCTTGTGTCTTCTTTGGGGTCAAGTTTGGCTATTATGTCATAGCATCATTTTGACCATTTAATTGTGTTCTTTACACTTGCACTTGTGGTCCTTGTGTACGTTTCTCTTCTGGTTCTGCTTTCTTCATTGAATCAATTCAAGTTTTTACATACTTCTCTGTATTTATCCTGTTCAACCTTTTCTTTTTCATAGTATAGTAAGATCCCATTACATCCATGTGCAGAAATGTGTGTAGGCATTTCATAACTAATGGCCGTTTACTTTGTTGCAGGGTTTTGGTTATAAAATAATTATTTTGTACAAAAGTTTTTCAGTTTTGTGTAATTAAATGATATTTTAATCTTTCTTTTTCTGTCACTTGTTTGGTTAAGAATTTATCTACTGCACATTTCTCAAAAGTGTATTTTTTCTTCCTTTCTAATTTTTTATGGTATAATCTTAAAAATTAAGGTCTTATATTCATTTTTAATTAATTATGAGAGATAGTATAAAATATTACTCTAAGATTATTTTATGCCAGACTGCTTGCTAGTTTTCCCCCAAGTTTTTAATCAAAGGTCATTCTTTTCTAGGTTACCTGAGTTTTTGAGACTTTTGAACACAGGATCTTTGAGTTCCATTATTTCTCATTCTTCCTTGTCTAACCTGTTCCATTGATTTACTTTTTCTGTTTTAACACATCAAATAATTTACTGATTTCTGATATAGTTTAAAGTCTGTTATCTTCTTTTAATTCATACTTTACCCTAAATAATATCCCATGATATTCCAGATATTTTCCATTCTAAATTAATCTCATTATTATTTTATCTAGCTCTCTAAAGTATTCCCTTGGTTGCCTAATTGGTATACTATTAAATTTGTGAATTAATTTAAGTAGAATCATAATTTTTATTATATTGGCCAAGGTCAACCATGAGCACAGAATATGCTCCAGTTATTACTCATTCATTATTTCCTCAATAAGACTTTTGTAATTGTTTCCCTAGTGGTCTGGGGTGGGTTTTGGTAGGTTTACTCTTGTTCATTTTATGCATTATAAATTTATTTTGAATTAGACTTTTCTTTCCTGTTATTCCCCCCTAGCTTTTGTTATTGTGATATAAAAAAAAAAAAATGTTGATTTCTGTGAGTTACTGAAGTCATTAGTTATCTCAATTCACTTCTTTGCTGATTCTGAAGAATTTCCTAAGGAAACTATTAGCTTATCAGCAAATTGGTATATGTTTGTTTCCTTTTTGCCCGTCATATGCTTAATTTCTTTCTCTTGGATTGCTATGATTAGCATTTCCAGAAATGATTTGAATGACATTAGGTAAAGGGGATATACTTTCTTTCCTCTTGCATTAACTGGGAAAGTTCAAAGGGTTTCTCCATTCCATATTTGTGTATTTAGGGCAAGGGGGTTATTCCTGAAAAAAAAAATCCCTCAGGTAGTATGTAACTGAAAAAGGTAAGAGGTAGATAATGAAGTATTAATCTAAATGTAAAGATGCAGGCAGTTAGTGGGCCTGGAATCACAATGACTCATCTTTCTAAACTCAAATCTGGCCTCAAACACTTGATAGCTGTGTGACCCTAGGAAAGTCACTTAACTCTCTTTCCCTCAGTTTCCTCATTTGCAAAATGAGCTAGAGAAGGAAATGACCAACCACTCCAATATCTTTGCAAAAGAAAACCCCAAATGAGGTCACAAAAAACACATATGACTAAAAATAACAGAAAAAGTAAAAGATGTGCATATGCCCTACACAACTTTATAAAATGTGAAAAAGTTTGTTCATTATATTTGAAGGTGTAACTACTTTTAGCAGGTTAAAAACTAGTAACCTTCCAGTGACCTTGAAAAAAGAATTATGTGAGCTCTGCAGTTGCTGTAGACCAGACCCAGTCGGGGTGCAAGAATGGAGTATCTGAGAAGGAATTGCTCTTCTCTTGAGAAGAGGGAGAGGATTTCTCTTCCCAAAACTCTGAAATCTTTTAAAGTTCTTGGTCTTTGCAACATTGTTACATCATATAAATGTTTGTCCTAATTATGCTCATTTCATTCTGCATCAGTTTCTAGAAATCTTTCTAGGTTTCTCTGAAATTGTTTCTTTTATTTTTTCTCATAGCATAATAATCTTCCATTACTTTCACATCACAATTTATTTAGCCATTTTCTAATTAAAGACACCTAACTTGGAGCTTAACTTGGAATACTGTGTGAGTTATTAGTCACATTTAATTTCTAGGGAGGTGGAGTCAAGTGAGTGGTCAAAAAAGTGAAAGTCAGCATTTTTGCACAGCTCACCCATCGCACCTTTTTTTACAACAACTTAGAAAAAATGTCAGACTGAATTCTGAACATGAAAGTCAAGAAAAATCAAAGTGAGTATTGTTTTTTCCAGCCAAGGTTACTTAGAAATAAAAAAAAAAAATAGAGACACTGGGGTGGAGACTGACCAGGAACTCAATTCAGTGGCAGTGGTAGCAGCATTGTGGAATCCAGAGACTGCATAAAAAGGATAAGGATAAACACTGTGGCAGGAAGCACCTGGGCAGAAAGAGATCCCAGGGTACCCTTGAACTACTGCTAGGAGTAGGGATGGGTGCCAGCTGGCAACTCTGCTACATATCACCCAGTTCTGGATCACAGTTCTAAGGCAGAGAAGGACTGTTGCAAGCAAGAGGGCTTTTGGTTGTGCATAGTGCAAGGTAAAAATTCCAGAAACATAGTTGTCCCTCAGATAAGAGCAGAGTGGACTCTGATAACATTAACTCCATGCATCAGATTGCAGTGTAATAATCAGAGATGGGAGACCAAGACAAAAGGGAAGCCAACAGTTCAATCACTTTGAACCTGCATTCCTTCTTGTGGGCTATGACTAAATCTAGCAACAGTATGTGGAAATTCAACCACACCAAGCCAACAGCCCCAAACCTGGGTCAGAACTTGTAGAATAGAGACAAAGAAGACAGTGACCAGGCCTCTTCTCAGATCACACCATGTTGGAATCACCAAAAACTTGCAAGCCTCTGGCATGAGCCATGAAAATAACAGAAGAACATAAAAAGACAGAGGCTCAGGGCAGGCCATCCCACCATGACCCTTCCTAGAAAGAGCAGAGTTCAACACATACATAAACTTCAAGGTCAAGAAGGATGCTGGAAGAATGAGCAAACAAAAAAAAATGATCTGCCCATAAAGAACTCCCAAGGTTACACAAAAGCTCAAGGCACACACCCAGAAAAGACAATGACTGGAAAATTTCATGAGCAAAGTCTTCAGGAAAACTGTAGTAGGTCATAAATTTAAGTTCTGCCAGAGTACAGTCTAGTTTTCCTAGCAGTTTTCTGGGGGGCTGGGGAGCAGGGAGCATCAAAGAGTGAGTCCTTACCCCAGAATCTGGAGCCTTTGATTTGTTGGACACTAGATTATTTGGTGCAATTGCTTTTGTGTGTTATATGCCAAATCTATGCCACCAGTTGGCATTTTTAAAAGAATTTTGGCGATTAATGCTTTGCGATAAAGTTTGAGATCTAGTATGGATACCCCCACCTTCCTTAATGTTGTCTTCATTATGTCCTTGAGAGTCATGACATTTTTTTTTCTCTTGAGAAGAACTTTGTTATTATTTTTTCTAGCTCCATAAAGCAACCATTTGGTTGTTTGAGTGGTATGACACCGATTAAGTAACTTAACTTAGGTAGCATTGGTCTTGTTACCATATTGATTAGAATTACCCATGAAAAATTATTATTTTCTATTTAGGTCTGTTTTGATTACTTTAATATGTTTTATTGTTACATTCAAGAGGTGTATGGGGGTGTTCAGCTAGGACTAGCACCTCTGGTGAAAGGGCTTAGCCAGTCCTTTTCCAGGCTGCTCACCCACCTTCGGTGTCCAGTTACTACCCAACTCTCACCTGTGGCTACAAGCTGTAGCATGTGCACTCGGGCCACACCCCAGTAAAACAATCTTGTCAGATGGGCTAAATCAGGTTGAGGGTAACTGATAGGCCTTAGATTTGTTGGTGAGTCAGGAGGAGGCCTACGCCAAGCGTGTGAAGACTTCTCTAGGCAGAATGATTGGATGAGAACAATTTGTTCCAATGACCATAGAGGAGCCTGAAGCAAGTACTGTGAGTGCTCATAGCTTTGTCAGATATCAAAGACACCAAGGTCACTCACTGAATCCTGAGCCACCACTAGTTGACCTAAGTTTTCTCTTGTCACTGGACTTCACTTACTTGGGAAGAAAGTGAGGTTGATGATTGAGCAACTCTGTCTCACTTAAATGTCTTTGGCATTTTTGATATGTGACCAAGCTCTAAGCACTCCACAGTCACTGCTTTGGGTGCCTTTGTAACCACTGCAGCAATCTTCTCATCTGCTCATTCTGCTGGGGGAAATCTGCACATACTTGGAGACATTAGCCTAACTCACTGCCACCTTTGAGGCCCGTTGGTTACCCTTAACCTGGCTAGGCTGTTTAAATCCGATTCCCCTTTGACTCATGGGGAAAATGCTTGGTGTAAGAAGAGTCTCGTTCCTAGTGTGGTTCATTAACTCCCCTTTCCTCTGATGGTTGAATCTGAAATGTAGCTGACCAGCACTTCTTAAAGCATGTCCTCCGTTTGGGCCTGCCAAGCAGAAGAACCTTGGTGATTGAATAGTCTGTTTGTCACTGGAGGAATAGCATTATTAATTTCTGAAAAGCTCTTTCCTGAAATGCTGGTCAGAAGTGGATGAATTCTTTGGTTGTCATGGCCTATGGAATAGTTCACACGTAGGATACATGACATTGTTTTCCATGTTACAAAAGAAAGATGATGCCATCATTTTAAACTATATTCACTTTTCCAAGGATGCTTTGAGAAAAGAAACTTAAACGGAAGAGAAAAGGAAATGGAGGGCAGGGAATCTGTTTGTTGGGAAATTGCATTCTCATTATTTTTAGTCTCAATAAAAAGTACTGTCAAAATCTGTTTTAAATAGTATCACAGCCCAATATTATATGTATCTGGAAATATTTGATTACCCTCAAGGACAAATGAGGTACTCGTTTCTTAGATCAGTCAAACCTAAGAAAATTCAGGCATGAATTGGTCTATATTTAACCCCAAGCACTCTAAAACATTTCTTCAGACTTTTCCTCTCAGTTTCTCCAAAAATGAAAGTGGAAGCTACAGTCAAGAGAAAACAGATGTGGAGAGCTCTGCTTGGATGCAAAGGGATGCGAAGGGTGAGTGGCTTTGCCAACCCTATTATCTTTATTTCTAACCCACATATCAATTCCTGTTTTTCTTCTTCTTTTGCCAAAATACACATCTTACTATGGGATTTCATACAGAAAAGACATAATCATAGTATATAATTTAAAACTCAGCACATCTAAGCTTGAGGTCAGTTGGATCCCAAATGCTAGGTTTTCAACCAGTAATTGACCATGGGGTTTTGCTATATTATAGCATGGATAAACGGCATTGTTGCTGGAAGCTACAGAAGCAGATTTAAAGTGATCCATGGGGTTCATCTCCCAGAATCTCCCCTTTCCATCATCCAAAATAAACTCAAGTTGAAGTCTAAGTAATGTTTCAACACTTCAAGTAACTCCTATTTTTTTGCAATGTGCCTATCCAAGTACCAGTGGAGCTGTGATCCTATAAATGTGGGCATTTCTTCCAACGATGCAGGGAACAACCTGACACATTCTTTCTATCCTTGCTGATCCATTCTGTCTGAATCTAATACACACTCTGTGTGTGTGTGTGTGTGTGTGTGTGTGTGTGTGGTTAAGACAGGAACCCAACATATTCATCATTTGATAGCTCATGTATATCAATGACACATGAACTTGGACAACTAGAGTTGAATCCATTGGTACCAATGCAGATGGTAATTCTTCTAAGACTTATATTTTTTAACCTCACATGAAAAAAGTGGTATTTAGAAAGGCAACAGGAGCTTATCTAGCTATTCATGAAGCCCTTTGCTTTTATTTCTCCTCATTTATCCAGAACACACACACAGACATGTGTATGTGTGTTTGTAACTGACAGTGTGTGTGTATAATTGACAGAAGTATCTTCAGAACTAACTTTTTCTCTTGTTCTTCCCAATCCTTCTTATCCTCTTACTTAGATGAATAGCTTATTAATGTGCTACAATGAAAAGACCATTGTCTTTAGAATCAGATTAATCTTTCCTGAGGCAAATCACTTAACTCTTTCTGAGTCTTATTTTGTTCATCCATAAAATGAAGGTAATGAAATTTGTATCACTGACGTTAACATGGCATGACACGACATGACAACATAACATACATAACATAACATAACATAACATAACATAACATAACATAACATAACATAACATAACATAACATAACATAATATAACATAACATAACATCTACTGAATGTTGATGGCAGTACAAGATTTGATTTAAAGCAGCAGTTTTCAGCCTGTGGGTTGCGACCTCTTTGGGGGTTGAAAGACCTTTTCACAGGAGTCACAGGGGTCACTAAGACCATCAGAAAACACATATTTTTGATGGTCTTAGGAACCGAGACACTGCTCCTTTATCTGTCTCCAGGCAGGTCTGCCCACATGCAGATATGCCCACAAATGACTATTAAAGGGTTGCGGCATTAGGAAGGTTGAGAACCACTGATTTAAAGCTTCCTGGATGTTATGCTCAGGACACTATTCTATATATATTCATGTGTTTATCTTCTAGGGTAATCTAAACTTTCAGGTACTCAAAATAAATGTTGTTTCCCGTCCTTTTTCCACTTGTGTCCAACTTTTTGTCAATCCATTTGAAGTTTTCTTTTTAAAGTTGTTTTTAATTTCTTTTTGCTTTTAGGAGCGGGAAGGCAGGGCAATTGGGGTTAAATGACTTGCCTAAGGTCCCATGACTAGTAAGTGTTAAGTGTCTGAGGGCAGATTTGAATTCAGGTCCTCCTGACTCCAGGGCCAGTGCTCTATTCACTGCACCACCTAGCCGTCCCAATTTGGGGTTTTCTTGACAGAAATAGTTGAGTAGTTTGCCATTTCCTTCTCCATTTTATTTTACAGATGAGGAAACTGAGGCAAACAGAGTTAAGTAACTTGCCCAGGGTCACAAAACTAGCTAGTGTTTCAGGCTGGATTTAAACTCAGGAAAATAGTCTTTCTGACTCCAGGCTGGATACTCTATCCACTACACTTGTAAAATAAATGTTACAAATCTGACAACTTTCAAATGGAAATTTATAGGTGAAATGGACACAATTTGTATATATTATTTCCTTGTCCAGCAAAAATACAGCTCCATAAGTGGGATAGAGGATGTTGCCAAATCCCTTCCTCTGATGATAATTATTCTATCTAAGGAAGGGAAATAGACACAATGACTTCGTAAAATTCCCTACGTTTCAGTGGAAGGAAGGAAAGGAGTAAGAGAGGAGAGGAGGGGAGAGGATGTGAGAGGAAAGAAAAGGAGAGAAGGGAGGAGGGAAGAGATAAAGAGGAAGAAAAGGAGAAAGCAAGGAAGGAAAAAAAGAATCATTTTTAAGCACTTCGTATATGCCAGGCACTTAGTTAAACACTTTATATATTTTGCCTTATCTGATCCCCACAACAACTTTGGGAGGTACGTGCTATTACTAACCCCATTTTACAGTTAAGGAAACTGAGGCAGATAGGGGCTAAGTGACCTGCTCATGGGGACACAGGTAGTAAGTCATTTTACCTTGGAAGCCAGATTTGTGCTGTTTTCCCAGCTCGAAGCCCAACCCAGCTGCCTGCAATAATGGAAAAGGTAGTCTTTTCACAAGACAGAACATTTCTAATTGGTTCATTTTGGGTTTGTTTCTTTTTTGCCAGACCTGTGATTTCTTCAGTATAGGGAAATCTTGATTTGACCTGATGCCACTTATAATTTTAGACCAATACCTTCTCTATAGCTCAGAACCTTGGAAAGCTATGCAGAGCACCAACAGATCAAATGGCTTTCCTGGGGTTACACAGTCTGTCTATGCCAGAAACAGGTCTCCAACCCAACACTGGACTCTGAGACAGCCCAAGAAGCTTCTCTTTCATCATGTACAAGCAAATTCCCAACACTTCTTCCCAACTTGCTTTCAGTGAAGAATTCTTTTGTGAAACCAACTTTTATTCAGATCCCTCCCATTTCTTCCTGTTGATTTGCATAATTTAGCATAAAAATTATTTCAAGAAATAAATTTCAATTCATAAGATTTCTTTCTGGTTTCTCAACTGTTAACATGCATTTTGTTAGCTTGGAAACTAAACCATGTGTTAGCATCCATTAACCCATTTCTAAAAATAAGTAATTGTCTTATATATTCATTGTGTTTACCAAGACAGTGGAGAGGGCCACTCCTAATCTGTAGAATCTGATTTTCAGGAATATCACTGGTGAATATTTTAGGAAAGCAGAACAGTTTAAAAAAATTCAAGTTTAATTTTTATCCATTAACTAGATGAAGCAGTGTGTGTGTGTGTGTGTGTGTGTGAATGTGTGTGTGTTATGTGTGTGTATGTGTGAGTGTGTGTTATTTGTGTGTGTGTGTGTGAGAGTGTGTATCTGTGTGAGTGTGTATGTGAGAGTGTGTGTGTGTGTGTGTGTGTGTGTGTGTGTATGCTATGGGGATGTGTCACAGAATGGGTGAGAGAACAGATCTTTAATGTCCCAGCTGTAATATATTCAGTTAAGATTCTTACTCACAAATGCTTTGAATCAGGAAGTAGAAGCTTTATGTTTCTTTACTAAGAATCAGTTTAAAAATAGAAAACAATGTAATTGAGCTTGGCAGAGATCGATCCTTAAGCATTTATTAAATATCAACTATGTAGCAGGCATTGTGCTAAGTACTGGTGAGGCAATGAAAAAAAAAAAAAAAGGTTCTTTCCCTGAAAGAATTTCCATTCTACTAGGGACATACAGTGTGTACATGAGTAAGCAAATAGAGGATATTTCAAAATCAATACATGGCGATTTTTTTTTGATGGGGAGATTAACTCTAATAATTGGGGAGAGAAGAATATCTCCTGAAGGAGAAAACTCTTGAACTAATGTCGGGAAGAAGCTAGGGGTTCATGAAGGTGAGGAGGTGAAGCATCCCTTACATTATGCCACAACATGGAGGCAGGAGAAGCATCAAGTGGGCAGGTAGGCAGAGAACACTGAGCCTATGGTCAGGAAGATCTGAGTTCAAGGCTAGCCTCAGAGGTTAAATGACTTACTAACTGTGTGGATTGTGGAGAAAGAAAAGAGACAGGGGTAGATTTGGGAGATGTTGAGGAAGATGGAATTGACAAGACTTGGTTATGAATTTGTTACAGAATATAAGCAAGAACAAAATATTGATGATGCCTTGTGAGTTCCAAAGGTGAATGATTGCAACAACAGAACAGTAAAGAAGGGGCATGGGTCCTTCTTTTGGACATGTGCTGGAGACACCTATGGGACTTCAAGGTGGAGGTGCTCAGAAGGAGATACAGGTCTGTGTCTCAGGAGAAAGAGGACACCTGGATATGAAGATTTATATCAGGGCTATTGGGGAATCCATTAGAATTTGTGATACAATAACAGTATAGAGAAGTGTTTCTTTAGGGGGTGTGCTGTATGTATGCCATAGATTTCACTAAGTATAACATGAATTTTACAGAATTTTACACTTGAAATCACAGGTATATATACATGTTTCCTGACTTTCAAATACCATGAAGCAAGAAATAGGACCATGCTCTTAAAAACAGTGTAAGAACCAGAAGAAGGAGGAGAAGGAGAAGGAGGAGGAGGAAAGACACATATGTGACTTCCTTTGACAATGTTGAACATCATGGGAGCAGGATGTCACACTTCCCAAATTTTCTCATACCCCATTGGCTGGATGTTTCTTTTATTCCTCACCCATTCTATCTTGTGGTATCCCAGTCTTCATCCAAATCTTCATCATGTTGTCATCTCCCCGATGTCATGCTCCTCTTTGAGAATGAAGGACAAACTACAACCCATGAGTAGTCTGAACTGTCTGGATGGTGTCCCAACTGGCCAGCTCTACTTAGGCAGCTCCTCTTTCTCCTCTCCTCTCCTGTCCTCTCCTGACCTCTCCTGTCCTCTCCTGTCCTCTCCTGTCCTCTCCTGTCCTCTCCTCTCCTCTCCTCTCCTCTCCTTTCTCTTTCCTCTTCCCTGACCTGAAGGTGTTCTATGAAAAAGAAGGTAAATTTTGATGACTGAAAGTTACCTAGTTAACTTGGGGCTTACTGGCTAGATTTCTTTTTCAAAGACCAAGCGTTAAACCCAATTCACTCTGGATCTCATGAATGAGACAAAAAAAATTTTTAAAGGGGCCATCCCTTGACTCACTTCTTAAAGAGATCTATTCACTGAATGGGCATTGCCTTACACAAAGTGAAAACCTGAAAAGACCTTAGCTTAAAAGAACCAAGGTCTCTCACTGCATCCTGGGACATCTACAGTCATCCTGATTGATATCTGTCCACTGGACCCAAATGACTCTGGAGGACAAAGTGAGGCTGGTGACCTTGCATAGCCCTCCCTGTAAAGCCAAGCATGAGCAGCTTTCCAGAGGATGGCTGCTGTGAACAGCTTTCAAGTTTCTGCTTACACAGTAAAATGAATACTCAATTTATTCAGTAACAAATCAGATCAAAACATTCACAGAAAATCAAGGTAGAACATTCAGAATGTTACAACTTATCACAGAAAATCAAAATAAACCAGTCACCATGTCGCAACTGAATAACTTATCACTAAAATGGCCACATGGTTTTCACCAAAGTGGTCACACAGTTTTGTACAATCATTTAGTCAATCAATCACTTAGTAACTCAATCATTCAATCATAAAGTACAAAACCTCAAAATGCTTCACCCGTGGGGCACACTAACTTACAAATCAGTCACTATTGAGTCATCAGTCACTATTTAATCATAAGTCATTACTCAGTACCCTCTTCAGGGGCAGTGGGAAATACACAAGCCATCCACCCCTAGGTCACTTTCAGTCACTACTCAGTACCCACAGGGAGGTCTTTTCCTCTTGACTTGGGCAGGCTTTCAGCTTCCATGGCTCTTCTTCCATGGTCTCAGCTCCCATCCAAATCTAACCAACTGCCACCTGAGTTCAAAGGCAGACAGCTCCCAGTTCCTTGTCCAGTTCTCTGTGCAGTTTCTCTTCCACATGGGAGCTCACAGTGTCCATTCCACCTCAAGTCCTTCACAGCTGCTGTTCCTCGGAAGAGAAAACAGAGCCTCAGATAGATAATGTACCAACGCCATAGTCATGCTTCCTCTGGCAGTTCCAGCTGGCCCTCAGAAATCCTTAGCAGCTCCAGCTGGCCCTCAGAAGTCTTCAGCAGCTTCATTTTCAAAATCAAAATCACTTTCTCCACATAAGTTTCAGCCAGCAGCAGCAGCCAAGCCTTCAGGTGCTCATCCCAAGAAGTTGTGACTTTCCCAGCCAGGGGTTTTCCTCATATACAGTATTGCTCCTTCCTGTTCAGCCCCTTCCTGTTATGTCAGCAACAGGGGTTCATATTTTCTTTTTCTTTAACAGAAGCTTAATTTGAAACTAGGTGCTAAGTACCTGTCAGCTGAGCAATGCAAATGAATCTTCAAATTTCATTACCATTACACTCCCTCATTCAAATCAAAATCAAATTCAAGTCCTGTCTTCATCTCCCTGATGTCATGGTCCTCTTAGGGAAGAAAGGACAAACCACAACCACAACCTTTACTAACATATATTGTATTTTCTCACTCCAGTTCAAAGACTTCACTCAGAAGCTATTGCTAGTTTTTCAAATCATAAAAGCTGCCCAATTAATCCTTAGCTAGTTGGGATCAAGCAATAGCCTATGAAATGAACCAACAAACTACTATGTGTCAAGACTGTTAAAAACAGGATATATAAAAATGAACAAAGTCCACTGTCTCTATCACTATCAACTATGAGCCCGAACCATTTCCAAAAAAGTTGAAGTTAAAGTATATATTGTGACTAGAAAAGATGATAGTTATTGAAAACCCTTTTAAATTACTGAAAATTGACAAAAATCCCTGGGGAACTCATACTCTTCTTTCTATTATGGGGGAAAACCAGTAAAGACAATCCAAAATCTGACTGTTTTCTTGCTTCAATACCAAATTGAGAATTGGACACCTGCGTACCAGATGTGGACGGCAACCCATATACCCCTGCTTGTCTGTCTACAATATTGGCCACATACCACTGGTTCACTTTGCTTGGGTATGGAAACAAAATGATTAGAGAGTACCATAGCTCCCAAACATATTTTCCTTGGTATTTTAAAAATTTGGTCTTATTCACATGGCTTTGATTTTCTGCTTTATTTCCTTTTTATATTTTAAATTTTAGTTGGACTCTACAAATCACCCCCCCCCATTTAAAAATAAAGAGAAAACAGCTAATAATTGGGGGAATTTAAATGTAGGCTGGTTTTTTTCCCATTTCTTCAGTGATCCATAAGGGTGAATAAGTGCTCATTGTCATTGGTGACTTCAAGAGTGGCAATGGTGAAAAATGCCTTTCACCTCTAAATAAAGAGGTGATGTATAATTGATGCAGATTGTTAGACATGCCAATATATTCTTTTTTCCTGCTATCTTTATTTTTTTCTAACAACTATGGGGTTGGGGAGGAACTGAATCATTTTGAAGTAGCAGTTCTGTAAAAAAAAGAATCAATAAAATTTGTTAAAAATGAAGTTTTTCTTTTTCTGTTTAGCATCAACCAGGTGAGAGAATAAAGAGATGGCATTTGTGTATCTTCTAAGACCACCATGCAACCAATGAAGCAAATAGACCATGACTATTGTCAAACTTTGATTAGAAAAAAATATTTAATTAACTTTTGTTTATTTTTTAGTTTATATCATTGATTTACACAAGATTTTGAGTTGCAAATTTTCTCCCCGTCTTTCCCCTACACACCCCCCAAAAACAGCTATCCCATTGTATACCCCCTGCCCCAATCTGCTCTCTCCTATATCCTCCTGTATCACCCCTTTGACTTTTTGGTAGAGCAAGATGGATCTCCCTATCCCAGTGGCTACATATTTTATTTCCCAGTTGCATGTAAATAATAATAATAATACCTATTATTATTATTATAATATATATTTTTAACATTTGTTTATAGAACTTTAAATTCTAGATTCTTTCCCTTCCTCTCTTGTTACACACCCCCATTGGAAAGACAAGCAACTCAATACAGGCCGTACATGTGTACTTGCAGAACATCTCCACAATGGACATATTGTGTAACACTGACAATACTTCCCTCCTTTCTATCCCAGCTTCTCCTTGTTCTATTCTTGACTTTGTCCCTGTCCCTTTACAGAAGTGTGTGCTTCTAAGAACCCTCCACCCAACCTACCCTCCCCTCCATCCTTCCCCCCTCTCATCTCCTTCCTCCCAACACTCCTGCAGGGCAAGATACCAGTTTTAGAGTGTATGTCATTCCCTCCCTAAGCCAAATTCAATGAGAGTAAGGTTGACCCATTCCCTTCTTGCCTTCCTATTCTTCTCCTCCATTGTAACAGTTATCCCTTGCCACTTCTATATGAAATGATTGACCCCATTCTGTTTCTCCCTGTCTCTTCTCATTCTATTCCTCTCCCACCTCTTAATTTCACCTTATAAAATATAATCCCTTCCTATTCAACTGATCCTGGCCCTCTATGTACACATATATACACACAGGCCCATATGTATTCATATGCGTATATACCCTTCTATATAGACATATGTGTATGTATATATGTATATATATATATATATATATATATATATATATACACATACACACACATATATATGTATATATATATGTATATATATACACACACACACACACACACACACACACACACACACACACACGAAAACATTCATATTCCCTTCACATATCCTCGTACTGAGAAAAGTTTCATAAGATACAATTCTCATTTTTTCATGTTGGCATGTAAATAGTTCAACTTTGATAAGTTCCTTAAGATTTCTTTTCCTTGTTTACCTTCTCATGTTTCTAGTGTTTGAATGTCAAATTTTCTATTCGGTTCTGTTTTTTTCCTCAAGAATACTTGAAAATCCTCTACCTCATTGCATGACCATACTTTCCCCTGAAACATTATACTTAGTTTTGCTGGGTAGGTGATTCTTGGTTGTAATCCTAGATCCCTTGATCTTCAGAATATCATATTCTAGGCCCTTTGATCCCTTAATGTAGAAGCTGCTAGATCCTGGCTTATCCTAATTGTGTTTCCACAGTATTCAAATTGTTTCTTCTTTGCAGCTTGTAATATTTTCTCCTTGATCTGGGAACTCTGGAACTTGGCTATAACATTCCTAGGAGTTTTCTTTTTGGGATCTTTTTCAAGAGGTGATCAGTGAATTCTTTCAAGTTCTATTTTGACTTCCGGTTCTAGAATATCTGGGCAATTTTCCTTGAGAATTTCTTCAATGATGATTTCTAGGTTCTTTTTTTTATCATGGCATTCAGGTAGTCCAATAATTTTTAAATTGTCTCTCCTGGATCTATTTTCCAGGTCAGTGTTTTTTTCAAGGATATATTTCACATTGCCTTCTATTTTGTCATTTGTTTGGATCTGTTTAACAGTATCAGTATCTTGATTTCTCATAAAGTCATTTGCTTCCATCTGCTCAACTCTAATTCTGAAGGAATTATTCTCTTCAGTGAACTTTTGAGATTCTTTTTCTATCTGGCAAATTTGACTTTTTAAGGCATTCTTCTCCTCATTGGCTTTTTGGACCTCTTTTGCCATTTGAATTAGTCTGTTTTTAAGGTGTTATTTTTTTCAGTCAGGTTATTGTCTCTCTTTTCATGATTTTCTTTCGTCCTTCTCATTTCTCTCCCCAATTTTTCCTCCACTTCTGTTATTTGGTTTTCAAAATCCTTCTTAAGCTCCTCTATGGCTTGTAACCAGTCTACATTTTTTTGGAAGCTTTAGGTGCAGGAGTTCTGACTGTGTTGTCTTCCTCCCATTCCATGCTTTGATCTTTTTTGTCCCCAAAAAAGGAATCTAAAGTTGGATTGCTGGGCTTGCTTTTCTTCCTTTGCTTGCTCAGGTTGCCAGTCAATTACTTGACTTTTGGGCTCAGTAGAACTCTGCTTTCAGAGGGATAAGCTCTG
>CM053592.1:5532772-5577034 GCA_028646515.1 Pseudochirops corinnae
GGAGATCCATCCTGCCCTACCGAAAAGTGACATAGGAGAGAATAGACTGGGGAGAGGGGACGCACTGGGATGCCTGTTTTGGGGCGGTGGGTGGGGGAAAGAGGGGGAGAAAATATGTAACTCAAAATCTTGTGGAAATGAATGATGCAAACTAAAATAAAATTAAAAAAAATAAAATTGTAAAAAGATACATTTATGTTCGCCTGGGACAATTTTCGAAAAGTCAAGGCTTCCTCACAGGTATTATTTTCCACAAAGGTCTTCAGGAATAGGGTAGAAGGCTATTAGGCTTGATGTGGTGGGTATTCCTTTCATGTATATGTTATACTAAATGGCTGATGATGGCCCTTCAAATTCCCAAAATTTATGTGATCCTGCAAAACATTTTCAGTTATTGAACATTGCTCCCTTTTTAGGCACACTGTGGTCTATTCAAATTGTTATTCTTGCTATTTCACCCACCTGATGTTTTTTCTAACTGTATTCATTTGTTGTCCTCCAATCTTGGAATGCGCTTCTTTGTCATCTTTGTTTCTTTTTTTTTTTTAATTTAAATATCAATTTAAATATTTAACATTCCTTTAAAAAAAAGAAAACCTAAGCTTTAAATTCTTTCCCTCCTTTCCTCCCTCATTGAAAAGGCAAACAATTCGAAGTAGGTAACACATGTGCTGACATGCAAGACATATTTTCATATTTGTCAGGTTGTGAAAGAAAACCCAGATTCCCCCCTACAAAAAAAAATGCACAAGAAAAATTAAGAGTATAAAAACATATATTTTTATCTGAATTTAGACTCTATCAGTTTTTTCCCCCCCTCTGGAGTTAGATAACACTTTTCATCATAAGTCCTTCATAACTGTCTTAGATCACTGTATTGCTGAGAAGCCTAAGTCATTCAGAGTTGATCACCATACAATATTGCTGTTACTGTGCAAAATGCTCTCCTAGTTCTGCTCACTTCACATTATATCAGTTCATGTAAGTCTTTCAAGGCTTTTCTGAATGCATCCTCATCATTTTTTATAGTACAATAGTATTACATCACAATCATATACCACAAATTATTCAGCCATTCCCCAATTGATGAGCACCCCCTCAATATACAATTCTTTGCCAACCTCCAAAAGAGCTGCTATAGATATTTTTTGTACATATAGGTCCTTGGCTCCTCCCTTTTTTGTCTCATTGGGATGTAAGTCTAGTACTTCTATTGTATTAAATGGTATGCACAATTTTATAGCTCTTTGGCATAGCCCCAAATTACTCTCCAGAATGACTGGGTCAGTTTATAACTCTGCCAACAGTGTTTTAGTGTCCAATTTTCCCACATCCCCTCCAACATTTGTCATTTTCTTTAGGTGTGATATGATACTTCAGAGCTGTTTTCATGTGTGTTTCTCTAATCAATAGTGATTTATAACATTTTCCATATAAGTATAGATAAATTTGATTTCTTCATCTGAAAACTGTTCATATCCTTTGACTACTTATCAATTGGGGGATTATTTGTTATTCTTAATAATATGATTCAGTGCTCTACATATTTTAGAAATGAGGCTTTTATCAGAGAAAATTACTGTAATATTTTTCCACAGTTATGATTAGCAACTATATATTTACCTTCATGCTATTTCCCCTGTTTATTCTTCTCTCTGCCTCTCTCTTCTCTCTGTCACTGTCTCTCTCTCTCCCCTTCTCTTTCTGTTTACCCTTCCTCAATTTCTCCCTCCTTTCACCCCCTCAAATGTATTTTACTTCTAACTACTGCTTCCCCCAATATGTCCTCCCTTCTATAAGCCCTACCCTCTTCTTTCATCTCCTTTCCTTCCTACTTCCCTATAGGGTAAAATATTTCTATACCCAACTGAGTGTGTATGTTTTTCCTTCTTTGATCCAATTCCACTGAGAGTAAAATTCATTCACTAATAGATCAAAGGAGGAAACCCAAGTAATCAACAAACATATGAAAAAAAAATGTTTCAAGTCATTCATAATTAGAATACAGATTAAAAGAACTCTGAGGTTCCAATGCACACTCATTAGATTGGCAAAGGTGAGAGAAAAGGATGATAACTGGTGGAGAACTCCAGGAAAATATGCCAAATAATACACTATTGGAACAGTAAATTACTAGTTCAGTAACACAAAAAGCAAATTAAAATTATGCCTCACTAAACTTTGTACACACTTATATCATTATAAGGTTAAAATCCAAAAGAGGTAAAAGATAAACAAAATGGAACTACATGTAAAAAAATCATATCATTTGATTTGTAGCAGCAAAGAAAAGGAAACTAAGGGGGTTTCCTTGTATTGGGGAATGTCTATATATTTATATATTACAGTATCTGAAAGTAATGGGATATTACTCTTCTATAAGAAATGACAAAATGGATGGTTTCCGAAAAATGTATGAAGACCTGTTTAAACAGATTCGGAATGAATTAAGAAGAACTAGATGGAACAATGAATAGAGTACTGGACTTGGTGTCAGGAAAAACAATTAAAATTTTGCTTCGGACAATTACTAGTTGTGTGATCTTGTACAAGTCACTTAATCTCTACCTCAGTTTTCTCATTTGTACAATGGGAATAAAAATAGCACCTATCCCCTGTCAGGGTTGTTACAAGGATAAAATGAGATAATATTTGTAAAATACTGTGTATACCTTAAACCACTCTGTGAATGCTAGATATTATTATTAATAAATGACATTAAAATATAAAAGTGCTTTGAAATACTGAAGAACTTTTATCAATCCAATGGCCAACTCTGTTTCCAGGGGCGTTATGATTAAGCATGCTACTCACCTCTTAATAAAGAACCAAAGGATTCAAAGTGAAAAATAAATACATTTTAGATATAAATGACATGGAGATTAACTGTGGTTGATTATGCTTATTCATTAGAGGCACTTTGTTTTTGTTTTACTTTTCAGCTGGGGGATAAAAAGGTCACTGGGAGATAAAAGAAGAGTGAGGAGGAGAAACTGGAAGAGGAGAAGAGACATAAGGAGAAGAGAGGAGAGGAAAAGAGAGCAGAGTAAAGGAGGGGAAGAGGGGAGAAGAGGAAAGCAGAGGGGAGGAGGTGAAACATCATTGAGGCATCTTTTTTTTTTAAAGAAAAGAAAGAAGTTTAAAAAGAAGCACAGGCACAAACGCCATCTTTGAAAGATACACGTTAAACTTGTTAAATAATTGAAAAGAAAAGCAAGATGTTCATAAAATCTCCACAATTTCATGTATCATTTCATGTATAATACTCTTTTTCTCTTCTACTATATATGTGAAAATGCCTACTTTATTCAGTGTTTGTTAAATTCAAAACATATTTTTGAAGAGAAATCACATCATTTCTATGTAATAGTAACAAAACCAAAGAAGAAAAATAGAAAGTGAAATACCATTTCACATAACTACAAAATGCACAAAATATCTGGGGATCAACTTATCAAAGGGGGAAAACCTGTACAGAGTCAATGACAAAGTGTTTTTTAAAGAAGAAACACTTTACATAGCTTGAGGAATATTCAGTGCTCATGTCTAGGGCATGGCAATATAATCAAAATGGCAATCTGACCAATGGTAATTCACATTTTTAATGATATACCAATCAAGTTGCCAATGGCATACTTCATAGAACTTGATAATTTTTTTTTTTTAAATCACTAGAAACATGCCAAAAGATCTAGAATACCAAGGGAACTGATGAAGAGAAGTAGAGATGGTGAGGATAGCATGTCCTAACTTCAAATAATATTATAAAGCAGTAGTAATCAAAACCGTCTGGCATTGCTTAAGAATTAGTTGATAGATCAATGGATCAGAGCAGAAAAAGGAAATTCAGAAATAACGAACTCAATAATCCAATGCTTGATAAAGTGGAAAACATGAATTACCTAGGGCAAAAAACCCCTTTTTTATTTAATTAAAACTGCTGGGAAAACTAGAAATTAGTCTGGTAGAAATTATGTTTAGGTTAACACCTTACACCATATTCCACAATATATTCTAAAATCATATGTGACTTTAATATTAAAGATCATAACATAAACAAAGATATAGAAGAAAAGATAAGATACCACTAGCAGTTATAGGTTGAAATCTATTCTTAACCAACAAGAGATAGAGGAAATTACAGAAAAACAAAATAAAGAACTTTCATCACATGAAACTGAAAAGCATTACATGGGAAAACTTAATATATCCAGGACAAAAAAGCAAGTGGTCAACTAGTGAAGGGAAATTATGGAATTTATCTGATAAGGATCTGTTACCCAAGAAGGCTAGCTAGCTATGTACACATACATATATACATATATGTATGTATACATATATATATAGAAAGAGAAATATATGTATGTATAAATACATATATTCATGTGTATACATTTCATATATACATATGTGTGTATATATATAATGTGTGTGTGTGCATATATATATATATATATATATATATATATATATATATAGGGGAGGGTGTGTCTGTGTGTCTGTGTGTAATAGCCATTTCCCAATAAATAAGTGGTCAAAGATATATGCAAACAGTTCTCAAAAGAATTACAATGTAGTCACAACAACATGAAGAGAATGAAAATCAAAACATCTCAGATTTCACCTAACACCCTGAAAATTGGCAAAGATGACAATAAATATGTCAGTGTCACAGGGACTGTGGAATGATGGGTGCACTGATGGCGTAATAGTTGGTGGAGCTGTGATATGGTACAGCCATTTTGGAAAGCAATTTGGAATCATGCATTTTGAACAAGGGTCTCCATTTCTGGCATATATTCAAAGGAAAACAGGCTATTTATCCTTCCTTCTGCCTCTCTTTATACTGTCCCTCCTCAAAAATCTGTTTTGTTTCTGCCCACTACCTCCCTTAATCTATCCTCCTCTTTATCATCCCTCCTGCCTCATATCTCCTTGCCTCCTATTTCCCTAAAGGCTCAGTTTCCTCTTCTATTAAATGAGGTAGTTTGACTTAACTGTTCTTTAAGGTCCTTCAATCTATGATTTACTGTTCAGAGATCTGTAATCCTTGATTCTCTGAGGAATTTGAATAGGAATTAAGATGATTTTGGTCAAGAAATCCTCACCTGCAACTGATGGCTATACTCCCATAGTTGTTTGAGAGTAAACTCACAGAAATATGTGCTTCCATCCCACTAAAATGCCATGTTCCTAATTAAGGTGGGTGGAACAAAGCTTGAGAACAAAGATGCAACAATTTCAAAGAGGAAAAACAAATGTCATTTTCCCATCAAGTGTATAAATTCCAGGATAAATAATCACTAGAAAAGCAAAAAAGATTTATAACTTTTTCTTTTTTACTTTCCCCTATTTCCCTTCTCAACAATGGCTACTCCTCAGGTTTGTGCTTGATTTTCCTTCCTGCCCAGAAAGAACAGCCATCAGTCTTCAAAGCTCCTGGGACCTGAAGTGCGTGTTTGCTGGGTTTTCCTGTACTGAACGAGACTATGTTTCATATGAATGTCTGTTTTATAACAGTCATGCTTGTCACTATCAACAAGACAGATTTGCTTTTTGTCACCGACAAGTCTTTTCATTCTCAGACAGTGGCAAAGATGAATAGCAAGAATGCTTCATCATTTTGTGGAGCTGGGAATGTAAAGAATAGGAAACTCCTGATGAAAGAAGGGAGCTGGGTGAAATATGAGCAGCAGCCGTTGGGCCAATATTGTTTTCTCTAACTACTACATTGATGTGTCAGCCACAGCCCTCTTTTGCCATCTGAGCCATATTTCTTTGAAGTGACATTGAGTGATTCGCAATTCTCTTCTCCACTCACTTCAATAAGGTGTTGGCGAATGAGTGTTGCAATGGAAATTCTGTTGGATCTGAAGCCAGAGGATCTGGCTTCAAATTTGAGCTTTGCCATTTACTACCTATGTGATCTTGGTCAAATTACTCATCATCTGTAAAATGATGAGGTTGGCCAAGATGGCCTTTGAGGTCCCTTCCAGTTTTAAAGCTATTCTCCTATGAATGGTGGAGATTAAAACTAACCTTCCAACCTTACTGACTCTTCTTCTTTTACTATGTGAATATTCAAATTTATTTTTTTTTAAATCAGTTATTTGGATAATTAAGATCCAAGTATCTCAAACAACTTATTCTATGGTAATAGGAACTACAGATTGATGTTGTCATTTAATTGATCTAAAGGTATACTAGATGAGGAAACTCCCTCCAACAATACAGGTTAACATCCTCATTTCAATTTATTTTCTTTGAGTTGCCCAGAACACAGACAATTGCCAAGGGTGATCCAGTATGTGTCAGAAAAGGGACTGGGACTCTCATCTTCCTTGTTCCAAATACAACTCTCTATTCATTATGTTATACTCCTTCTTCATTTCATGGTGATTTATCTTGGTTTGTGTTTGGTACCTAAAGGTTGTATGATCTAATGGATGGAGGTCTTGGTTCAGACCCATGATCATTGGAACGTAGATTCATAGGGTTATAGAATTCTGAAATGGACCTTATAGGTCAGCTAGGCCAGCTTCCGTGATTCACACATAACAGTGGTAATTAGAGGTGTTTTCTGGACTGATTTGCTGTGACATCTTCCAGAGAGCTACTAATACACTCTGTTTCCTTATTGGGATGACATAGGGGATGCCTGATTCATCCCCCTTGATTATGGCTGTGCCAAAGATGACTAGGTACTGATAGTATTGAAGGTGGACTCTGGTCTGAAGGAACTGACCCTTCTGCCATTTAGAAGAACTATAGGAATCAATGCCATGTTCATTTGGGCCTCTTCCACTTTGTGCATTATTTTGCTTCTCTTTCTCTTCCCTAGCTGAAGGGGTCTCAACAATGGTTTCTGGGATCACATGGACCCAGGCTCAACACAAGTCACAGGGTCCCAATATAACCTCACAAGATGCCAACATATGAGAGATCTACTTTAGCAAATGCAGGAGAAATATACAAAACCTTTCAACTAGCCCATTCCTCTCATCAGCATCTCCTGCCTCCCAGGAAGATAAAGACCTTTCCTGGTGACAGTTGAAAAGCCATTTTCAAATCACTCAAATTCAAATTTGAGTTCTGAAACTCATCGTTAAGACTGACTGAGTCAGACTTTTTCCTGCCTGGCATCATTCGATGAGAAGGAAGCCCTTGATGGGAAGGAAGGTTTTGTGTTTTATTTCCCACCAGGGCCCAAAGGTTGTGGTCCTTTAACACCTATGCCTGGTGTTGCATCTTCCACTGTTGTGTCTATTCTTCTTGACTCTGGGTGAAGGAGATTTCTGAAAGCTATGACCTTGTGAACTCCCAAAGGCCAGGGGACCAAACCATCAGGACGTTCCTGAGCAGAGTCCATGCTGTATTTTATGCCCAGCCAGTCTTACGTCAAAGCCATAAGCATTTAAGAGCAATGAATGGGGCCCAAATCATCAGTAACTGAGGAACAAACTCATTCAGAAGGCATGCTGCATATATTTGTAAAAGTATGGGGCCTAACGATATGTAGAAACTATTTTAGGTCTGAAAGCTCATTGTCCCTGGGGACTGAGTTGATATGGTAAAGTACAAACTCCAGGAGTGTGGGGGTGGGAGGCAGGAAGGATACCTGTGTTTCTGCTCCTGTTATATCTTTTAAGGAACAACTATTTTGTAAAAACTTTTTTAAAAGAGAATATTCAAATAATTTCTTCTGAGTCTAAGTGTAAAATGAGGCTATTGTCACATACATATAATTAGGCTCACAGGTTTACTCTGAGAACAGCTTTGCAAAGTCTCATGCTACATAGTACTGTGAGTTGTTATGATTTCAGACTTTACCAACAACAGATTCCTTACACCTTTCTGAATGGCTATTTGGCTTTTATAACCTTACTAGTACCAAGCATGGGAGGCATGACTAATGAGAAAAGTTCTAGAGAATTGACGAGAGTAGGCACTCGGCATGAATCAACAATGTAGTATGATTATCAAGTAAGTAAATGTGATTCCAGACTCTACTGAGGAATAACAAAGTGCTCGTGCCACTTGGCTGTGTCCTGATCACGCCACACTTGGATTGCTGTTTTGGATTCTTGATATTACAGTATGGAAAGCTATGGATAAACTGGAGAGTGTGGAGAAAAGGGTAACCCAGATGGTAAAGGCCCTCAAATTCATTGCAAATCAGGACACTTTGAAGGAACTGGGGAAAATCAGGCTGCAAAAGAAATAACATGAAAGGCCAACACAGCTTTGTTTGAGTATTTGAATTAATGTCATCGGTAAGAAGTACTAGACTTATTTTGTCAGTCTCCAGGGAGCAAATTGAAAAACAATGAGTAGAAGGTGCAGGAAGATCAATTTAGATGTTATGTTAGGGAAAACTTCCTGATAGAACTACCCCAAAGTGGCCAAACTTCAGGGGGCGGGAGGTTCCTCATAATTTGTTCTCTTCCTATGTGAAGGCTGGAAGACCATTCACCATATACAATGCAGAGTAGTGGTGTCAAATAGGACTGTGTCCCTGTGGGCCCCATATTGACTTAGAAAACCACAAATGAACGTTATCTATGTTTTATTGCCCTTTTATTTATTTTGCTAAATAGTTCCCAATTACATGTTAATCAAGTTCAAGCTGCACTCAGGAGTTTTGTAGGCCTCATGAAAATACTCTGGCTCAGGTACTTATTGGGCCACATAGTTTATGAGGTTGCTTCTCACTCTAAGATTCTCTGAGTGTAGTTGGAGGTGTTTAATACATGTTTATTGAACTGAGCTGAGTTCATTAAAATTCTTTGATTCTAATCCTTCATATATTACTTAATGTCTCTGAAACTCTGTTTTTTCATCTGGAAAGCATGAAAAACGACCTACAACAGAGGGTTAAAAACAACGAGACAAAAAAAAAAATCAAACATTCTCTTTCCATTAGCTCATAAAATGTTTTACCCTAGTGTTCACGGCAGCAAAAAAAAAAAAAAAATACAAAGAGTTAAGTTTGAAAAATCGTTTCACTTAAAAATATAGAAAGCCCACTCAGACATGTCATATATTCTGAGATGTATCTTTTTTTCTCTTTAATTTTTCGTGCATTGGTCTATGTCTAGGAGTATTGAGAGGGGTAGGATATTGGGGAGAGAAGATTGAGAAAAATATGTTGAATTCTGTTTTTGTTCTAAAAGTAAGGGAAAATAGATGTTTCCTGCTACAAAAGTAGTTTATGAGTTTTTGATCACTTAGCTTAGAAAAAGGATGACGTTATGAAGTTCAAAGTTGGCATTGGTCCCACCACAAATGGAGCAAGGAAAACTGAGAGCTGGAATAGAAAACTTAAGTTATTGAGGGCTTGCCCCCCGCCCCCCACCCCCTGTAGTTATAAAAGTTTTCTAGGTATTTAGTATAGTCACTGTTTTGTTTTGAAGAGTAGAAAATGTACCATGAATATGATGATGTTGAGGGTTCAGAGAGTCAGTTACACTTTTAACTTTTGGCAGGGGTCAAGTATAAAGTCAAGAATATAGCACATGCCTAGTCTTTGTGAGTAAGAAATACTTATCTCTTTAGGTAGCTACCATGTATGAAGTCATGCACACAGGATATATGTAGCATTGGGATTCAGGACACATATATAACTCTGGACAGCTACCATCACTAAAACACAAACATGGCTGGGAAATTACTCTTAACAAAATTGTCTTTGCTTTTACAAGAAAGTACACAAAACAAAATAAAGTTATTAAGCACCTACAGAGTATAAACATGGCACCAGTTTCAGGGAAGTTGTGGTTAAAATTAGATTACCAAAAATTTTATTATACCGTAAGATTCACAAAACATTGTGTGTGGGGATGGGGTGGGGAGTGTAGAGATGAGATAGAGATAGGGCTAGAGATAGAGAGAGAGTTAGAGACACAGATGTCATTTCACTTGATCTCAACAACAATCTACGAGGCAGGTGCTAATATCATTTCCTCTTTACACATAAAAATAACCCACTGAGTCTGAAAGATTAAATGCCTTGCATGGGGATACACAATGAGTAAATGGGGATCTGAACCCAGCTCACCCTGAAACTAAGTCCAACACTCCATTTCCAACAACATCCAGCTTGACACACTGCCTCCTTGTGATCACATAGCAACCAACTACAGTCTAGTAGAAAGCTAAGACACCAGCATGATAATATTCTATATTACACAGTATGTATCATGGGGAATTATAAAACAAAGTATTTGCTGTTCTCTGAGGAAGAAGGTTGGTACTCATTGGAGTCAGGGGAGGGATTGAGAGAAATGACAACATCAGGGAAGATTTTCTGGAATTCTGAGGTGGCATTGTGGAAGCATGGAAAGGATAAACAGGAAATTGGGCAGACAAAGAGTGAGAAATAAAGGATGCTCGTTACAGGAATCAGGGCAACCAAATGAATGGAGGCTGAAGAGAACATTGTTCATTCATAGTTCGAGGGACCTAAGGCGACCTAGTGCAGGTGGAGTGTAAAACATAAAACATTGCTCATCTCCATCTCCTCTTCACTCACAGCCAGCAAACTGTTTCAAACTCTCATCACCGCTGTTCTCAATTATTATCATACCCTCATGATTGGTCTACCTGCCTCAAGGGTGTTCCCTGTCAAATCTATCCTCCCCATTGTTGCAAAAATGATTTTCCTAAAGCATGAGTCTGACCATGGCCCTCTACTACTAAAAAGAAACTCCTGTGACTTCCTATTAGCTCTAAGTTCAAATATAAGTTCCTCTCTTGGGGATATTTGAAGACTTCCATAACCTGACACTATCCAACATTTACAGCCTGTTTTACATTAATACCCTTCATGGAGACAATTGTCCAGCCACACTGGACTTCTTACTTTTCATTATACACAGTATGGTATCTCCCATCCTTATATTTTTGCTCTGTCTCCCATGCCTGGAATGTCTTTTCTCTCTCATTCTCTGTCTCTCTGTCTCTCTCTCTCTGTCTCTGTGTCTGTCTCTCTGTGTCTGTCTCTCTGTCTCTGCCTCTGTCTCTGTCTCTCTCTGTCTCTCTCTCTCTGTCTCTCTCTCTCTCTCTCTCTCTGTCTCTCTCTCTGTGTATGTCTCTCTGTCTCTCTCTCTGTCTCTGCTTTTTGGAGGGCAATTGAAGTTAAGTAACTTGCACAAAGTCACATGGCTAGTAAATGTGTCAAGTGTCTGAGGTCAGATTTGAACTCAGGTCCTCCTAACTCCAGGGCTGGTGCTCAATTCACTGTGTGAATTGGAAGTCATCTTCCTTTACCTCCACCACTTAAAAAACCCTAGTTCATGTCCAGGATCAGCTCAAGCTCCTCCTCCTACATCAAGTCTTTCTTGAACACCTCATTTCTCATCCTCTGCCATTCTATTCTATCTATCTATAACGTATGTGTTGTTTCTCCTTGTTCCTTTGAAAGCTCTTTCACAGTGTGGAGTATTCCTTTTGTCTTTGTGTGCCCAGGACTTGGGCTAGTTAGAAGAGTGCCTCAAATATAGTAAATACTTAAATGCTTTTTTGCTTAATTGAATGATAATTGCAATGTAAACCCCTTGGGGACAGGGACTGTTTGCAAGAGAAAAGAGATGCTGGACTGATACTTGGAATACCTGACTGAAAAAAGGAGTGGAAATGATGAAACTAACTTCAAGTTATGGAAATCATCTTTGTGTACAGAATTGCTATATACCATTCACAAGAGAAAATAGGACCACAGATAGTCACAGGCATAGGCATAGATGTCACAGAATCTCAGAATTTCAGGGCCAAAAGGAAGATGACTTCCAGAGATACATGTCTGATCGCAAGTATGCTCCATACACAGTTGACAAGTAGTTATTCAATCTCTGCTGCAAGACCACCCATTCTTCTTTTGGACACCTCTAAGTGTTAGGAAGTATTCATGTTTGGGTTTTTTTTCTTCTGACATTACATTTGGAAGTCATCTGTGAAGAGGTGATATTTGAAGCCATGAAAGTAAATGGAATTCCCAAGGGAGAGAGAACAGAGAGAGAGAGAGAGAGAGAGAGAGAAGAATTGAGCCAAGAGCAAACACTGACAGAATGTTCAGGGCAATGGCTTTTGAAGGCAGTTTCCAGACAGCAAAAGATGCAGAGGACTGCTTATACAGATGGGAGGGGAACTAGGAAAGAGTAATGTCTCTAAAATCTGAGATGAGAGAATATCCAACAAGAAAAGAGAATATCCCATAAAAAAAAAATAGTGTCAAAAACTGTATCAGCATGAAGAAGACCTAATGATGAGAACTTCAATGATGACCTTAGAACAAATAGCTCTAGGAGAGCAGCGAATGACAGAAATTCAATTACATGGATTTGAAGAGAATGGGCAGAGGGAAATAGATGAATCACAAGTGGATAATAACTGCCTTCTAAAACAATGTTAGGTAGCACAATATATAGAGTAGATAGTGTGCCGGAGCTGGAAAAAATCAATCAATTAGTAAACGTTTATTAAGTTCCCACTATATGAAGGTACAGTAATAAGCCTGGGTCCTCAAGATCTGAGTTCAAATACAGTCTTGGAAAATTATTGTCTAACCCTGAGCAAGTTATTTAACTTCCCACAGTCTCATTTTCCTCATCTGTAAAATGGGAATAAATAATACTACCTCCCTCCTAGGGATGGTGGGAGGTTAAAATGAGATAATAGTTTAGGTGTTTTAAAAACATTAAACACTATTTAATGACCACTTGTGTATGTGTTTATTATTATTAGTGATGTTTTTTAATTAGCAAAGGAAGAAATAAAAGAAACAGGACAAACTTAAGGGATCAAGGTTTTTTTTTTTTTTTTCATTTTTAGTGTTGAGATGTCTTGGTATTTTAGAAGGTAGAGCAGGTATTTAGGGAGATATTGGAGACTTTGAGAGAAAGAAGGATGTGAGGCAGAAAAAAAGTCCAGGTTATGGAGAAAAGATGGGATCAAGGATGGCTCTCACAGACTTACTTTAGTGACTCTTAGTCTTAGGGATCCCTCTTTAGGGATGATACAAAAGAAGGTGAGATGGTGGACTGACAAAGGAAAGCTCTGAACAATAGAAGAGAGGAAATTGGGGAACTCACCAGCGTGCTACAACATTTTAGAAAAGTAAGAGACCTTTAACTTAAAGATCAGACATGAGGGTAGATAGGGTGAGAGGAGGGAAAAAAAGACTTGGAAGAGATTCTCTGATGAATACAATATGTAGTTAATCAAAGAGTGAAAGGCCTGAGGAGTAAAAGAACTTTTCTTTTTCATTACAGCTTGTCAAGAGCAATTTCAAAGATTATCAGTTTTTGGGAAGATGTCAACCTGAATTGATAGAGGGACTGCCAATCCAGGAATTTTCAATGCCAATGATACCACAAATCCAGTCCCTATTGCTTCCTCACTCAGAGCCAATGAATGTATAGTATCAAGATCCCTGAGTGTGGAGTCTTCAGACCATTTCTATGGTTTTGAAAGATACTATAAAGGTAATCCAACTCACCTGCCTCATTTTACTAGAAGAGACTTAGACATAGAGGGGTGAAATGATTTTCCTAAAATGACATGGCTAGTACCAGCAAAGACAGGATTTGAAGTCAGGTATTCTGATTCCAAGTCTGGCATACATAATAGTGTTCCATATGGAAGACTTCATTTGGAGACACCCCTCCTACTATATATGACCTTGGTCAAGCCCCTTTATCTATTTGTTTCCTCTCTTTAAAAAGGATGGCATACTAAAGGGCTATAAAATTGCGCTTGTCCTTTCATACAGAAATGCCCAAACTAGGTCTGTACCCAGAAGAGATCACAACAAGGGGGAAGGGAACTACATGTTCCAAAATATTTCTAGCAGTTCTTTTTGTGGTGGCAAGGAACTGGAAATTGAGGGGATGCCCATCAATTGGGAAGTGGCTGAACAAGTTGTGGTATACGAATGTAAAGGAATATTATTGTTCCATAAGAAATTATGAGCAGGTGGATTTCAGAGAAACCTGCGAAGACTTACATGAACTGATGCTGAGTGAAGTGAACAGAACTAGGAGAACATTGTACATAGTAACAGCAACATCACATAATGACCAACTTTGATAGACTTAGCTCTTCTCAGTAATACAATCATCTAAGCCAGTTCTGAAAGACTGGTGATGGAAAATGTTATCCATATGCAGAGAAAGAATTATGAAGTCTGAATGAAGAACAAAGCATACTATTTTCTCTTTCTTGTGTGCTTTTTTCCCTTTTGTTCTGATTCTACTTTCGCAATATGACTAATGTGGAAATATGTTTAATAGGATGGTATATGTATAACCTATATCAGAATGCAGGTCATCTTGGGGAGGGGTGAAGGGGTGGCAGGGAAAAATTGGAACTCAAAATCTTATAAAAGTGAATGTTGAAAATTAAAAATAAATAAAGATTTTTTTTAAAGGATGGGATAAATCAGATAATCTTTAAACTCTTTTCCTAATCTAAATATATAAACCTATGGACCACAATTTCCGTTTCCTATGGCCCAATCCACTGCTTCATATCACCAACAACTTTTACTAGAAATCCCAGACTCCTTTAATGTCTAATAAATCTAATCTTAAAGGTTTTAAATTAAAATATTAAAAATATCAATACTAATAGTAATAAAGGAAAAGTAACAATAGTATCTAGCATTTCTCTGGCATCTTAAGGCTTGCAAAGTGCTGTACAAACATTATCTTATTTGATCCTCACAAGAACCTGGCAGGTAGGTGCTATTATTGTTCCCATTTTACAGATGTGAAGTGACTTGCACGTAAGTGTCTGAAGCTGGATTTGAACTGAGGAAGGAAGGAAGCCTTTATATAATACATCACTATATCCCAGGCACTAAGAAATTCGCAGATATTAGTTCATTTCATCCTCATAACAACCCTTAAGACATACGTATTGTGATTACACCCATTTTAAAGTTGAGGAGACTCAGGGGTTCCTGACTCAGTTTAGTGCTCTCTCAGCTCTACCATCTAGCTGTGGTGGGGAGGGGTGGGAGATGAATGGAGAAGGAAGAAAAACAATAATATTAATCCACTGAGTTAGACATCCCAAAGAATTACTACGATGAAAGGACAATAGTGGTTGATATACCAAAAATATCATAGCAGGCATAATTCAGGAAATTGGGCCATTACTAAAAAGAATGTCCCCAAGGGTCATATGCTCTCAATATTTCAGCAGAAAATAAGAGTCACTATTAATCCTAAAACTAGGAATCCCATTTTATCTGATAGATATCATTGGGATTGGAATGTAGCTCTATATGGGATAATTTATTCAAAAGAAAAAGCCAAGATAAAATGGTGAGGTGGGGCAGCATTGGATATTTAAATGGTACACTGATATAAGGGAATCCAGGAGCTAAAGAACAGACCATCAACAAAGCAGGAAGTATTTGGATAAAGATCAAAGGAGGGAATAACAGAAATGATTATTTATCATAGAAACATTATAGACCCTGACTTAAAGAGAAGATAGTTGGGCCTGCTGGCTCACACCTGTAATTCCAGGTGCTAAGGGGAATGAGACTGGCAGACTTCTAGAACTCAGAGTTCAGTAGGTTATGCCAATCATGTATATTTAGGAAGCTTAACATTAATAAGATAAGGTCCCAGGAGTGCATGGACCACCAGGATGTGTAAGGAGGAGTGAATAAGCCCAAGCTGAAGCTGGAAGAAGTCAATGACCCTGTAATGATTAAAAGTGGAATCAACCTGATCAGTAAACCTTGCACTTTCAGCCTCCCACAATATAGGGAGACTCCATCTGGAAAAAAAAAAAAAAAAAAAAAACAGATAAAAGAGGAGACAGGAGAAGAGTTCTGGAAAGGGCCTGTTACTGAAGAATATATAGGTAGAGGTGGGATGGAGGTCAGTTATCCAGACCCTCTCATTTTATGTCTCTCTTCTGCTTTGTCTCTGTCTCTGAAAAAGAGAGGACCTAATAACTTCTGAATTTGATTGTATAATTTCATCTTTCACAAATTGAAGATTGCTTATGTTTTCATACTCCCTTTGATAGCCTTACTGCTCCCACATGCTTCCTTAGACAGTGGAAAATAGGTACTTTGCAGAAAAAGGTGAACATCAATAGGAGGTGTAGACATTCTCCCCACTAGGAAGTGGCCTCCAAACCTGGAAGCTCTGGAAGCATGGTGGAGTGACAAGCATAGGGAGACTGAAGTTTTCCCTGGCCAAAATCCAATCAAATACCATTTAGGATTTGCTGTTAGAGATATGGATCATCAAGACAGGAATTCAAGCTAAGTCAAAGGAAAACATTGGGCTTGTGTCCATAGCTTAGCTTTTTGTTCTGGTTCAAATGTATTTGCATCTCAGTCACTGAAGAGCTTAGGAGCAGGATAGATTGCTTAAACCCTAAATTAGATAGTTATCTGTTAACAGAAAAGTCTAATCCCTGGTGAAACATTAGAGCTGAAAAAGAGAAACCAGCTCAAAGATTGGGAGCTCTCGGTTTGTCTTCTGTTATTTGGCTGTGTAAAGTAGAACTCATAACCCCGCTCTTTGTCTCATCAAGCATAGGTATTAATCACTAATACCCTAGAAAACTGAAGGTGAGATGGTTGGCTTGTCTCAAAGGGAATAAACCCAGAGATAAGACAATGAGACCAACAGAGTCCTTTGGAACAGTGAATTCAATGAGGAGTAAGAATGGAAGAGATGCAGCCCCCCCAAAAAAGTTGACGCTAAGGTAGGCCAGCAGAGGAATGCACTCCCTGGGAGGCTGCCTGAGGGAGGATACATCTAGCCTTAGCTTTCTAGCAAGGTAGTGAGATTTTTCTTTGCTCCCTCAACCCAGTGGTGATGGCAATTGTGAGCATGAAGAAGCAAGAACATTTGGTTGACCAGATGAATGTAAGAACAGGCTTCAAGTCTCTGGGTCCTCTTGAGTTTTTGTTTGTTTTGTTTGCCCATGAGTACAAGCAACTGGTCCTGAGAGATTGATTCTTCCAGGCATAGTGGCAACCTCAGAAATCTGAGGTCAGGAGTTAGGAAGTTGGTACTGTTGACTTTTTTTTGGATATCTCCCTTGGGAGTCTGCAACTCTCCACTGGATTTCTAGTGAGGACAGAAGGGGATCTCTTCCTCTTTTCCCTTATCTCCACTAGCAGCAATGACTCCTGCATACACATGGTACTAAGACTATATGGTTGTCTACATGAGCCTGTGACAGGACAAAAATTTCCTGACTTCTTTGTGTACCACTGTGTTTCTTTTCCCAAGACCACGTTACTCAGCATATATGCTAAGAAATACACATCCCCAGCCCCATTGGCAACCTCATGGGTTCAACAGGTTACCTGAGCTGCATGTTGATTGCTTAATAGAACCTGACTCATTTCTCAGATGAAAGATGCCCACCACAAGAGGATGAACACTGACAATCAGTCAAGAAGCATTTATGAAGCTATTATTATGTACCAGACATATGCACTGCCTGGCCAGAATATCTGAATTTATAAATTGTTCAGACAGTGCAGATTACAGACAAATGTGAAATATCTGTTGAACAATTCTACAAGTTGCCATGATCTTCCAGGACAATATGACAAGCGATGGATTATTGTTTTGTTTTTCAAATATTTGTTAATGTTCCTGCTTTAGTGACTTTTATTTTTAAATTGAATTTATTTTTTTTGTTACATTTTAAGTTCAGAACTGTCTCCCTCCCTCCTCACCCTGCACTAGAGAAGGCTACCATTTGACAAAGATTGATCTAACAATCTATATCCATCTGTAAGTATACACATATAAGCATACATATATGTGTATACATACATGTATATGTGTATGTAAAACCATACTATGCATCCTTTTATGTATCAGTTCTTTCTCTGGATGTGACGAGCATCTTCCTCCATAGGTCCTTTATATTTCAGTATTCACAATATTTAAAATAACTTAGCTGTTAATAGATGTTTTTTAGACATTGATTTTACTGCCTACAATGTTCTCTTGGTTCTGCTCATTTCACTATTCATTATTTAATGCAAGTCTTTCCATGTTTTTCTAAAGCTAACTTGTTCATCATCTCTTACAGCACAGTAGAATTCCATCAGAATCAAATACTGCAGCTTATTGAGTCATTCCCCAACTGATGGTCATCCCCTCAATTTCCAGTTCTTTGCCACCGTGAAAGGCTCCGAGAAGAGACCTTGGCTGTGCATTTGGTGAGGAAGCAATGGATATGAACAATTTCTAGACTTGAAGAGATGCTCCCTGCACCTCTTGGGTGGGGAAAGAGCCAAAGAGTGAAAAAAGAGAAGTCTGTTCTTCCCTTAGGGTGAATAGGCTTCTCTCTGCTATGAGTCTACAGCAGGACAACACCCAGTACACAGGAGGCATCTGCTTAATGAGAACAGTACAATTACATGACCAGAAGATATGAGGGGTCAAGCATCATTGGAGGTGGGATATGACCCTTCATACATATTTTCTATGAGTGAGGTTTTCATTCATGATCCCTCTTGTATACTCACTCTACCCACAAATGTTGCGTGTATATTTGGGGAGGGTGCTCTCCATGTCTATGGAAGAAATTTACCATCACAGCATTTTTTTAATATATTAACTACATTGAAGGTTTTTGCTTCAGTTTTGAACTAATTATGTAATCTGGCTAATGAGAGAAAAAAGCAAACATGCCCTTGGGAGCTTGTGAGTTAATTATTTTGAGTGGACATGAGCCTACAGAGTCCTTTGAATCTGTTCATTATTCTGAGGAAGCCAAGAGGGATGGAGGTTGGGTTCTGCGATTCCTTCACTGAACATTCTTGGTTTCTCGTTCCTTTTAGATCACCAGCTGATCTAGAACTGAAAGGAAGGTTAGAACTCATTTAGTCTAACATCCTTATTTTACAAAAATAGAAATTCAGGTAGTTAATGATAAAATTCCTTTTTCTGAGGTCACACAGGCAGTAAGCAGGAAAGCTGGGATTTGAACCCGGGTTTTCTGATTCCAAAGATTAACTTTCTTCTCTCCATTACAAACCAATTGCATAGAACTCAAAAAAATCGTAAAGACTTTTTTTTTAGAATGTTGAGTTGAAACAATTATTTGAACACCTACCAACAAAATGAAATAAGCTTATTTCAAGTTAACATTCTTTTGTATGACACCAGAATGGAAAAATGGGTTGTCTTAAATGTTTGTTTTAATTAATGACCAACACTCCACTTGGTAATGATCTCATTGCTGTTGGGGGCTATACCGACGGCACAGCTAGGTGAAGCAGTGGGTAGAGTGCTGGACTTGGAGTCATGAAGACCTGAGTTCAAATGCAGCCTCAGATATTTCCTTACTTGTATGACTTGGGGCAAATCATTTAACATCAGTTTCCTCACTTGTAAAATGAAGATAATAATAACCCCTTGACTTTCAGGGTCTCTGTAAGGACTAAAATTTATAAATTCTCATTGTTCTTCTTAGTAGTTATTAGTACTGCCCCGCTAATGTAGATGGTAACCCGTCAATGATTGCTCATCCTATATAATTTCTTAACCATGTTCTCCCGTGAATTCATCATGGGAGAGGGAGGCACTGAAAATGATGGGGAATTTCTTTGCTTTTTTCTTGAATTTTTATTGATAAATTTTGCTTTTATATCATCTTCCTTTCCAAAAATGTTCCTCTCCCCTCTGCCCTCGTCATCCCTTATAACAAAGTATTGTTTAAAGGGTGAGTGGGAATTCTTCAAAACTAAGCAACACATCAACTGAGGGTTGATTTTTTTTTAATTTTTATGTGGTTTAGAAGCCTTCCTGGAAGGAACCCTGTTCATCCATTTTGTGGGAGTTCCTGGATTTAAGCCACACCTGAACTTTAATAGATTTCCCCTGGATTTCTGAGATGAGATATAAAGTCCCACATACTCCCCCCTCTGCATGATAGAGAGATAGATAGATAGATAGATAGATAGATAGATAGATAGATTGATAAATGTAGAGAAGTGCATTATCTCCTCTTTGCTTTAGGTCCACACTTGACCATCATAACCCAAAATCTTCATTTGTTGTTGTTTTTGTTTACATTTTGGGAATGAGTGCATATACTGTTTCCTCTGTCTGCTTATTTCATTTTCCATCTATTCTTATGTGCGTAAAGGGCAGTCACTTTCAATAAAATTACATACCACAGTTTGTGTATTTATTTCCCAATCAATGTTCATATATGTCTATTTCTAGCTCCTTACCACTATAGGAAGTGCTGCTATAGATTTTTTTTGGTGAATCTGGAACCTTTTAGTCTACCTTTGACTCCTATGCTTAGCAATGGGATTTCAGGGTGAATGGCTATGGAAATTTCTATCATTTATCATCATTCCAAATTTCTTTCCAGGAAGCTTAATTTGTATCTTAACTAACAGCATATAAATGTATCTAAATTTCCAATCTTCTAGAACACTTGGAAAAAAAAAAACTTTACTAATTTTTTTGTGTTGAGTTGAAACAATTTGTTTTGATTTGAATTTTATAAATAATTTAGAAAAAACATTCATATTGTTGTTTATAGTTTATTGCAGCTCTCCAAAGAATTACAAACAACAAATAACCACCAGAAAGATTGCTCTGAAGAAGAAAAAGAGGGAGAAATGCAAATCCAAATCACTCTGTAATTGGCAAAAACAAAACAATATTCCTGACTTTCTTCTGACATTGGAAAGATACCAATTGAGCACAGGGGCTATTTCAGTTTGTTCAATTTCAAATTTGTTGAGCTTCCACACAGTATTTCGAGTTTGATTTCTAAATTCCTCTGATTTTGTTGTTGTTGTCACTTTTACACGAAAGAAAACTAGTCATGTCTTTCATTGAAAGAAAACAAAGTAAAGGGAGTTGGGGGCTGAGCCATATATGCTATTCTAAACCATGTGCGAAATAGCAAAGCTTTCTTCACATTCAGAAGACACTTCTCTATTTCAAATGTTGATACTCAGCACTGGGTATTCACCTTGTCACCAAGCATCACATAGTTTATAAACCATAAACAACAATATGAATAATTGTTCCAAATAACCAATAAAATTCAAATCAAAACAACTCAAGTTTCAAATCAACACAGCAAATTAGCAAACGTTTTTCTTCTGAATGGGATCCCTGAGATCTCACTGGTTTCTTACAAAATGTCTGCCTATTGGATTGTCCTGAAGTAGTCATCTATAGCCTGGGTTAAAATCATAGCATGGAAATGTGGCTGTAAAAAGATAATGGAAAGCACACTAGATTGGGAGGCAAAGGATCTTTGTTCAAAACCTGATTTTGACACTTAACTGGGGGGTAACCTTTGAAAAGGGAACTAACGTCTTTGGTTTCATCTTTAGAATGGGGGAGAGGAGTGGCTAGGTGACACAGTGAATAGAGCACTGGCCCCGGAGTCAGGAGGACCCGAGTTCAAATTCAGCCTCAGACACAACACAAAAACTAGCTGTGTGACCTTGAGCAAGTCACTTAACCACAATTGCCCTACCTTCCCCCTTCCAAAATAAAAGGCAAAAAAAATTTAAAAAAATAAAATGGAGGACAGAGATTTGCACTTGATTGCCTCTAAGGTTCCTTTTAGTTCTAAATCTATGATCCCATTAAATAGCAGACACTAGCCTCATGTGAAAAGTCTAATATAGGGAATATGTTGCTTGAGAGTAGCTATGAATCAACAGTCTCTTCTAATTGTTCATGCAGCCCTGGAAGGTCCAAGGCCTTCTGGTCAATCAGCTGAACATCACAGTAGGCCCTGGACTTCCACTGTCAAAGCTTGGTAGATTCCATTAATTACTCTATTGGGGATTCATGAATTGGGACTATCCCAAGTCGTGTGTCAATGTTCCCTTAATGAGAAGAGGTTTATATACTCCTAAGGAGACCTCAGAGGAAACAAAAATGATGATAGAGCACTTGTGATATCTCCCTTATTGAAGGTAGTCATGGAGTGAATAGAAAATTAATGACCCAGGGCATCTAGGTAGTACAGCAGATAAAGCAATGACCCTGGAGTTAAGTGGACCTGACTTCAAATCCAGACTAAAGTACTTATTAGCTAGGTGACCTTGGGCAAATCTCTTAGCCTCAATTGTTTCCAAGAAAAAGCAAAAAGCAAGTGCATTACCCAAGGGATGTGACTGTTCTCATCTTTGGGAGAGACTACTATGAGCCAAGTGACAATGATATCTCATGAACAATAACTTAATCAGAAAAAATAAAATTCAAGGCATAAGCAGGGATCTATCTTAGGAACAGTAATAAAATATTAATTTTCAGTTTTATAATGCTTTAAGTTGTGTTCAACTCTTAATATGTTACCTCATTTGGTCCTCTCAACAACACTGGGAAGAAGTTGCTTTTATTATTGCCATTTCACAGATGAGGAAACTGAGGCAGAACTTTGGGAACTTGCCCAGGGTCACACAGCTAATAAGCATTTCAGACTGGATTTGAACTCTGGTCCTCCTAACTCCAGGGTGTATGAGACCAGATTTAAACTCAGGTCTTCTTGACTCCAGGTCCAGCACTCTACTGCACCACCCAGCGCTGTCCTAAGAGTGTGGCTACTGTTCTCTACGACCTTCCTTTCACACACTGAGAATGTTAATCTGTCAAATGGCAGTGCTCAGAGCCCCCCTCCCCCTTCCTCTGGGTTCTATTCTCCTCCTTACTGAAACATGCAATATGCACAGAGAGATGATATCAGCTGTCCCATTGCTCTCTGACATTAAGTGAGTGCAAAGCATTGAAAACATTCACCTGCCTTCTAAATAGGCAAAATTCTGAGCCTCCTGATTTCCATAAGTGATTCAAAGAACATAAGAAATTCAAGTGATTGCAAAGGATTTTAACACAAAATTCAACATTTATCAGTGTTGGCTGTCAGAGAACTTGCTGCCTCTTGTTCTTTTAGGGAATTGTTTTCCAACAAGTGTTAATGAGCTTTGCTGAGACTAAATGCATCTTCCTTAAAAACTCTATATGGAGAAAATGCATTTACAATTCCCAAGAAGAAAAGACTTGTCAACTAAATGAGCAGATTATCATTTCCTATATTGTAGAACAAGCACAGAAGCATTAGGAGAAAGCAGCTGGATGGGATTCAAACTCTCACTTCAGACGGCATTAAGAATAATGGGCTATGGAGACATGGAGAGAGAGAGATGGAGTCAAGGTGGCAGAATAGAACTGAGTTCTCCAAAAATTCCCCTCAAACAACTGAAAAATAATGCCTCAACTCAAATTATGAAGTGGCAGAGCCAGCAAAGGTCAGTGATTCATTCTTCTAGCCCCAGGCAACATATGAGACCAGAACAAAAAAGTTGGGACATGGGGGTGGAGGTAGTCTGAAACCCATATGGATGAAAACCCAGTGGGAGGATGAGATGGTTGTGAGAGATACAGCAGCATCTCAGGAACTCTCAAGCAAGAGATGGTAAGGGGACCTGGAAGTTGGTTAGAAAGAGATTACAGGATATGCCTGGGCTAGCAACCGATGCAGAACCAGAGGCTATTTGGCTTCTTTGTTGTCTATACATATTTCTGTGTCATATTTCAAGGCTGGAGAGGAGCACTTTTGGTCAAGATGGAATGAGGGCTCTGAGAAACAACCATTTGGCAATTCCATTGACTATACCTACTTCTGGGTCATAGTTCAAAAGTGTGGAGAGGAGCAATTTCAGTGAAGAATGAAAGCTTTTGATTTCAAGGGATCAGGGACCCTGAGCAATAGTATCATTTCTGATGTTAAAGGAGGAGGGGCCCTGAGGAGCAGTAATTATTGTATCCCCAAGGCATCAGGGGCCCTTCCTGGGTAACTACCAGAGTACAGACCAAAAGAACAGTGAACATACCTCTCCCCAGATTACACCACCTTGGAAGCACCCAAAAATTCTAAAATCTCAGAACTAGTTCTGAAAATATCAGTGCAAAAAACCTTGAAGCTTGATACAGTATTTCTCCCAACCTCAGGCTGGAATGGGAGTCCAACATTAACATAAAGTTCTGAATCAAGAAATAAGAAGGTAGGGGAAAATTAACAAAAAGCAACTAGGATGACAAGGAAGATCAAGACACAAACTCAGAAGAAGACAATGGAGTCAAAACATTGAGAAGCAAAGCCACAAAGACAAATGGGAATTGGACACAAGCCCCACATGAATTCCTGGAAGAGCTAAAATGATATTTTCAAAACCAAAAAAGAGCAATAGAGGAAAAAAATTTAGTAAATAAATGACAATGAAGGAAGAAAATTATGAAAAGCCAATTAATAGTCTGGTAAAACAGGCACAAAATATGTTGAAGAAAATAGCATCTAAAAAAAAAAAAAAAACAACAAATTGACCAAATGGAAAAAGATGTATAAAAATTCCCTGGGGAAATTAACTCCTTAAAAAGGAGAATGGGCCTACAGAGGGAAAAAAAAGGTACAAAATCTCACTGAAGAAAATAATTCCTTAAAAATTAGAATTGTGTTAGAAGAGGCTAATGATTCCTTGAAACACCAAGAAAGAATAAAACAAATTCAAGTGAAAAATAGATGATGTTATAGAAAAAAAAAAAGAATGGGAAAATAAATCAAGGAAAGATAATTTAAGAATTTTGGGGTTACCTGAAAGTCATAACCAAAGAAAGAACCTAAACATAATATTTCAATAAATTATGAAGGAAAATTGTCCTGGATAACCTAGGACCAGAGGGTAAAATAGAAATTGAAAGAATCAACAAATCACCTCATGAAAGAGATGCCAAAATGAAATCTCCCAGGAATATTATTGCCAAATTCTAGAGTTTCCAAATTCTAAAAAATAACATACCCAGAAAAACAGAGTATAACCATTCAAGAGAAATATGCATATTTAATGAAATAAAGGACTTTTAAGCATTCTTGATGAAAACTGAGCTAAATAGAGAATATGAGTTTCAGATACAAAACTCAAAAGAAGTATAAAAAGGCAAACATGAAAAAGTAATCATAAAGGATTCAACAAAGTCAAACTGCTTTCCAAACTTCCCAAACTGGGAAGAGGACACACATATCCTTTAAGAACTTTAACATTATTAAGGCAGTTAGAAAGAGTCTACATGGAAAGAAGGTGTGAGACTTAGTTGATTATATATGGAAATTTTTTTTTTAATGAAATCAATAGAAGGGAAAGAGGAATGCCTGGGAGAAGAGGGGAGGAAGAGGAAGAATGGGGAAAATTATCTCACATAAAAGAGTCATACAAAGAAGAGCTATTACAGTGCTGTGGAAAATGGGGATATGATGGGGGTGAGCAATGCCTGAATATCACACATCTCAATTGGTTCACAGAAGGAAAAGATAGATAGACAGACAGACAGACAGACAGACAGATAGTCTATCTTATCCAAAAAAGAAGTAGGAGGGGAAGGAGAAAGAAGAGGGGTAGAGTGGCAAAAGGGGGGGCAGATTAAGGGAGTCTGTGGTCAGAAGAAAAATAAACTTTAGAGGAGAGAACAGAGAAAAAGAGAGAAAGAAGGATACACACAAGAATATAGGGAAATATACAGCTAGTAATCATAACTGTGAATGTGAATAGAATGAACTCATCCATAAATAAGAAGCACATAGGAAAGTGGATTGGAAAGCAGATTCCAAAAATGTGGTGTTTATAAGAAACATACTTGAAATAAATACACAGAGGTAAAATAAGGGGGTGGATCAGAATCTATTATGTTTCAGCAGAAGTAATATTGGCAGGGGTAATAATCATGTTCTCGGACAAAGCAAAAGCAAAAATGGACCTAATTATAAGGGATAAACAAGGAAACTTTATCTTGCTAAAAATAACCATACACACTGAAGTAATATCAATACTAAACGTATATGTACCAAACAGCAAAGCATCCAAATTCTAAAAGGAAAAGTTAAATGAATTACAGAAGAAAATAGATCATAAATTATACTAGTAGGAAACCTTAACTTTTATTTTTCAGAACCATGAAATAAATAAGAAAGATATTAGGAGGTGAATAGAATCTTAGAAAACTTAGATATGATAAATCTCTGGGGAAAAAAAAACTGAATAGGAATAAAAGAAATATAACTCTTCCTCAGCTATGCTTGACACCTAGACAAAAATTGACTATGTATTGGGGAGTTAAAAAAAAAAAAAACAACTAAATGCAGAAAAGCAGAAAGAGTAAATGCAACAGAAATCAAATTTAATAAAGGGTCATGGAAGCATGGATTAAAAGTTAATTGGAAATAATCTGATCCTAAGGAATGAGTAAATCAGAGAAGAAATCATAGAAGCAATAAATAACTTCATTAAATAGAACGAGAATAGTAAGACAAAATCCCAAAATTTGTGGGATGTAGCAACAGTGGTATTTAGGGGAAAATTTATATCTCTAAATGCATGCATCAATAATAGAGAGAAAGAGGGGATCAATTCATTGGTCGTTCAACTAAAAAAAAAAAAAACAAAAAAAGAACAAATTTAAAAGAAATTAAATACTAAAATGGAAAACCTAAAAATCAAAGAAGAGATTAATAAAATTAAAGGTAAAAACAAAAAAACTAACAAATAAATAAAACTAGGAGTTGGATTTGTGAAAAAAAAATAAAATAAAGGGTTGGCTAATTTGTTTCTAAAAAAGAAAGAAAACCAAATTACTAATATCAGAAATGAAAAGTGAATGCAACACCAATAAAAATGAAATCAAAGCAATTATTAGAAGTTATTTTGTTCAATTAAATTCCATTAAATCTTACAATCTAAGTGAAATGAAATTTTACAAAAAATTAAACTTCCCAGATTAACCAAAAAGGAAACAGAATAGTTAAATAACCCTATCTCAGAAAAATAAATTGAGCAAACCATTAATGAGCTCCTAAGAAAAAAAATTCCCAGGAGAGATGGATTTAAAAGTGAATTCTACCAAATATTGAAGGAAAAAAAAAACAATTTCTATACAATAGAAATTATTTGAAAAAATAGGTGTAGAAGGAGTTCAACCAAATTCATTTTATGTGACAAAGATTGTTTTGGTACCTAAACCACGGAGGGCAAAAACCAAGAAAGAAAACTATTGATCAATTTCCTTGAGGAACATCGGGCAAAATTTTCATATAAAATCCTAGCAAGGAGATTACAGCTGTATCACAAGGCTCATATGCTATGACCAGTTGGAATTTATACCAGAAATGCATGGCTGGCTTATTGTTAGGGAAATTATCAACATAATTGACCATATCAATAACAACACCTAAAGAAATCATATCATTATCTCAATAGATGCAGAAGAAACCTTTGATGAAATGCAACACTCATTCCTATTAAAAAAAAAAAAAAAACACCAGAAAGAATAGTAATCAATAAAACCTTTCTTAAAATGATGTTCTATCTATCCACATGGAAGATCAAGCATTGTCTATGAAGGGAATAAATTTGAAACCTTCCTAATAAGATCAGGAATGAAACAAGGAAGTTCATTATCACCACTATTTTCCAATATTATACTAGAAATGCTACCTATAGCAATAAGACCAGAAAAAGAAACTGAAGAAAAAATAAGCACTGGGGAAACAAAACTATCACTCTTTGCATGATATGGTGGTGAACTTAACCCTAGAGAATAAATTTTAAAAAATAATTAAAATAATTAACAACTTGAAAAAAGTTGTAGGATATAAAATAAGCCCACATAAATCATCAGCATGTATATATAATAATATCAAAACCCACCAGAAAGAGACAAAGAAATTATATTTAAAATAACTGGAGACAATATAAAATACTTGGGATTCAAACTGCTAACAGAAACCCAGGGATTATATGAACACAATTGCAGAAGACTTTGCACATAGATAAAGACAGATCTAAACAACTGGAGGAATATTAATTGCTTATGGGTAGGCCAAGTCTATATAGCAAAAATGACAATTTTATCTAATTTATGTATTTAGTGCCATACCAAACTACTAAAGAATTATTTTATAGGGTTAGAAAAAATACTAACGAAATTCATCTGAAAGAAGAAAAGGTCAAGAGTATCAAGAGAATCAATGAAAAACATGTTAAGGAAGGTGGCCGAGCAGTTCCAGATTTCAAACTCTTACAATCTGGCACTGGCTAAGAAATAGAATGGTGGATCAGCAGAATAGATTAGGGACACAATACAGAATAGTAAGTGACTATAGTAACTTAGTGTTTGATAAACCCAAAGATCCAAGTTTTTCATGTAAAACTAAACATTTTACAAAAAAATGCTGGGAAAACTGAAAACCAATTTGGCAGAATGTAAGCATAGACCAACATCTCACACCTTATGCCAGGATAAGGTCATAAAATTGATACCATAAGTAAATTGGGGAGGATGGAAAAAATATACCTATCAGATTTATAAATAAAAGAATAGTTTATGACCAAAAAAGAGATAGAGATGATTTCAGGAAGTAGTGTAGATAATTTGATCACATTAAATTAAAAAAAAAACACTTTTGTACAAACAAACCAATGCAGCCCAAATTAGAAGGAAAACAGAAAACTGGGGAAAATAGCAATTTCTCTCATAAAGGTCTCGTTTCTCAAATATATAGACAATTGAGTCAAATTTATAAAAAATAGGAGCCATTGCCCACTTGATAAATGGTGAGAAGATATGAACAGGTAGTTTTCAGATGAATAAAAACTATCAATAGTCACATGAAAATGCTCTAAATCATCACTGATTAGAGAAATGCAAATTAAAACAACTCTGTGATACCATCTCGCACCTGTCATAAAAAGGAAAATGACAAATGTTTGAGGGGATGTGTAAAAATTGGGACATTAACACATTGTTGGTGGAGTTGTGAATTGATTCAACCATTTTGAACAGTAATTGGAACTATGCCCAAAAGGCTATAAAACTGTGCACACTCTTTGATCCAGCAATGCCATGAGTAGGTTTATATTCCAAAGAGATCAAAGGAAAAGGAAAAGGACCTATTTGTGCAAAAATATTTGTAGCAACTCTTTTTCTAGTGGCAAAGAACTAGAAATCAAAGGGATGCCCACAAATTTGGGAATGACTGAACAAGTTGTAATATAAGATTATTGTGCTATAATAAATGATGAACAGGATGGTTTTAGAAAAATGGGAAGTCTTATAACCATGTATGTAAAGCGAAGGGAGCAGAACGCACAGAACATTGTACACAGCAATGCAACATTATAAGGATGACGAAATATGAAAGACTTATCTGCTCTGATCAAAACAATGATCCAAGGCAATTGCAAATGACCCATGATGAACAATGCTATCTATCTCCAGAGAAAGAACTAATGAACTCTGAATGCAGAGGGAAGAAAAGAATGTGAAATTCAAGATTTACATAAAAATTGTTAAATTTTTTGCATAAAATTGAGAAATATTTAATAAAATAAACAATTTTAAAAAGAATAATGGACTAAAGTTATTAAAATATAATATTTGAGTATAGAATTTGACTTCCTTTGAGGTACCATTAATATTAATGTGCAACATACATTCTGGTTTAGTTCTTCCCCTCACAACCATCTATGATGCAACTAGTGCACAGATTGGGACCCTCATTTCACAAATGAGGTAGTTTTTCTGTGGATGTACCTTCCTGCATGGCTGAGTTCAAATGCCCCCTTCCTTCCTGATTGCCTCAGGTCCTCTGAATTAATTTATCTTTTTGTCTGTATCTTGTTTTTTCTTATATGCATAATATGGTATTCCTCTGCATGTCTAGCAGAATATAAACTCCTTGAGAAAAGGATAGGTTGTTTTTTTTTCGTTTTTTGGTTTTTGTCTCTCTATCCTTAATGCCAAACTTAGTGCCTTTCATATACCAGGCACATTTTCATATTCTTGAAATGAATTCAATCATAGACAATACAAGTAGGGACATTTCATAGGAAATGTTAAGTCAAACATCAATTTAGCTTAGTATTTAAGTAAGCTATATTCTGGGTATAATATGAGATATGAAAAACCCTAGGAACTACTGCATATTTTTTAAACTTTTCAAACTGATTACAAAACCTTTCACAAATGGTGAGAAACCTTATTCTACCTTCTATTAATTCAATTTGTTTTTCTTAAATTCTGCTTTGTCTTCCTTCTTCCTCCCTCTTTACCTCACTTCTTGGAAAAGAATCAGAATGAGCATTTATACAGAGTACTAGATGCCACGAATTGTGTTGGGATCTTTTTATTGTAACAAATATTTTACAATTGATATTTTAAAAATATTATTTCATTTTTTCCCTCACAACAACACTATGAGTTAGGTGCTAGTGTTTTTCACATTTTATGGCTGAGGAAATTGAGGTAAATAGAAGTTAAGTGATTTGCCTAGGGCCACACAGCTAGCAAATTTTGGAGGCTGGATTTGAAATTGGAGCTTCCTGACTCCTGACCCACCACTCGATCCATTGTGACCTACTTGTTTAGAGTCACACAGATCTAGTAAGAAAAAAATCTTCAGGAGAAGAAGGGATCAAGTGTCAAAGGTTGTAGAGTAGTCAAGAACTATGAGTTTTGAGAAAAAGGTCACTGGAGACCATTAATAAGAGATCATTAGTAATTTGAGTGCGAACAATTTCTGATGAATGATTTGGTTGAATCAAGCCAGGTTGTAGAGACTAAAGAAGAAAATAAACAAAAAAGAACTGTAGGTCTTTTCAGAGTTTAGCCATTAAAAGGAGGTGCTATGGAATGAAGGGTAGTGGGAATGGGTGGATCAAGCAGGAGGATTTTGTAGGTGAGGGATGTATGGGGACATTTGTAGGCAGTAGAGGTTGTGGTTGTAGTTTGGCCTTCATTCTCAAAGAAGACCATAACATCAGAGAAATGATGACATGACTTGCAAGTGAGTTGGATTTGAGTGAGAGAGAGCTGTGCAAAGTCAACAGTCTCACTTTCTCCTCCAGAATCATGTGGGTCCAGTGGCCAGACATCAGTCAGGACAACTGGAGATGGTTCAGGATGCAATGGAAGATCTTAGCATTTTTAAAGGAAAGGTCTTTTTTAAGTTCTCACTTTGAGTGAGGCAAAGCTCATTCAGTCAATACAGCCAGTAGATAGGAAGAGATAGGAGATAAGATGATTGGGAATAAGAGAGGTAACAATTACCTGCAGGACACAGGATGGAATGTGAACACAGAGAAGTTTGCCTTGACAAAGACAAGGACCTTCATAGGATTACAGATTTAAAGCTTGAAAGGACTTTACAGGCTGTCAAATGCCTCATTTGACAGATCATAAAAGTAAGAGTCCCAAGCAGGTTAAGTCTCCAAGATCATGCATGTGATTGGCAGAGGCAAGGTTTTTTTTTTTTAATTCCATTTCTATTTATTTATTCTTCCTATTATCCCATCAGTTCTTTTAGTAACCAGGGGTATAGATTATCTGGTCAGGTGATTTGAACTCATCAACTTATCAGTGAACTCTTAATTGCTGCTGTACCTGTTGGCATTTTGTCAATCGCCATCATCCTTGACTACTAAATGGGAATTCACACTGTTGGCCATTATCTTCTCTTGAATATTTTTTCTTCTCTAACTTTTGGTGACACATTTTTCTCTTGATTCTTCCCTACCTGTGTCAATACATTGTAGTCTTAAGATTTGACACGCTTCCAGGTGCCACCCACTAAATAAATTGACTGGTAAGATCAGAAGCCAATTGGCAAAGGATTAAGGAATGAGAGGAGAGGAAGTGGAACCAAGAAGAGCGGACAATTTTTCTAGGAGCTTAACTGCGAAATGAGAGAGCTAATGGATGATGGCTTATGAACATTGCTCCCTGATCCAGAAATCCATCTTTTTTTTAACACCAAAATTCTCCCTGTGATATTATGTGGCTGAAAATCACAGAATCAAACAGTCCTCAAAGAATCATAATTGCCCATGGATAAAAAGTCAGTGGAAAATAGTTCAAACTGAATGATGCCAGGAAGAGGCAAAATAGTGTGGAAGATAGGATCAAGTTCATGTGTGACAAGAAAAGAAGATAAAATGATTATGCAGTGAAAATAAGGGATGACAAAGAAATGGATTACCCAAATGTTACATTAGCACCCATATAATAGGAAAAAAGCAATAAGAAGGTCCATTTCGTGTTTAGAAGATTTTGGGGGGAAGAATTGATGGGAAACATCCACAAGAATGGTAGAAACGTGAAGCTGCAAATGGTCTATACTTGGCCTGGAAGAGAGAGCAACCTCAGTTATGAAACAATAATTCCTTTGAAGCACTGAAATTAATTCTGGTTTATACTGTAACTCATTTGAAGTAGAATGGTTCTTGGAATACATTCTTGTGAAGAGACTTCTCTATTTGACATATTGGTAATCCTTTAAAACAAGGCATACTTCCTTAGGAGTCCTTACATATTTCCTCATTGTGACACATAAAGTCTCTGGGGATCGGGCCACAGTCCTTCAGAAAGTCAATTCTCTTAGCCATCTCTATATCACATGCTGCATACTCAAAGGTTGTCATCTGTGCTGGTGCCAGTACAGTCTATGAAGTTCATCTAAACCTTGTCACCATGTTTGTCCCTCATGTTTCCAAATGGATTAAGTATTGCCCATGTGAGAAAGAAAAAGGAAAAGAAATATTGAATTGCTTTTCTGATCAAACATGATTTACATATAGGGTTTTAAGGTAGAAATGGGGGTGGCTAGGTGGTGCAGTAAATAGAGCACAAGCCCTAGAGTGAGGAGGACCTGAGTTCAAATCCGGCCTCCAACCCTTAACACTTACTAGCTGTGGGACCTTGGGCAAGTCATTTAATCCCAAATGCCCTGCCTTCCCCTTTCCAAAAAGCAAAAAAAAAAAAAAAAAAGGTAGAAATGGATTTAAATATCATAGAGTTAAAATCTATCTTTTCACTGATGGATAAACCAAAGCCCAGAGAGGGAACCAATTTGTTTCACTTTACATTGTCTTAAAAGTCAGAGTCAAACTGGGGTATTCTGAGAGCAGGAACAACAATGGTTGCACCACAATAGGCGAGCTGAGTAGGAAAAGGACTGAAATACAATGATCCCTCTAAGTCAGATGCCTGAGTTCTATTACTGAAAAACATGGCTGCCCTTTGCTGTCTGGTGATCCCTTGGGGAACATTATTGGATTTGCATATCCTCCCTGGTGCTGTTGTTTTTGGAATAAGGGACCAATTTCTTCAAGATTAAGACTGGCAAAGAAAAAAAAAACTAATTAAAAAAACACACAGGATTTGCTTGGTCCTTCTCCTTTTAATTTACGCCATATGAAGGGAATGGGGCCTGCCAATTTTCCGGTTTGATCAAATCTCCATGATGAATTTGCTTAATTGAATTGTTGTATGTGGCTTGTTTACGCCAACTCTCCTCTCAAATCAAGCCCATAGGTTTCTTTTGAAGGAATGCAGATGTGTGTGATGTGCTCATTCTGCTTAATGTGGTAGCCTGGGACTGGGCTCCATACTGTGGTCAGCTTGCCCAGATCCTGTGAGAAGGAAGGAGTATATGCCAGCCTACTGTTAACCTGAAATGTTTGATGATGCGACTGTGTGATCTGACATCTAATCCAGCCTATTCTTCCTCTCAAGAATTGAGCTGAATTTTCCTTGTCAGCCCAATAGGAGTTGGAAATCTCAAACTGAAGAGTAGAGCCAGAAAGCGGCACCTACGTCCTCAAGTCCATTACCCTGTATGCAGAGATAATTATTAAAATTTGCAGGCAACTAATGTTGAGGTATTTTTCTTTCCTTTTCTTCCAAATCCCCCCAAAAAAGATTTCTATAGCTGACTTTAATGATGTGTTCTAGGGTCCCACCACCTTCACTAGTCAATATGTGTTTTACAAACATCTAAGTGGAATGCCATTTGCATCAGTGCATACTCATTTATGATTCAAAGTTGAGAAACACCCTATAAATCATTGACAAACCTCTCATTATAAATATGAGGATACTGATGTTAACAGAGAGGGAGAAACTTGATCATAGTCACAAAGGAGCCAGAATTTGAACCCGAGCTTTCTGATCACATATCCAGTGCTATCCTCTACACCCCCTACTTTTATCATATTCACTGGAAGTTTTGGTTCCCCTTCCACATAGGATAGCCTGGAATACTATTCTGTCTCCAAACAAAATCATCCCATGCTTTTTTACTTTTCCTCATTATCTTCAACAATTTCTACTGGAGACATGTTCATTAGTCGAAATCTGCACAAAGCAAATTGATCAAAGGCCTTTAAAAATAAATGAATGAAATGCATGATTTCATTTCCAGGCTTTCACTGAGGAATAAAATGAAAATCCAGATTAAAAGGATGAAAGAAATCATTTCTTGGGATCTCCTCAGGTTGGGGAGTATCAAGCCCATAGTCTTTTGCTCTTCTGTCTTAACATGTTTTCTTGAAGGAAAAGCCTACTCTCGTGCCTTTACCACTGAATGCCAAGTGACTGCCAGCTGTCAGCTCACCACTTTAAACAGTGACTATCAAAGATGTCCGTTGTGGGGCTGGCTAATTATAAATACATCAACTTTTTAAAGAGTTAAACTATTGCCCCTTCAGGAAACTGAAATATTTTCAATAAAACTCTCAAAAATTACTGAGAAAATCATTCATCAGTTCATGAAGCTTAGATGGTCATTTATGATTAGCTTCCTCACATGAGTATTCTAGGAAATTCTCTCAGAAAGCTGTGATTTAGGGAGGTAAGGATAAAGAACTCAAGGAGAGGCCTGCCCTGTTTCCTTTTCCAGCTTCTAAATATTTTATATATCTGTGTCTTTGAGCATTTTATGGTTTAATGATCAAAATCATGTTTTCTTTCTTTCACCCACACATTGAAAAAGAAGTAGAAGGAAAAACTTTCATAATAAACAGGTATAGGCAAGCGGACCAAATTCAAACACTGGTTTTATACACACATGCACATATGCACCTACACAGACACAGAGACACATGCATGTGTGTGTATTGCATCAAGTGCCTTAACTCTATCAGAAGGTGGGTAGCATGTTTCATAATTGTCCTTCTGGAATAGTAGTAGCTTACTGTGGTGATCAGAGTTCCTAAATCTATCAGTTGTTTGTCTTTACAATGTTGTTGTTATTGTAGAAGTTGTTCGTTTGATTCTGTTTAATTCACTCTGCACTGGACACAACTCTTCCTGGCTTTTCTGAAACCATTCCCTCAATCATTTTGATAGCATTTTTATAGTATTCCATCACATTCATATATCATAACTTGCTCCTTCATTCCACACTTGGTGGCCACCCCCTTAGTTTCTAATTATTTGCCACCATGAAAAGACCACTATAAATATTTTTGTACATATGGATCCTTTTCCTCTTTCTTTGATCTCTTTAAAGTCTAGACCTAGTAGTGTTAGTGATGGATTAAAGGATTTATTTATAAATTTTTATTTCTTACTTCCTATTTCTATCCTCTCTGCCTTTCTCTGGCCAATCTTTGTTGCCAATATTGAGAAACATCATGGCACAGTGCCTAGAGATCTGGCCCGAAAGTCCAAATGACCTGGATTTAAGTATGTCCCTTGTCTGACCCATGGCGGGGGGCTCTTGGTAAAACATAACCTCTCAGTGCTCTAACCATAAGACCAGAAAGTGCAGCAAAGATGTCAGCTGGAATCAGTAAAAGAAATTTACTAATCTGAATGATGCCTATATTAATGAAATCCTTTCACTATTATAAAGTTGTTTAGATAACTTTCCCATAAATTGCAAGCTAATAATAATAAATAGCACCGATGAGGTATTCTGAGGTCTCAAAAAACTGTATGTGGTGTGTGTGTGTGTGTGTGTGAGAGTGTGTGTGCATGTATGTATGTGTGCATGTGTGCTTGTATGTGGGTATGTTTGTGTGCATGTGTGTATGTGTGTGTTTGTGTGAGTGTATGTGAATGTGCGTGTGTGTATGTGTGCATGTGTGTATGCTTGTGTGTGTGTGTGTGTAGTTTTGATTCAGGTCATTCATAGCTAGCATTTGTACAGTGCTTTAATTTTTTCAAAAAAACTTCTCAAAGCTACCCTGAGAGTATGTGCTATTATTATCCCCATTTTACAGATGTGGCAACCGAGGCATATAGGTTACATGCCTTGCTTAGGATTGCAGAGCTACTAAGTGTCTACAGCAGGTTTTAAATTTAGGTCCCCCTGATTCCAAGTCCAATTTTCTATCTGTAAAGTCACCTAGTGATCCCAGACAAATATTTTGGAGCATCTGATCCTACAATAAGACATTCAGGTCCCAATTAAGGTGAGTTATGAATCCCTGAAATGGTTGCATACATTCTAATTTACACTATTCAAAATTGCAATTATGTCAAATATGGTGATTGGTTCCAGCCCAATGGAAATATATAGTGTTAATTCAAATAATGTGACCATGTAAGGAGAGTCCTTATTTGCACTAATTGAGACCCATCTGGACTTCAGATGTCCACAAGCAATGGCATTTTCTTGCCTCCTGCCCATCACTGAGGAGATCTTATCATACATTCTATATGAAGGGGATGTCAGAGATCACCGTGTCCTATCTCTCATGTTAGAGCAGTGGTTCTCAACCTGTGAGTCGCGACCCCTTTGGGAGTCAAATGACCCTTTCACAGGGATCACAGGGGTCACCTAATACCATCGGAAAACACATATTTCCGAAGGTCTTAGGAACCAAAACACCACTCCTCTATCCGTCTCCAGGCTGGTCTGTCCACATGCAGATACGCCCACATACGGGTATTAAAGGGTCGCAGCATTAGGAAGGTTGAGAACCACTGTGTTAGAGAGTAGGAGAACCTACTGGTGAGGCTGCTTGGACCCAGGATTATCAAGAGAAAGCTGTGTCAAGCATGGGGACAATGCGAGCTATTGTTTCAAATAACTCTCCAAGAAATCCTGTGGACAGCAAAGTGAAGCAAGACAAACGGCAGAGTCTGGGAGTTAGAAGGAACCTCAGAGGTTATCTAAGGCAGGCTGGCCCCATCAAGGATGCCCGCTGGCAAACATCTGCCTAGAGGTCACCCAGCCTTCAAAGAGCCTCCTGTGGAAGCCCACCCCAGCTCTCATTGTTAAGAAGTGTGGGTGATTTTTGGTGGTGGTTGCTCCCCCCCAAACCCCACCCCAGGTCAAGGCCAAACTGGCTTTTGGTAACTTCCACCCACTTGCGGGTTCTGCCTCTGGGGACAAAGAGAACAAATCTAATCCTTCCACAAGAGAGAGCTTAAAATATTTAATGACATAACAAAATAATGAAGTGTGAAGTGAGCAGAACCAAGAGAACACTGTATACAGTAACAGCAATATTGTTTTAAGAGCAACTTTGAGGGAATAAGTCAATTTAGCTATTATAAATATCAAAACTAACTACAAAGGAAGCCTGAGGGAAGAGGTTATCCGTATCCGGATGAAGAACCAAGGAACAGAAATACGGATAGGACACTTCTTTCTCAGGTTTAGACTCTAAAAGGAGAATTTTGGACTACACAATTTTAAGGTCCCTTTCAACTTTAAATGTCTGATCTTGTGATCCTATGACTAAAAATTCCTATTTACCTAGTCATGTTGAACCATTATCAACTATGTTCTTTTCAGTTCTTGGTAGTAAAAGGTCTCCCTGCTAGTCCTGAGTAAAAAAGGAATAGATGTAATTAAAAATGATTGGACAAGGGCAGCTAGGTGGAGCAGGGAAAAGAGCACCGACCCTGGAGTCAGGAGGACCTGAGTTCAGTTTTGGCCACAAACACTTAACACTTACTAGACGTGTGAGCTTGGGCAAGTCACTTAACTCCAATTGCCCTGCCTTCCCCCCCTTCAAAAAGCAGAAAAAAAAAAAAGATCAGAGACAAAATGCATTTGCAAAACCTTAGTGCTGAAAAGCACCTTAAAAATTGATGGTAGAGTAGAATTCAAGTCTTTGCATTCCCAGTCTGGCATGCTATTCTGGTCCTCCAGGTTGCATAATGGATGGAGCACTGGGTCTGGGGTCAGGAAGACCTGAGTTCAAATGTGACCTTAGACACTAACTGTGTGGGCAAGTCACTTAACCCTGTTTGCCTCAGTTTCCTCATCTGTAAAATGAGCTAGAGAAGGAAATGAAAACTACTCTAGTATCTTTTCCAAGAAAACCCTAAATGGGGTCACCAAGAGTCAGACACAGCTGAAATGACCGAGCAACCCAGGCTTCTTTGTTCATTAGTGCAAGGACTGGAAGGGAAGATTTCTGTTGATCTGGATTTATGTGGTACATTCTATGTGGCAAGTACTGCATTCAGTATGTCATGAAGATCGTATTTGATCCATCTAACAACACTGGGGTAAGCATGAATATTAGCCTCATTTGATAAATGAACAAAGACAGGCAAACAGGAGACAAGTGACTTGGCCAGTGGCACGCAGCCAGTAAGTGCCTGAGACTGGACTCCCACTTGTCCTCCTGACTCCAGGGTTCTTGCTTGTACCAAAATTGGTGAATGTGCTCACCTTCCATCCCTGCCAATACCAAAGGGAAGAATGAGAGAAAACTTCATTCACAAGAATGCATGTTTTCAAACTTAGAATTATAGGGCTTAAAGCAAGAACATGCTGAGAGAATTAGAGACTCTTGGGCCTGGAAAGGAGCTTAGAGTTAGTTAGAATGAGCCATCATCTCACATTTGCTGAAGCTCTGATCCTGGGGATAAATGGTGAGCAAAGTCCTACAATCAGCTTCGGTCTGACTGGAGGCACTAAGAAGTCCAGGGCATGTCCCACAACACCACATTAAGGCAGACCCGACCAAGCAGACAGGCAACTATAATTTTACTAAACAACATGCACTATGTGATGAGGCAATTTTGATTTCAACACAATTATTTATGTTCAGGCTCATTTGTAAGACTCAGCAACCTGCAACAGTGACCCAGTCACTATGTGTTCATTCCTTTGGCACTGAGAGAGAAAGAATTAAAAGCAAAGCCCCTGGGCACATGCACAGTAATGAAGTCAAAAGAAAAACAATAACATTATAATTGCTCTTCCCAGAGCCACAATGCTGAGTACAATATTGATGGAAATAAAGGTAGGGGAGAAACACATGTTGGAACAAGAAAAAAGCAGAAAGTTCTGGAGGTCAAGGCTTTTATTTGGAACTGCTTTGTCCAAGACACTGAAATCCAGCTCTTTGGGAAAGAAACCAAGCCTCCAGCCAGAAGGATGCAGAATTTAAGACCATGCCATTTTGCGCAGAGTCAGTGCCGTAGAGTCCTATAGGGTCCTTGAAGGCAAAATGCAGAAGCTGCATTACAATGCAGAATAAATCCCTAGAGAGTAGTGTAGGATCAGAAGCAAGGACAAGGCACAGATTGATGAACTCTGAATGAGAGATCTTGTCTTTTAAAAAGTGTAATTTGATGGATTTGTGATCTTATCAATGTGACCCTTCCCTTCATAGATCACAATGATCAGTTTCTTCTTAATGTTTTTATAATCTTTTTTAAGATCACAGTAACACAAACCTAAAGATGGGAGCAATCTCAGAGCCTATAAAGGTGAAAAATTCCTTCCTAGAGTGTCATAGACCCCTTTTGCAATCTAGTGAAATCTCAGGATAAAAGACATAAAATAAAATACATAATATTACAAAAGAAACCAATTATACTAAAATGCAGTTATCATAATAGATTTTCATCAAGCTCATAGACTCCCATTTAGAACCTTTGATCTAGTATATTTTCCTGATTATACAGATGAGGAAACTGAGGCCCAGAGGAGTTAAGTGACTTGTCCAAGGGCATGCAGTAAACATCCAGTAAACACTGGAGGGGGATTTGAATCGCAGCCCTTTGCTTTCAAAGTCAGAACTCTTTCCTCTGTACCATCTTGTCTCTTTTCAATGACATAGTTTTAGGTGTAATATACACTGTTAACATTTTATCCATCACTTTCATAAATCTCAATAATCAACAAAACAATGCATCAAGCCTTGATTTGGAATATTTGTCAATTTCTAAAATGCAAATGCTCACCCTGAAAATATAGTGATTGGCTCCATCACATTGCTGGGTCCGCCCCATGGACGGTGTTGAGGACCTACCCCCCTACATCTTTGAACATGACTGAGATACCAGTGGGGAGCAGAGTATGTCCCTTTTCATTTGGCTAAGCTTCCTCTCTTTTCTAATAACACATCTCTCTGATGTTATACAATTCTTTCCCCCCATTATCTTGTGTGCACCAGGAAGTTTTATGGAATAGTCACATCCTAATTAAAAACAAACAAATAAGTCATTCCGATTTTGAGACTTCTAACTCTTTCTGCCCACCCTGCCCTGAGAGTTCCTCTTTCTCCCCCCACCCCAGTGTGATTTACATTTTGCTCATGCTGTGCCCTTACCCTGCTTTTCTTCTTTATCATGAATCTGCCCAACTCTGGTTTGCTTCTAATTTCCACTAGATGCAAATAGGCTATTTAATCAGAAACTCCTGCTGTTTGATGGACTTCTTTCCATTCTAAGTAGTTTCCCATTGACAATTATCCCATTCAGTAAACAAACTGCATGATTCTTTAATCCCCTAAGAGTTAGAACTGAATAAAGAAGCTGAGTCACTCTCTCAGTAGCATCTGAGTGATCTGGGACTCAGCAATGCTGCCATGTCTCCCTGGCTCCCCAGATTAACACCTCCTTTGCCTCCACTGTTTTCTTTTAAGGTTTGATGATCATGAAAGTAAAGGGAACTCTAGGTATGTGAGAGATGAAATGTACAGAAGCATGAATCTTTCCATTTGTCTTAAAGCAAAAAAATGTATTCCAGGGCACACAAATGCACAACATCAGCTCTCCAGAAATCTCTGACTCAGAGGATGGAGAGGGAAGGGGAGAAGCCTCAGGGTCTGAATGTATTTCATGTTTCTAGGTAGTAAATGCACTAAAGCTTTCCTGAGGACTGGATATAAGCATCCTGGGACTAGTCCTTTGAAGTCCAATCTCCCTCCGCTGTGCTTATAGAAACTGAGATGAAAATCTGCCACTTTTTTTTTTTATTTTTGTAGGGCAATTGGGGTTAAGTGACTTGCCCAAGGTCACACGACTAGTAAGTGTTAAGTGTCTGAGGGCAGATTTGAACTCAGATCCTCCTGACTCCAAGGCTAGTGCTCTGTTCACTGCACCACTTAGCTGCCCATGACTTCTTTTTTAAAGTCTATTATGTAAATGTTGAAAATATTTTTATGTAATATTGTCTGCTTTATAATTTATTATTACTAAAATATTAGTTAATTTTTACAAGTTATTTCACAATGGTCCCCCCCTTTTTCTCTCCTCCTTCCCCAGAAATGAGCTATCCCTTGTAACCATAAAGTACTTGTTAAGTCATTTTTCAGTCATGTCCAGCTCTTCATGACCCCATTTGGGGTTTTCTTGGCAAAGATATTGGAAAGGTTTGCCATTTCCTTCTCCAAAACGTTTGATAGATAAGGAAACTGAGGCAAACAGGGTTAAATGACTTGACCAGGGTCACACCACCAGCAAGTGTCTGAGATCATATCTGAACTCAGGAAGAAGAGTCTTCTTGCCTCCAGGATCACCTTTCTATGCATTGTACCACGTTTGCTCAACCATGAAGTATAATTAAGCAAAATAAATTGTCTCACACTGTATGCCTTACACCACACCCATACTTTACCTCCTCTATACAAAGCAGAGAAGTATATTTTCCTCTCAGAGCTCTGGAGTACTAATAGATAGATAGATAGATAGATAGATAGATAGATAGATAGATAGATAGATACATGCATACAAACATACACACATACAAACATACATACATGATGGATAGAAAAAAAGAAGAAAGGCAAGAAAGAAAGGAGAACAAAGGAAGAGGGGAAAAGGAAGGAAGGGAAATAAGGAAGGAGGGAAAGAAGGAGGAATTGGAAGAAGAAAAGAAAGAAGAAAGGAAGGGAAGGGAAGTAGAGAGAGGTAGAGAGACAGAGACAGTTACAGACTGAGAGAGAGAGAGAGAGAGAGAGAGAGAGAGAGAGAGAGAGAGAGAGAGAAAGGGAGGGAGGGAGAGAAGGAAGGAAGGAAGGAAGGAAAGAAGGAAGGAAGGAAGGAAAAAAGGAAAGAAAGAAGAAAGAGAGAGAAGATGAAGACCTATATCAGGATCATTATTTGGTCACCCATACTAAAGTACAGAAACAGCACAAGAAGCCTCCAGGGCTTTGAGATGGTCTCATTCTCACCTACAATTCTTGCTTCCATGTGTCAGCAGTCATTTGTGCTGTGGGTGCAGGAGAAATCTCCATCCCTCAATGAAAATTTCAGGGAGAGATTGCCTGAGTCCCAAATGACAGAAGAGGAAGAAAGATAGTATCTCTCCTCTTAAAGTCAACTGAATGAGCAGTCCTCTTATCTTCTTCACAACCTTCCAACTCATTTATGGGAATTGAGCAGAATGGGACCTTTATCATGTTTTTTCTGAAGGGGAACTCTAGAAAAAAATCAAGGCACATCCATCTCCTGAAAACGTCCAAATTGAACAATGGTAAATGTCACTGAAAATGATGCAGGACACACAAGGCATTGAAAAATGACCAATCCAGGAGTGTTCCCCAGAACTGAAGACTGATGTTACAAAGAGATGCTAAATTTTTTAAGGTAAAATGCACTGGACCTGGTCTTCATCTGACCCTAGGTTTATGGAAATACTGGGGTTTTTTCACAGAAGTGTGGATTCCTGGGTATGATTGATTTGGCATTCACTGACAAAGGAAAACAGAAAGAATAGACCCCTTTCTTTTCTGTAATCAAAGCAATTGAGAAATTAGGATTGTACTGTCCTAATCCATGAATTTAAATTTGGGAATTGGCTTTGAAAGAAACCCACAACTTTTATTTGTTTTTAGTTGGTTTCTCTGGGAATGAGAAGAGCTGTCCTTTGATATTTATATATGTTCCCAGCCAACATGGCTCCCAAATAATGATTCAATCAACGACAACAAAGATATGTTAACAAACCAAGAACAAAGTCAGTATCATCATACCAGGATATGACTGTATCATTAGGTTTTTAAGATCAAAAGCCTACTAAAGTCAATAAATACAAAAAAATCTATAGCACTTAAGTCAGATTAAAAGTTTACAAAGCATCATACGTGACTTATGTCCTTTAATTCTCACAACAACCTTTTGAGGCAAGTACTATTATTATCTCCATCTTACAAATGAGGAAACAGACAGTAGTTAAGTGACCTCCCAGGGTCACACAGCTAAGTAAGTACCTGAGGCAGGCTTTGAATTCAAGTCTTCCTGATTCTAGGTCCAGCACTCTATCCACTACTTATCGACCTCAACAGAGAAACTTAGGGGATCAGGAATAGGACACATAAAGAATTTTTAATTGTTATTAATTTTTATTTATTTTTAGTTTACATCATTCGTTTACAACAGATTTTGAGTTACAAATTTTCTTCCTGTCTTTCCCCACCCCCAACCCCAAAACAGCAATCCCACTGTATATCCCCTCCCCCAATCTGCTTTTTCCTATATCTTCCCCCATCACCCCTCTGACTTTCCAATAGGGCAAGATGCATCTCCCTACCCCAGTGCCTATATATCTTATTACCCAGTTGCATGTAGATAATAATAATAATTTTATATATGTGTGTGTGTGTATGCATATACATTTGATTTTAGAACTTTAAGTTCTAGATTCTTTCTCTTCCTCCCTGTCACTCACCCCCACTGGAAAGACAAGCAATTCAATATTCGATACATGTCATATATTTGTACTTACACAGAACATTTCCACAAAGGACATATTGTGAAAGACTGACTATATTTCCCTCCTCCTATCTCGTCCCCCACTTGTTCTATTCTCTACTTTGTCCCTGTCCATTTGCAGAACTGTGTGCTTCTGACAACCTTCCCCCTCAACCTGCCCTCCCCTCCATCATTCTTCTTCTCAGCCCCTTCCCCCCTACTCTTCTGTAGGGCAAGATACCCAATTTAGAGTGTATGTCATTCCTTCCCTAAGCCAAATTCAATGAGAATAAGGTTGACACATTCCCTTTTCCCTTCCTGTTCTTCCCCTCCATTGTAAAAGTTATCCCTTGTCTCTTCTATATGAGATGATTAACCACATTCTGTCTCTCCCTATTTCTATTCCTCTCCTCTACACCTCTCAATTTTACCTTTTAAAATATCCTTTCCTATTCAATTGATCCTGTGTCCTCTGTCTATGTACACATATATACAGACACTCACA
>CM053592.1:5577534-5594973 GCA_028646515.1 Pseudochirops corinnae
ATCTTGATTTCTCATAAAGTCATTTGCTTCCATTTGCTCCATTCTAATTTTGAAGGAATTATTGTCTTCAGGGAGCTTTTGAGATATTTTTTTTTCCATCTGGCAAATTCAACTTTTCAAGGCATTCTTCTCCTCATTGGCTTTTTGGGCCTCTTTTGTCATTTGCATTAATCTATTTTTTAAGGTGTTATCTTCTTCAGTCAGGTTGTTGACTCTCTTTTCATGATTTTCTTGCATCATTCTCATTTCTCTTCCTAATTTTTCCTCCACTTTTCTTATTTGGTTTTCAAAATATTTATTAAGCTCCTCTATGGCTTGTATTCAGTTTACATTTTTCTTAGAAGCTTTTGGTATGCGACTTCTGACTTTGTGGTCTTCTTCCCATTCCATGCTTTGATCCTTTTTGTCCCCAAAAAAGAAATCTAAAGTTGGATTGCTGGGCTTTCTTTGTTTCCTTTGCCTGCTCATGTTGCCAGTCAATTGCTTGATTTTTGGGCTCTGTAGAACTCTTCTTTCAGAGGAGAGAGTTTTGTCCTAAATCACTGGGGTTTTTGCAGCTGCCAGAGCTATTAGGGGGCTGCTGTCTCTGCAGCCCCCTCCAGCTTTGGCTCACTGGTTAAGGACCTTAGGACTACCACCCAAGACCATGATCCTGATCCAGGCAGGTTAAGGCAAGAGCACTTAGCCTCTGAATGATTGCTTGACCCCCCTGCAATCTGTAGGCTGTGAGCTCTGAAGCAGTCACATGGAGGTGGCTCCCAGGTCACCACTTCTGCTACTTTCTTACCCTGGGGGTAGATGGTCAGACCTGCTTTTCTCCCCCAAATTTAGCTGAGTTCTACTGACCTTTCACTTTGTCCTTGTTTCTTATGGGTTGATAATTCTGGAAACTGCCACAGCTGCTGGTGACCCACTCTCCAGAGTGCTCTAGCTGCATCTTGTCCTGGTCTTCCTGGGGCTGACCAGTTTCAGGCCAAGTTGGGCTTGACTCCCAGCACATTATGATGAGCCTTTCCCATCCTGCATTCCAGCCTGCCTTTAGTGGGAGCTTTGTTTCTCTGGTATTTCATGGGTGTTGGAGCTCTAAAATTTTTTAGAGTCATATTTTATAGGCATTTGAGGTGGCTATGGGGAGAGCTCGCTTCTCCTGCTTCTATGCTGCCATCTTGACTCTGCCCCCTAAAGCATTATTTTTTTTTTTACTGGCTCCAATGTACCTTTCCAGTATGATTATGTTTAGTTTCACCTCATATATTTTACACTCCAAACTCCTTGATATTCTCTATCCATTACCTGCAGTCTTCTAGCTTAGTATCTTTTCACAGGCACTCAGTCTCCTGAGCCTAGAATGCTCTTTCTTCATTTTTTTTCTTGTGGCTCCCCAAGCTCCTCTGAAGGCTCATTTCGAATGCCCTTGGAAGAGGGTTTTATTCCTGATTCCTCCAGGGAGTGCAGCATCCCTCTCTAATGCTACGCATTGATTGTGTACTTATATTAAGGGGCATCAGGAGAATCTCTACTCAGATTGGTGAAATGATTTGATGACATCACAGAACATGTACTTTTATCAAAAGGACATGTCCCATGGAAGTAGATATTTGTCCTATCCCCTCACTGAATGCCTCAAGAAATATCTTGAGAATATGAATTCCAGGTGGGAGGAACTGCCCTTTCATCAATTTTCAAGAATGAACTATGAAATAATCCAGATTTTGAGCCCATTATATTTGATTTTCTCTTTCTTGGACTTCTGAATCTGATTATAACAAGGGGAAGGAAAGAATTTTCTTTCTGTACCCACTTGGAATGGGGTGGTAGATGTTTAACAACTAGCTCTCTGCAAAAAATAAAAATACATGGCAGCCTTTTCAGTTAAATCTACATTATTCCGATTTTACATCACTTCTTAAGTCTAGAAATTAAAAACAAAACCCCCCAAAAGGACATCAACTCCTCATACTGCAAACAAAACATTCAGATGAGCTGGCTTCAAGCTGGTTCCAGCAATCCATACCAGCCTTGCACTCACCCAAATGAAGACCATCAGCACTGACACACAGGAGCATCCCAGAGCAGTGGGAGCTGTGCCAGCCCACAGTCTGAGGGGAGACTCTCCACACCTCCAACTCCTGACTGCCTTCTTCTACCTTTCCATTTCCCTTTCTGAGCAGAGGTCTGAAACAATTGTTCAGTTGTGACTGATTCTCTGTGACCCCATTTGGAGTTTTCTTGGCAGAGATGTTGGAGTGGTTTGGCATTTCCTCTTCCATCTCATTCTACAAATGAGGCAGCTGACGCAAACAGGTGTAAGTGAATTGCCCGGGATCACACCACTAGCAAGCTTCTGAGGCCAGATTTGAACTCATGCTTTCCTGACTCCAGGCCTAGTGTTCTATCCATGGTGGCATCTAGCAGTAATTAGGAATCCTGAAAATGGAGGTTCCTAGACTTGGATTTACTTTATGAATAATCCTGAATTAAAAAAAAAAATCCTGCTTTTGAAAGCCAAGCATGGGTCACCCAAAGAACCTCTACTTAGGGCAAAAAAACCAACCAAACAAACAAAAAACTCTATCAACAGGAGGATTCAGATGGAGGAATTGCCATGCCATGAGGGCTAGGGCATCTAGGCCTCGCCAGTCCTCCTTAATATTTCCATGACTGGCAAAGAAATGCAGTTCCTCAGTAGAAGGAGTGCTTTTGTTCAATATAAAATGCCCATTCCTCCTAAGGGACTCTAATCAATATAATATCATATTTGAGTATTTTGTTTCCTCTAGTTGTTTGGGCCTGCTGAGGAGTCTTTGCATTACTTAAAGATTCTGTGATGGAGGAAATAAAGTTTGTATCCTATTTGATACCCATATTGTACATCAAGAACTTTGGGGATGTCACGTTATCCACATAGAAGGAAATCCTAGAGGGTAGCCGTGCCTCCTTGGAGTTTAGCTCTGAGAAGGAGGTAGAGACAAAAAGGGAAAATCTGAGTTCCCCACCCCCATTTTCAGGGGTAATAGCTTCTAATATTAAATCTGTTCAGCATGAGCACAGAAACCTGGAGTTTTGTTGTTTGGTGAGCCTGGGAGGAGCTGACAAGGTAATTAAATTGTCTTCTATTCCATTCTCAAAGGATTATTGGATCAGCTTTAGAGCTGGAGAAAGCCTATTTTTATGGAAAAAGAAACTGAGGGACAGAACAGTTAAGTGACTGCTGAGGTAATCTATGGTAAAAACCAATAACAACTTTGAATTCATAATGTCTAGCCTTTCCCCTGGGCTGATCTGGTTCTGTCTCCTGCTTTCATGCACTCACACAGATCATCACCCATAAGTGGAAAGCACTCCTTTGTCATTTCTACCTTGCCTAGGACTTTTCAGCATACTCAATGAATCTTTTCTGGTAGATTGTAAGTTCCTTGAGGACATGGACTGTGCCCTTTTATTCCTCTTTTTAACTCCAGCGCTGACCCCAGTTCCTTGCACATGGTACAAGCTTAATAAATGTCTATTTGAGGTTGAATCAAATTCTAGAATTCATGCATTTTGTTCTTTTAAGATTATACATTACAAATATAGAGAAAATATTAAATAAATATAGTAAGACTCAGTGTTTTCCCTCTCAATTACAAGGTTCTTGGCAAGCAATTGAATGATTCCTTCCTTGGCACTGTCCATGTGCCTGCTAGCAACCCACCTCCTCTATTTTTCTAGCACAGACTTGTCACTGCAAGTGCCCATTTCACAGTCATCCAGAGGTGTGAATTGATATTTGTTAGTGTAATTTTCCTCATCAGCAAATAAATATCCGATTGGTTTCTTACACTATCTTTGATTTTTTCTACGTGTACTTTCATTTACATTGCATTTGTTCATAATGCCGAACAGCAAATCCTAAAGACATTTTTTCCATGAATAGTAGACAAACTCTCTTCTCCTTGTTCCACAAATAAAATTCATTAAAAATCTCTTCTAGAAATAAAAAATTAAAAGGAAATTTAACCCAATAAAAGTGAATCCACACCTTTAACTCTTTGCTGAAAGTACACTGAAAGCCAGACAATAGTAAATACCAAGTGAAGGCCAGGATTCTGTTGCTTCATTGGACACTAAACTAGACTGAGAAACATTCATTGAATTGACTTTCTCAAATCAAATTCAAGGTCATTACCCTACACAATTCTATGATTATTTCTAAGTCTAATAAAAAGAAATAAACATTCTAGGACTCGTTATATTTTTTCTCCTATTATTCTCCTTGCCTTGGCCATGGCTCATGAACTGGGACTCTACCTGTAGGCAGGAAGCTTAAGGAGTGTTTAGCCACTTTGAAAATGCTGAACTTGCATAATGGCAAGCAAAGTAGTATTTTGCTGCTTGTTTCAACTATTCAAGAGCCTCATCTTGATTGTATCAAGTCTTTGCTGGAAACAGTATACATTGTGATGTCCCTAATAGGCATAAGGGAGTTTAGAGACCCTCCCTGCCCTTAATAGGCCTAACACTATCACATGGAGCCCACAGTGGGAGGAGCTTGCCAAAACAGCTGAACAGAGAGGGTAGAACAGGAAGGAGCAGAGCAGAAAAACACTCAAGCACATGCTCAGACCAAGCAGAACTGAGAGGGAAAATGCTTGTGATGTTGGCACTCTGTTATACTCTGTCCATTGCTCTGTGAGACAAAAGCATTCTGTCTGTTGTTTTTAGACAGAAGTCCTGAAAGAGGACTTTACTGCTGTTAACAGAAGTCTTGTGTTTGATTTCTCAGACAGAATGCTTATCTGTTGGTTTGTGTCACTTTGTCATAAAGAAAGTAAATTGAGATGATAGTGCTGGCAATGTGTGCAAATGCTGTTGTATCTTTTATGCTTTGTCTTCCCAAAAACAGAAACTTCAAAGAGCTTGGAGTGGAGCAGTAAGCTGAGATATAGAACTGGAACAGAGAGCTGCCTATGTGTGAGTCCAGGCAAGATCTGGGAGCAGTCAACCCATGGAAGAGGAGCCCTGGGGTTTGGAAGTCAGACTAGAGTTAAGATGAAAGAAGACTGTACTTTGGGCACTCAGTATTGACTGATGATACTAAGTTATTGTGACCTAAGAGTGGATGGTGTCTGTACTTTCTGCTATCCCTTAAGGTTGATTGGTAAGGATTATGGGCTTAAGGATGATTGGGAGCCAGCCTCTAGTCAAGATAAAAGAAGACTTTACTTGGGTACTCTATATTGATTGATGAGATTGTGACTTTCTGAATAATATGTTTTGCTTAAGACTATGTTGCCACTTTAGTAAAAAGTTGTTATGTTATATTGTTGTGAGTGTTGTGCTTTAGTTTCTTGAATGTTTTGCTTTAGTTTATTGCTAAATAAATAGAGAGTTAACTATACTGTGTGATTAGATCCTTCAAGTAATTGCAAACAGCAGTCCTCAGGAGAATTGCTTGTGATTGCATTTACACTTTGGAAAAACAAGAATTCTCAAGCAACCAAGAGTAATGACTTAAACAATCATGAAATGCAAATTTGCTGCCATAGAGGGTAGAAGGCTGATATCTAGACAGTACCTGGGGCTACAATGAGTCTTAGGATGAGGATGATAGGGCCATCAAGCAGAGATTATATCTGGGGAGTCTTTGTTCCAGATGATCATTTCATTTCTTAGGCTATATGAACACAAACCAAAAATCTTTGTGGTAACTTTTATATATAGAAAGATATAGATTAAAGGTATAAAAATACAGACATATAGATCAATATATACACATATGCATAAATATGGATATGTGTACATGTCACACATGTGTGCATCTCTATGTATTTATAGGGCAGCTAGGTGGTGTACTGGACAAGCATACCAGGCCTGGAGTCAGGGAGACCTGAGGTCAAATCTGACCTCAGACATTTAAAAGATGTGTGATCCAGAGCAAGTCACTAATCCTTTGTTTAACTTAATCCACAGGAGAAGGAAAACACAAACCACTCCAGTAACTTTGACAAGAAAATGCCATGGACAGTATAGTCCATGGGATCATGAAGAGGTGAATGTGATTGAACAGCTGAAAAAACAAAACAAAACACCCGTGATCAACCTTAAGATAAATGAGTCAATTCATCAGAAAAACAAAAAGGATGAAATATCCTAGTCACTCCTGAGCTTTCATTTGGGGGTCTGTGGCCCAAATGTTCTACTTTGAAGATGATTCCCTTGTCAGTTCATAGAACGTTCATTTTTAAATCAGCTCGTCAGAGAAAAAGAAGCCTCTGTTTTCCCAGGACAAAGCCATCTTCAGAGCTCCTGCTAATTGAGAAATTGATTAATTAGCACATTTCTATCTTTACTAGGGAGTGAAAACTTAGAGGATATTGCTGTATTAGGCAGTTTACACCTTTCCTATTTTAAACCCTCTCTAAAATTTGGGGAAGTGAGTCCCTGGTACCAGAGAAAGTGAGGGATAAAGAGAATCATTCATTTAAGGAAGACACAAAGTAGGTCACCCACATGTTTCTACTCAAGTGTACATTGATCTGTGGCAATGTATAAGCAGGTTTCTCTCCAGATTTCTGTTTCTGCTCCCTTACGTTTCTCTTAGAGCATCTCAGAATCACAACACATAGAAAAAGTCATAGAAAGAACATCCTAGATGTTAGAATCAGAGTCAGAAGCAAGGATGTGCTGATACATGTTTAACAACCAGCTCTCTGGATGGGAATTGTATATACAACACACTTTTAAGGTTTAATCTATACTATTTATGTTTTCTCCATCACTTCCATAAATCTAGGGAATCAACAAAATAATAACTCTGCCCAATTTGTAGTGTTTATCAATTTCTCAGCTGTAAATGCTTTCCAAAAATTCAACAGTCAACTCTCACAAGCCAGTTCAAGCTGACTCCAGTATATCTTAGGACAGAAGAGATCTTAAAGGTTATTTTGTTCATTTGCCAAAAATAAAAAAAATAAAAAAAAAAAAAAGGAGCCGAGGTTTAGGGAACTAAGGCAGTTTGCTCTAGACAGCATGTAGAACTAGTGCCCAAGTCAGAGTTAGAATGCATCCAAGTCTGCTCTCTCTTGTCCATGAGCTTTTTGGCCCATATGGTTTCTTACATAGTCATCAACATATGGGGAAGAGGATAAATGTGTCTACAATGAAAATACAAGCTGTCTCTAAATGATCTCTTTGCTTGTCCAAACATTTATGCTCTATTATACCAAGAGTTCCAAATGCAGAAGCTTCTAGAATTACAGAGTTAAAAGACCTCAAGCATATTGGGTGGATTCCCTATAAGTTATTTATGGAAGGATAGTGTCCAAAATCACAGGGGATGAGAAGGCATGATTGCATTGCAACCTCCCATTTTAGTTCTCACTTGTAGAAGAGATTGGGTCAAATGAATCAAGCCCCAGAACATTTCAGAGCCTCCTGGAAAAGATGTGCTGTCATTGAAAAGAGTTTGTTCCATCCATCTACGTGGCAGATTCAAGTTTATAATGTTTTGTCCTGATTTCAACATGAATTTAGAAAGACAGTAACAGGACAGTGAGGCGGTTGCCCACAAAGGGGGTTAGGGTTGCTCTGGAGATCCCCAAATACCAACATGCTGGGTCCTGCAGAAAGAATTCCACTCAAGTCTTCTCAGCCAAAGAAAAACAAAGTTTATTGAAAATTCATTAAAAGTTTGCCATATGAGGTAGACTCTTAGTGAGCCTAGGTATCTGTGATGCTTGGATTGGGCAAGCAGGACAGAATAAGTCTGACAGAGTAAGTCTGTGCTAAGCTATTCTATGGTGCTCTCACACCACATGGAGGGAAGATGGGGTCTTATATACAGATGAATCTAGGGGTGGTGTGAAGGAGGAGTTTGGGGAGGTTCTTCAGGAGAAGTTAATGAGGTCCATGCAAGGATGAATTGATATTTTGATAGGTTCAAAGGTGGGAAGTAGATGAAGAATGGAGGGCCAGGCTAGTAACAGAGATTTGGACCCAACCACAATGAAAAATATTGGCCTCTGCCAATGCCTCATCAAGTGGGAAGATTTAATCAGACTTCAAGGGGTTTCCCAGAGCCTGTAACTCAGAGATTGAAGGAGAGCTCAAGGTGGGATCCCAGAGCTTGCACCTCATCAGACAGAACAGGAACAGACAAGGGATTGAGCTTGGAGTAGAAAAAGAGGAAAGTGTAATGTATTAATCAGGAAAATTGCAAAACTGCCTTATTCACTCCAAACTTTCATTAAAGCAAAATGCCATCTTTGCAATACTAACAGCTTATTGGTGTTGCTATACAGCAATAAGATGCAGGACGTCACCAAGTCCCAAGTAACTAAGATAAACTTTGAAAATAGAAAAGAATTGAGGTTCATAGTGGGTGTGAAGAGGTTGTAACACACAACCAACGAGGAACTCTGAGGAAGCAGAGTAAAGGATGCCATCAAAAACTATACGATAGCAAGAGAAGATGGGATGGTCACACGCAGATAATAAGTCAGTAACAAGTGCTGTACTCCACTGGAATCACTGTGATGACAGGAGAAAGTGAAGGATGCCAGCATATTGGGGAAATTTACTGTGGCAAAAATTTAGCAGAAAATAGAGAAGAGTCATAGAAGATAGGCAGGCGGGTACGGGGTTGGGAAATGGATCTTGGGAGGGAATTCCTGAATTGAGAAGATCACAGATCCAACTGTCTATACTGATGATGTCCTAAGACACCAAGTTTTAGAATACTGTTGTCTCTGAAGAAGAAAAAACTCCTCATCCATAACTACAGTTACTAATTCTTTTTCCTTCTATGACATTTTCGGATGTGTTTCTCCCTTTTTTTGCCCCACAACCTTCTTTGCAAAGAAGAAGGGATGAAAGAAAAATAATACGATCAATCTCACCTCAAATTAAGTGGTCTAATCTCATGACTTTGTCCAGACTGGACACTGACCACTGCTTCATAGAATAAATTTCACTCTAAAGCTAATTTGTTTTGCTTATTAATTCTTTTCCTGACTATACCCTCTCTCTTCAATCTCCTCTTTTCTCTTCTTTTTCTGAGTATTTTCAATTTTGATTTTCTTCTCAGAGGTACCAAGTGGACTCTTGCCATGTTCATATTGCCCTCTAATTGATAATTCTGGGCAGGTTATTGTTTTATACACACATATATATTCACATTGCATACATATATATGTGTATGTATATATGTGCATAAATATATGTGTGTATGTGTGATCCAGCTTCATTGTTTGGGCTTAGATTTCAGGCCATCTGATAATTCTTCAATTATCTCTCATTGACCAGTTTTGCAAGCCAGATGTCGCTATATATAATAACACACACACATATATATATATATATATATATATATATATATATACATATACATATACATATCTTTTCATATATATATACACAACAAAACATACACACATATTGTTTATATACATACATACACATAAACACATACATAAATGTAATGTTTCTGTATTCAGACTTTGTTTTGATGTTTCTTCTAGTGTCATATGAACATTGAGTTCCATTTATTTCATTCTATTTTTTAGGAACTTACTTCTTGGATAATGGTTGCTACATTCTCTTCTAAGATCTTACCTCAAGAACTCTCATGACCTATCTCTTGTTTCATTTTTCCTCCATTTATTTTTGGAGTCCTTGTAGCCAAGTCATTATAGTATGTAAGTTTCTACTAGTATTTTGTGGAGTTTTACTCTTCTTTTGGGTTTACCTTTTGATCTTTTCTTGCTCCAGAATATATTTTAATTATATTTAGTATAGTCTTCTCTTAGCTCACATCTTTCATTTCAGTCTCTGTGTTGGGACTTTGATCAAAGGCCAGGCACATTCCTGTCCTGTACCTCTCCATATATTGCCTAGATGCTTCTTTGTTTTGTTTCATGTTTAGTATGATTTGATAGCTGGTGCTGGATTATCTCATGACAGAGATAGACATGGAATAGACATGCTACAGTTGTGATTGCATCTTTATAGAAACTGGTGATATATTAAAGCACAAAAACACTATAAATGCTTAGAAAAAGAAATATCAAACACATCATTTGATAACTAAGACATGATAAAATTACAATTAGTAAAGGGAATTTGAGGAAAGGACTCAAATATAGAGACTAAATAGTATTATACTAACAAATGTATAAGTCAAAGAAAAAATCATAGAAATAATAATGTTCTTCTCTACCCCCTTCACAATCCACCTGTACAAGTAGTAAACATTTCTGAATTTCTAGCTTCAAAAATATCACAGTACTTTTCAAGCAAAATATACACTATCTCTTAAAAAAAATTGACCAGAATGACAATATTTAACAAACCACAAAACTGAATTAAAATGAAATATTATGTATTAAGTCAGAATCATACAATAAAGCTATGTTTTAAACAAAGGGCTTGTAGTAAATGACAACTGAATGTGCAAATACCAGTTGACAATAAGCATGCCATTAATTCCCTTGTGCACCACCAGCGGACTTTTATATTGATATTTTTCAATGGAATTCAGTAGACTGAGTATGAAAGAGGGAAATATTCTGAGTGCAGGAGATAAAGGATATAAAAAAGCAGAGCAAGAACAAACCCAAGAGGCCAGCATTTCAAGGGAATTAATGAAAAGTAATGCTAGGGAAGATGGCTGCACCATACCAGATCTGAAACTATATTATATAGCAGTAGTCATCAAAACTACTTGGTGCTGACTGACGAATAGAGTAGTGGATCAATGGAATAGATTGGGCATACGAGAAATGATAGTGAATGACTAAAGTAATGTACTGTTTGATAAATCCAAAGACTCCAGCTTCTGGAATAAGAATTCACTGTTTGACAAAAACTGCTGGGAAAACTGGAAAGTTGTGTGGCAGAAACTGGGCATAGATCAATGTCTTACACCATATACCCAAATAAAGTCTAAATGGGTTCACAAATCTAGGTTGATACTGCAAGCAATCTGGGAGAGGAAGGATTAGTTTACCTGTCAGATTTATGGAGAAGGAAAGAATTTATGACCAAACAAGAGATAGAGAACATTATTAAATGCAGAATAGATAATATTGATTACATTAAATTAAAAGTTTTTGTACAAACAAAGCCAATGTAACCAAGATTAGGAGGGAAGTGGAAAATTATGAAAGAATTTTACAACCAGCACCTCTGATAAAGGCCTCATTTCTAAAATAGAGACCTGAGTCAAATATATAAGAATAAAAGTCATCTTTCCCCAACTGATAAATGGTCAAAGGATATGAACAGGTAGTTTTCAGAGGAAGAAATTAAAGATACCTATAATCATATGAAAAAATGCTCTAAATCACTATTGATTAGTAAAATGCAAATCAAAACAACTTTGAGGTACCACGTGTCACTGTTCAGATTGGCTAACATGACAGAACAGGAAAATGACAAATACTGGAGAAGATATGGGAAAATTGGAACACTACTGTATCGTTGGTGGAGTTGTGAACTAACCCAACCATTCTGGAGAGAAATTTGAAATGATGCCCAAAGGGCTATAAAAATGTACATACCCTTTGAACCAGCAATACCACTTCTAGGACTACATCCCAAAGAGATCATACAAATGGGAGGAGAACGCATATGTACAAAAATATTTATAGCAACTCTTTTTGTGGTGGCAAAGAACTGGAAATCAAGGAAATGCCCATCAATTGGGGAATGGCTACACAAGTTGTGGTATACGAATGTAATGGAATACTATTGTGTTATAAGAAATGAGGAGCAGGCAGACTCCATAATAACCTGGAGAAACTTATATAAACTGATGCCGAATGAGAGGAGCAGAACTAGGAGAACATTATAGACAATTACAGAAACATCATATCTGTGATGACTGTGTTTGATAGACTGGGCTCCCATCAGCAATGCAAGGTTATAAGACAACTCCAAAGGACTCATGATGGAAAAGGCTATCCACATACAGAGAAAGATTTATGGAGTCTGAATGCAGATTGAAGCAGACTACTTGCTCTCTCTCTGTTTTGTTTTGTTGTTTTTCTTCTTTCTTGTTGTTCATTCCATTGGTCATAATCCTTCTTTACAACTTGACTAATGTTTAATGTGAAGGTATTTGTAGAACTTATATTGAATTGCATGCTGCCATTGTGGGGGAGTGGGGAGGAGAGAAGGGGGGAGAAAATTTGGAATTCAAAAGCTTGTGGAACTGAATGTTGTAAATTAAAAATAAATAAATTAACTCAATTAAAAAATAATAAACACAAGAAAAAGGAAAGCAAAAATTAAAATGGATTAAAAACTGGTTGTAAAACTTCAATGAAAAGGGAATAAATTTGTGCTTAATATCAAAATTACAAAATTAAAGAAATATTCCTTCATAACAACATCAAGCCAAGTTAAGATGTGACAAGATTGGTGGAGTTGTGAACTGATCCAATTATTCTGGAGAGCAATTTGGAACTCTACCAAAAGGACTATAAAATAGCATATACCTTCTGACCTAGCAATACCATTATTGAGTTTGTATCCCAAAGAGATTAATAAAAAAAGGAAAAGAACATATTCATACAAAAATATCTATAACAGTTCTTTTTGCGGTGGCAAAGAATTGGAAATTGAAGGGATGCCCATCACTTGAGGAGTGACTGAACAGGTTTGTGGAATATGATTGTATTGGAGTATTATTGTGCTATAAGAAATGACAAGCAGGATGCTTTCAGGAAAACCTAGAGAAACTAATATGAACTGATGTAAAGTGAAGTGAACAGAACTGGCAGAATGCTATGCACAGCAACAGCAATATTGTATAAATGAAGTACTGAATGAATTAGGTATTCTCAGCAATATAATGACCCAAGGTAATATTAAAGAAACCCATGATGAAAAATGCTACACACCTCCAGAAAAAGAACTGATGGCGTCTGAATTCAGTTCAAAGCATAGTTTTTAAAACTTTATTTTTATTGTATTTTTTTTTTGTTTTCTTTTGCAATATGGCTGAAATGGAAATTTGTTTTGCATGACTGATTGGCTGCACATACATAATCTTCAGCAAGTTGTTTGCCTTCTCAAGGAGGGGTGAGGGAAGGAAGAATATAAGTTGGAATTCAAAATTTAAAAAAATGCTAAAAAATCCTTTCAGGTGGAATTAAGAAAAATAAGATAATTAAGTAAAAAAATAAATAAATAAAGGTCCAAGCACAAAAAAGCAAACAACTTGGAGCCATCTAAATTAAACCTTAGAACCATCAATAAATCAAGATTGTTAAATACCTACTATGTGCCAGGCTCTGTGTTAAACACTAGATTAAATGGAAAATAATATAGAAAGGATATATATAGAGAGATACTATATATAGATACAAATTTTATTTCAGTATTAAATCATTTCTAACACTTATAATAGTAATGCTGAGGGAAAAGCTACTTTAAAAGAAATATGAAGGAAAAAAGAAAATAATATTCCAAGTCCCCAAGCAGGAAAAATAGAAGATAAAACCTCCAGGATAAACAAGGACTTGTTAATGTGCCTTCTCTTCTCTCTGCTGGTGACCAGACAAATAGCAGGGCCAGTCACATTCCCATCAACCTTCAGGCCCCCCCAAGCCTTGTGTAGGGTCTCTTCCCTTGGGGTATGGCCAGAGATGTGCTCAGGAGAGCCAACTGTCAAATTTTTAGTGTGAACATTTATACTTCCCAAATCAGCAGACACTACAAATCTGGGCTTGATTTATTGTCTCCTTGATCGTCTAGACTTAAACTAGTGTCGGAGAAAATGTTAACAAGGCAAATCAAATGAAAAGTATATCCTGTGCATGTCTCTCCCCACCCAAAGCTCCTGGTGAAACACTTACCAGCATACCCCTGAGCGTAACTTTTACCCACCTTCTCTCTGAGCTCTCTCCTGAATGGGAGACTGGTCTATGGGAAGAGCAAACGCCTGACTCAATGGCGGTCACTTAGCTTTCTGTCTCGGGGGTGAATCATTCTGACGCCCCAGTGAATTGATGCTTTTTACTCTTGGTATTTGTCAAAAATCAATCATTGACCCTAGCTGGAAATCTTACTCTGGAAGAAAAGGGCACTTTTAATTTGTCTTCTGTCTTGAGATGTTCTCCTCTTTGCTGCATTCAAGAAAAAGCACTCAGTTTGGCAATCGTTTTGACAAAAAATTTTGTCTTATTTGTTGAATTAAGAAATATACTAAGGCAAAATCTTACCAATTTCTGCTGTAAAAAAAAGGCTTAAAGTGATTGCACATATCTTCTTAGAGAAGAAAAGGAAAGAGAAGGAGGCAATGAAGGTCCTAGGGAGGACCGTCCAATCTGATCGGACATCAGTAGCATATGTTCCAAAGCAGACATTGTTTCTCCATGCTTTGTCCACATGGGCCAGCTCTGGAGTCCCCATGGGCTGCCTAAGACCTCTCACCCACTCTTCTTGGTAACATCCTCTGCTCTTGCTTTCCTGCCTTCTGATCTCCTGCTTCCTTAGTCTCACAACACATGAGAGGCCAGGTCAGTTCAATCTGCAGTCAGAAATGAAGGACCTCCTTCCAATTTCTGAATTCCCTGCAGACATGGTCAAAAAATCCATTACCAAATCTTGTATGGAAAAATGATTGTGTAATATGCAAGGATTATCTGGAGTTATTAATTTACTGCTGGAGGAAGTAAAGGACATAAAAATATTGGAAGAAAGACATTAAATTCAGGCACAAGATCAGGGCTGCTAGAAGCAGTCTACATAGACAGAGGGCATGAGAGTGAATCAAATATGTTGGGATGATTTAAAAAACAAATGAAGGGATGAGAAAGAGGTATATGGGAAGAAATGGGAAGGGAGAAGAATGGGAGAAATTATCTCACATAAAATGGGTATATATTACTATGGGATAAATTTTATCATGAGGAGAGATTTTACATTGGAGGGGAAAATGGTAGGGGTGCTGGGCAACGTTTGAACCTCATTCTCACCAGAATTATTTCAAAAAGGAAAGAATATGTGTGTGTGTGTGTGTGTGTGTGTGTGTGTGCGTGTGTACACACATCCTCGGTTGGGTATAAAAATCTATCTTACCTAAAAAAGAAGTAGAAGGTGAAGGGGATAAAAAAGAATGGGGGCAAGAAAAGGAAGGTTGGATTACGGGAGACCAAGGTCAGGAGCAAAACAGACTTTCAATTAGGGAAAGCTTAAAAACGTAGAAAATGATAAACGGAAGAAAATAGGATGGTGGGAAGTAGTAATTATAACCATGAATTTGAATGGGATTAACTCAGACATAAAATGGAAGCAGATAACAGAAAAAATCAGAAAACTGAATTCAACAATATTTTGTTTACAAGAAATACATTTGAAACAAAAAGGTACACAGAGTTAAAGTAAGGGGCTGGAGCTTCAGGTGAAGTGAAGGAGGCAGAGGTAGCAAACATGATGTCAGGCAAAGCAAAAGCAAAAATACACCTAATTAAAAATCAGGGAAACTACATCTTTCTAAAAGGTACTACACAGGATAAAATAAGATGAATACTAAACATATATGCACCAAATGGTAGAACATCTAAATTGTTTTTTTTAAATTAACTTTTGTCTGTTTTTAGTTTACATCACTCATTTCCACAAGATTTTGAGTTACAAATTTTCTCCCCATCTTTCCCCCACCCACCAGCCCAAAACAGTGATCCCACTGTATACCCCCTTCCCCAATCTGCTCTTTCCTATATCCTCCCCCACCACTCCACTGACTTTCCAGTAGGGCAAGATGGATCTCCTTACCCCAATGCCTGTATATCTTAATTCCCAGTTCCATGTAGTTAATAAAAATAATTATTATTATTTTATGTATATATATATATATATATACATACACATATATATTTATTTTTAACATTGATTATAGAACTTTAAATTCTAGATTCTTTCCCTTCCTTCCTCATCACCTACCCCCACTGGAAAGACAAGCAATTTAATACAGGCTGTACATGTGTAGTTACACAGAACATCTCCACAATGGACATATTGTGAAAGACTGACTATATTTCCTTCCTTCCTATCCCTCCCCACCTTGGACTATTCTCTACTTTGTCCCTGTCACTTTACAGAATTGTGTCCTTCTAACAACCCTCCTCCCCATCATCATTCCCCCTCTCACCTCTATGCCCCCTACTCTCCTGTAGGGCAATATACCTAATTTAGAGTGTATGTCATTCCTTCCCTAAGCTAAATTCAATGAGAGCAAGGTTGATCCATTTCCTTTTGCACTCCTGTTCTTCCCCTCCATTGTACCAGTTTCCCCTTGCCTCTTCTATATGAGATGATTAACCAAATTTTGTCTCTCCCTGTCTCCTCTCATTCTATTTCTCTCCTCTACACCTCTCAATTTCACCTTTTAAAATATCATTCTTTCCTATTAAATTGATCCTGTGCCCTCTGTCTATGTACACATTAATACATACACTCATATACGTATTCACATGCATATTTATACCCTCCTATATAGACATATATGTATTTATATTCCCTTCACCTATCTTCATATTGAGAAAGTTTTCATAAGTTACAATTATCATTTTTCCATGTTGGCATGTAAATAGTTCAACTTTGATAAGTTCCTTATGATTTCTTTTCTATGTTTACCTTCTCATGCTGTTTGTATTTGAATGTCAAATTTTCTATTCACTTCTGGCTTTTTCAGCAAGAATACTTGAAAGTCCTCTACCTCATTGAATGATCATATTTTCCCCTGAAACATTATACTCAAGTTTGCTGGGTAGATGATTCTTGGTTTTAATCCTAGCTCCAGTGATCTCTGGAATATCATATTCCAGGCCCTTAGATCCCTTAATGTAGAAGCTGCTAGATACTGGGTTATCCTGATTGTGTTTCCACAGTATTCAAATTGTTTCTTCTTGGCAGCTTGTAATATTTTCTCCTTGATCTGGGAACTCCCAAACCTGGCTATAACATTCCTAGGAGTTTTCTTTTTGGGATCTTTTTAAAGACGTGATTGGTGAATTCTTTCAAGTTCTATTTTGCTATTTGATTCTAAAATATCACGGCTATTTTCCTTGAGAATTTCTTGAAGGATGCTTTTTTAGGTTCTTTTTTCTGATCATGGTGTTCAGGTAGTCCAATAATTTTTAAGTTGTCTCTCCTGGATCTATTTTCCAGGTCAGTGGTTTTTTCAATGAGATATTTACTTTGCCTTTTATTTTGTCATTTGTTTGAATCTGTTTAATTATATCTTCATTTCTCATAAAGTCATTTGCTTCCATTTGCTCCACTCTAATTTTGAAGGAATTATTCTCTTCAGTGAGCTTTTGAGATTCTTTTTCCATCTGGCAAAGTCGACTTTTTAAGGCATTCTTCTCCTCATTGGCTTTTTGGACCTCTTTTGCCATTTGAGTTAATCTATTTTTAAGTTGTTATTTTCTTCAGTCAGATTGTTGACTC
>CM053592.1:5595473-5621939 GCA_028646515.1 Pseudochirops corinnae
TAAGCTCCTCTATGGCCTGCAACCAGCTTACATTTTTCTTGGAAGCTTTTGGTGCAGGAGTTCTGACTGTGTTGTCTTCCTCCTGTTCCATGCTTTGATACTTTTTGTCCCCAAAAAAGGAATCTAAAGTTGCATTGCTGAGGTTGGTTTGCTTCCTTTGCCTGCTCATGTGACCAGTCAATAGTTTGATTTTTGAGCCACGGTAGAACTCTGCTTTCAGAGGGGAGAACTTTGTCCCAAATTACTGGGGTTTTCACAGCTGCTGGTGCTATTAGGATGCACAGTCTCTGTAGCCCCCACCAGCTTTGGCTCACTGAAAACGCACCTCAGGACCACCACCCAAGACTGTGATCCCAATCCAGGCCAGTTAACACAATGCTGAATAATAGAGATGATAATGGACAATAAGAGTTAGAGAGGATCATGGGAAGTTTGATAGATAATTTTGATTACATGAAATTACATGCACAAATGAATGCAAAGTAGAAAAAAATAAAAGGAAAACAGGAAACTCAGGGGTGAGATTTATAGCAAATTTCTCTGATAAAAATATCATTTCTTAAATGTGGAGGGAAGTGGGTCAAATTTATGAAAATAAAAGCCATTCTCCAATTGATAAGTGATCAAAGGATATGAACAGGCAATTTGCAGAAGAAATCAAAGCTTTCTATGTGATTTGAAAAAATGTTCTAAATTATGATTGAATAGAGAAGTACAAATTAAAACAACTCTGTGGTACCACTTCAAACTTATCAAATATGTTAACAGGACAAAAAAGAAAAAGAAGACAAGTTCTAAAGCACACTTGGAAAAAATATGAATTAACAGACTGTTTAATGATGAAGAGAATGTTTAAAAAAAAAACTTGGGAAGATCTACATGAATTGATGCTGTTAAGTGAGAAAAACCAGGAGATCATTGTATACATTATCAGCAATATTGTAATGATGATCAACTGTGAAAGACTTAGTTACTCTAATCAAAACAATGATCCAAGACAATTCTAAAGAAGTCATGATGAAAAATACTATCTACCTCCAGAGAAAGAACTAATAAACTCTGAGTGAAGCTTGAAGTAAATATTTTTTTCACCTTATTTCATTTTTCTGCTTTTTTTTTGTAACATGGCTAATATGGAAATAGGCTTTACATGATTTCACATGCATAACTGATATTGTATTGCTTGCTTTCTCAATGAGTAAAGGAGGGGCTGGAAGGCAGGAGAAAATTGGAAACTTGGTTTTTACAAAAGACTAATAAAAATAAATAAAATAATTTAGATTTTTTAAAAACAAAAGTGCAAGGTCTTGGATTAGTAGTGGTCATTAGAGAAACTCTAGTCTATCCTTTCATTTTTAAAACATATAATTTCTCTTTTGATACTTGATCCATAGGAGTTAAAACTTTATTTAGAGAAAAGGAAATATCTACATAAACATGACTTCATTCTTTTTTAAAGTCCACTTTAAGTAACAGACTACAAATGAAAGCAGTCTATGAGTTATATGATAGAAGAGAATGAAAGAATATGATCACAATGATAGATATAGATCTAGAAAGGAATGGATAAGCAATCTGTTCTGCATTTAAAGAGAGGGAAACTGAGTCAAAAGGTTAAGTAATTTATTCAAAGTCACAAAATTACTAAGATGTGTGTGTGTGTGTGTGTGTGTGTGTGTGTGTGTTCAGTCATTTTTCAGTCATGTCTGACTCTTCATGACCCTGTTTGGAGTTTTCTTGGCAAAAATACTGGAGTCGTTTGCTATTTCCTTCTCCAGTTCATTTTACAGATGAGGAAACTGAAGCAAATGGGTTAAGTGACTTGCCCAGGGTCACACAGTGAATATCTGAGGCCAGATTTGAACTCAGGAAGATGTCTTCCTGACTCCAGGTTGTGCTGTTTTCACTGTGCTACTTAGCTATTCCAGTTGCCAAACTAGAGAGTTATAATTCAAACTCAAGTCTTTTGAATCCAGAATCTAGATTTTTTTCCCCCACTATGTCACCTTGTAGTCTTTTTCAGTAATAAGAAGACTAGATTGAAAGTTAAGAGAGTTGTGTTCCAGTCTTGCTTAAACCAGTAACAAACTCTTTGGCTTTGAACAAATGTCCTCCTCTACTGGGATCTCAGTCTCCTTTCTAATAGAATATGTTGGTTATTCTAGATGATGACTATGGAATCTTCTAGCTCTAAAATTGGGCTATGTAGTTGGGAGTTATGAAGGATAACTAGTCAGTGGTGAGAACAACTGAATCATTCTCAGAATATAAACAAATCATAATAGAGTCAATCTGGTGTGGTAGAATTTGTGTGCATATTGCTTCGAGGCATTCATTAGCATCATTTTCTCTATGAAAGACTTTCCTTCCTATAATGGTAATTAATTTAAATTTGAAAATCTCTTTTTGTTATTTCAAGTAAGCAGGTTCTTGGCCCTTAATAACTAAGTGTTAAGTACTTCTGTGAAAGAAACAGAAGGTATGAACTCTGTCTCCTGTTGCTGACATAACAGGAAGGGGTTCGCTGAGACAGGAAGCCAATGCTTTGTGTGTATATAAGAAGAGAGAGAGATAGCCAGAATCAAGAATTTTTCTCCTGGCAGGTGGAAGAGGCAGAATTTTCCCAGCACCTGGAAGCTGGGCTATTACTTACTGGACTGAGAACTGAGTTGGAGTTTTCTTGAGACCAGAATCTTGAAGGCTGAATTTGCTGCCAAGAAGGTCACCTGGAAGGTTGAGATTTCTTCTGGGTCCTAGGGCCAGCCAAACTGCTGGGGGACTGAAGAAGCATGACCAGGATGCAAAGACTTTGTGGCTTGGTTGATCCTTGAGTTCCCGGCAACAGAAGTTGTGAAGGTTTCGAGATGTACTGGACCCTGTGAACTTCAGTACATAGCAGGAACTGCCTGTAGGACTGGACAAGGACCTGAGAGCTGTCTGGCTCTGAATCCAGGTGACTTTTTGGTAGATTCAGGTAGGAGCTGGGACCATGGAAGGGGATTCAGGGAATTTGAGAGACCACCCTGGATCAAGATGAATAAAAAGCCTCTCCTTGGATATTGAACGCATGGTGAAATTGAAGTTTACTAGACATCCAGGGGTGGAGGGTTTGTGTAATTTTCTAATGATTGTATTTAGTGATTAATGATACCTAGTGATTAATTGCTAGATAAGTGACTGATTAAGTTAACCTATGACTGCCCCATGAGTGTAAGACTGACTTGTATTGTGAAATGATTGAATGATTAAGTAAGGAGGCAACTTCCTTAGGGATACCAGATAATTGTTCTTTTGTTGTTTGTTCTAAATACTGTGACCACTTTGGTGAAAACTATGTGGCCATTTTAATGTTAAGCTACTGTGAACACTATATTGTGATTTTCTGTGATAAGATGTAATGTTGTGAATATTATATTGTGATTTCTTGTAAATGTTTGCCTTGATTTGTTATGTAATAAATGGAGTGTTCACCATACTGTGTAATCAGAACTTTAAAAGCTGTTCACAGTAGCATTCTTTTGGGAAGCCGCTTGTGCATGGCATTACATTTATTAACTCAAGTAAAGATGGAAGATGTTTGTCTATGTGTGAATACGCATATTAGATGTGTGTAAGGGTATGTGTATGTGTGTATATATGTCTGCTTCTAGAAGGGGAGGAGATTGGAGAGAATGGAGCAAAACTTGCCCACTGCTTTCTAAACTTAGTGCATACAATGCACCATTTCCCTCAACTCAAAGCAAAAACTGGATTTTGGGAACTATGAGGGGCATTATATATGACTGGTTTTCAATTCCAACAGTTAATAATATAATTGTAAGTTTTGCCTAGCCTCTACACTCTTTCAATTTTGGTCATGTTTTGAAGCTGATGTTGCTTAAGAATGTCTGGTAGTAACACATTTGAAATTAACCTTGAGCTTCCAAACTGCTCAAAAGAATGATTTTCACTTTGTCAAGAAGCCCAAGCAAGATGTTGTTATCCATTGATCAATAATGAATCAATCACCAAGCACTGATTAAGTGTTCACTAAGAGCCAAGAACTGTCATTTGAAGTGATTTATTTACTAATAGCACACATGGACTTCATTCAACACATATTTAGTAAACACCTACTAGATGCCAAGCAGACACTGTGCTAGACATAGGAGACACAGCTACAAAAAAATGGTGCTAAAATGAAGCAGATCAGGATCTCTTTTGTCCATAACCGACTTAACCATGTGTGTAAAGGGAATGCATATAAAACATAATTACTCAAGTTAAAGTCTTTACATATTGACCAAATATTAACAGTAGCTCTGCTTTGTGTTTCTGAGAGCAGTGTATGAGGGGTGTCTAGAAACACCAACAATAGTGGAAATGCTTTTCCCTGCTCTGTGATTCCCACTCCCCAAAACACATGTGCACATACCTAGAGATTCGGATTGTGCAAACATGTATGCATAAACACAAACTAACAGACACACACACTCACTCCCACCTGTGACTTTAATTTCATTTAGTCCAGACAGTCTTTCATGTGGGAAATGGTGCCTCTGAATTGCTAAGGGATTGAATGGATCTAAAAAATATAGGTTAGACACATGTTATATTAAAGTATTTCATTCAAGAATCACAAGTTATTCTGTGAGAAGGACAGAGCTAACATTATCCCTTGCTAGATTATGTATCAAAGTTTTTAGTGTCTGGTGCTGGTGAATCTTTAGTTCAGGAATAGAAAGGAAAATCAAAGCTTGATTCAAGGTTATTCTCTAGAGTCCTTTACCATGTAGAGTAACAGTGTGGTTCAATGATGAACACTGTATTTGACAATTGGAGAGCCTTGAGTCAAACCCCAGCTCTGCCACTAAGTATCTATGTGACCTTGGAGAACTCATTTAAATTCTCAGCTACAGAAGTTGGCTTCTAAGTTCCCTTCCATATCTAAATTTGGGAACATATGAAGTCCAGTCTCAAGCCTCCTTCCCCTTGATCCCTGCTTCACATAACACTAGAACAGTAAGTGTGACTGCTAGACTAGAAGTTCGCTGAAGGTCATATCTTGCTTCAAGAGCCTGCGCTCTATTTGTATTCCTAAAACATTATAGATGTCAGGTTCTTAATAAAAATAATTGGGGCATCTAGGTGGTGCAGTGGATAGAGCACTGGGCTTGGAATCAGGAAGACTCATCTTCCTGAGTTCAAATCCAGTTTCAGACCCTTACTAGCTGTGTAACCCTGGAAAAGTCACTTAATCCTGTTTATCTCAGTTTCCACATTTGTAAAATGAGCTGGAGAAGGAAATGACAAATTGCTTCAGTTTCTTTTCTAAGAAAACTCCAAATGGGGTCACAGAGAGTCAGACATGATTGAAATGACCAAACTACAACATCAACTTAAAATTTGTTTTATTGAATTTTTTATGAGTCAATCCTCTATATAGCTGTCCATTTGGTACACAAGAATAATTTACTCGCTATCTAGAGATCTTAAGTGCTATTGTCCAAGCTGTCACAGATAGTAAGTGACAGAGCTGAGATTCAGTTCCAGGAATTCAGTCTGCTTTGTAGCATACCATGTTGCCTCTACTGGGAGCTGATAATGGAAGACAGTAATGCATTTAGCATTATGAAAAACAAAATTTATTTCTTGCTATTTAAAAAGTCTCAGCATGTGCACAGATGGAAAAGCCAGCCATTGATACACATAGGAGTCTTCCAAAAACAATTAGGTAGAAAAAGTCATCTCACATTTCCTCCAAAGGGCAAGTCTGTCACCAAATTCAGATTTTGAAATACAAAGTGGCAGCTCTTAATTTCCCATATGCCCTTCATGGCTTTCTTTGAAGATAAAGTATGACTCCATAAAATCAAGGACTGGGACTTATAATATGGAAAATCACAGCATTAACTTCAGGAAACACCAGGTGAGATGTGGCTTTGAACAGCATTTTTCTCTCCCTCAATACCCCCTGCAAATGAACTGAAGGGACAGAAAGAGCAGTGGCATATTTCATTCTTACCTTCTGGCAGCCTTCTGACTAGGCAAGGTGATTCTATGAATGCTGACAGGCACCATTAAATCATTCGTGTGCTTTGGCACTCAATGGGGAACTTTTCTATGACATCCCGGATCCCAAGAGTGAAAGGCCAGCAGCTAATCTTCAGAATCCCTCAAGTCCATTTGACCTGCTCTCCTCACACTCATTTCCAAATTTCATCTCCTCTGGGCTAGCTTTGTTTTATGCTTTCAGTTAAGTGTGAAGAAAGTCAATATGGCATATGGAAGTAATAGACGTTGACCTTTCCCAAAGACTAAATTCCTGCTGATATGTTTTTGTTGCTCAAATCAATGCTCTGACTTCTCTCTTTTCACATTTCAAAATGAATCCTATTACTCATTATCCTAACTAAAGTCAGAAAGAGCATTACCTTGGAAAGAAAGGGTGGGGGGAAGAATCTTTCATGATGTTGGTTGAGTGAAGAGAGTTCATGACTTGGGGACCTAGGTTCAAAGCTTAGCTCCGACATGAACTAATTGTGTCAAAGAAGAAGTTAATTAAACCTTTCATAGACTTTTTCTTCATCTGTAAAATGTAGATGATAATAGTCCACAGAAGTCTAATGGGGAATGCTTTATAAACCTTCAACCATTATGTAATATGAATATGTGAATTCTTTATATGTATATACACACAAATATGTGGTATACTTATGTATTTTATAAATACTGTCTCATTGGCTACATAGACACACATAAACAAATGCATGAATAATGTATTGCTTATATGAATATATTATTCACATATATGTATGTGTGTACATATATATTATATATATATACATATATATATATGTAATATATATATATATATATATACATATGTGTGTGTTTATGTGTTTTACTTTTATGGAAAGGAAATTGTGCAGATGAAATAAGAGTGACTTTAGGGTCACAGTGCCTGAGTTAGAATCTGATTTATTGCCTTAGAGACCTTGAACATGTCATTTATCTTTTCAGGCTTCAGTTTGCTCATCTGTACAATTATGGAAGTATAAGCGATAATTAAAGCCCTACATTTTCAAAGTTTAGAGCTTATAAAACGATAATTACTTCTCCAAACATATGCAAAAAAAGCCTATAATATAGAAGTAAGATCTAATTAAAATTTTGGAGGGCTTGCTTTTGCTTTCACTATTTCTTGTTAAAAGTTTTATTTGTTATGATAAGATAATGTTACTTATGTGGCTCCAGAGTTAGACAGTTGTGACTGACCACAGTGTGCACTGCATTGCCAAAATACTGAAACATCAGATATACTTATTCAACCCCATTGTCTGGGATCAAAGAGAGAAACCAAACAGGAATCAATGACTAACCTCCAATTAATTTACATAGACTCATAGATTTAACGTTGGAAGGTAATCAGATCCAAACTTATTTTTGTCGGAGAATGAGACTGAAGCATATTAAGTTCAACCCAAGATAAATTGTTCAGAACACATATATTCAATTTGTATGCTTGTCATAAAAAGGGTCCATTGAAACTTAAAAACAACCTAAATGGTCAAAAACATCTCCTGAGGTTGGTTCCTCCCTGGCTGAAGTGATGCTCAGTAGCTACTTGGTGTTAACTCCATATACTACATAGTATGTACTATATGCTAAGCTCAGCAATTCTGTATTTCTGATCCATGAAAGCCTTTGTGCTGACTGGTTATCTTGCAGAGAAAGGCTTCCATGCCCCTTTTGGTTTTTCCCTTCACAATGGAAGAAGGAACCATATATTGGGGTACTTGGTTACTTATAGTTGTATCTCCTCATAGTAAGGAGACTGCTTTTTCCTTAATTGCTCTTTTTAATTTTTCTTGTTTGCTTGAAATTTACTCTAAACAATACTGGAGATTTTTTTTTTCCAATAGAACGAAGTGTGGGGAGGCTTTCAAAAGCTTGTGACTTTTTCTAATAAATCAAATGTAGAAAATATTAAGTGCCCACTATGTACAAGGTAGTATGACTTCATCATTAAAAGGTCAGCCTTGAAATTAGGTAGAGCTGGGTTCAATTCCTGCTTCTAACAGATACTGGCTGTATGACTGGCAAAATACTTCTCCTTTCCAAGACGTAGTAAGATCACTGACATGATAAATTTGACTTGTTGAACTGTAACAATAGAGCAGAAAAAACACTTATTAAATATGGAGTATGTGCCAACACTGTGTTAAGTTTTGGGGATGGAAACATAAAATCTAGACAGTCTGTGTTCTTGAGGAGCTCGCGTTCTAATTGGAGGAAACAATATCAAGTAGCTTTCATGTTCATGTTTAGTTCTTGGTATCCAAATAAGATTATATACTTACACAAGGAAAGTAGCTGGGAAAAGGACAAGGTCCTCATGGCCTCAGAAAACAGCAGCAGAACAAATACTCGCACACGGAGAGGTGGGCTCTGATATACTTTAAGGCAAGCCAGAATGTAGGGGGCAGTGCCCAGCTGCTAGTGGGCCTCTTGTTCTTGGTGGGGGATTCACACCTTCTCAGATAACCTCCTACCCTCAAGGAATGACTTCCTCATGCTCCTCTGTTCAGGTCAACTTCACACCTTTCCCTCTTTTCAACTTCTTTCTACATGTGGTCCAGCTCATTAAACTGTCAGCTCCTTGAGGATGGGGCTTGTCTTGTGCCTTCCTTTAAATCTTCACTGTTTAGCATAATGTCTGGCACAGAGTAGGTGCTTAATAAATGATTACTGACTTTAACTCAGAGAAATGAAAGTTTGTCTCATGGCCTTTGAAAGTGAGATAGATGTCTTGGCCTACAGGAGAGTGGAGGGAAGGAGATGAGGGGGGATGATGGACGGGAGGGCAGAGTGGGGGGGAGGGTTGTTAGAAGCACACACTTCTGTAAAGGGACAGGGACAAAGTAGAGAATAGAACAAGGGCAGGCCAGAATAGGAAGGAAGGAAATATAGTCAGTCTTCCACAATATGTCCATTGTGGAGATATTCTGTATAACTACACATGTATGGCCTGTATTGAACTGCTTGTCTTTCCAGTGGGGGTGGGTGATGAGGGAAGAATGGAAAGAATCTAGAATTTAAAGTTCTAAATCAAATGTTAAAAGTATATATGTATGTTTTTTAAAAAAGTTAAACATTGATAAATATATTTGTATAGACTTTATTTAATAATATATTTTGAATTAAAATCATGGTAATGGGTTCAATGGGTCAAAAAAAAAAAGAAAGTGAGATGAGTGAGGAGAAATGCAATTGTTCATGAGAATGCCTGTGGAAAAACAGCAGACAAATTTACCACCTGAGTTACTGTCGAAGGGAATCATATAGGTCTGCCTATGTAATAAGTACTCAGACAGAGAGCTCAGCTATGCTCCATCAATGGCTGCAAATGAGTTATTGATTTGGTTTGGTTTTACTCATTTGGCCTATTTTTTTTTCCTTTCCATTTCAGTAATGATGTGTTAACTAGATCTCAGTCTTGATTTTGTTAAATTGATACTCAGAGTTGTTCACTGAAAACATGATTTTTTTCAGGTAATGATTCTGTTTTGATGAGTCTGACTGGCTCTTTGAGAAACATATCCTCCAACTCTGTCCAAAATGACAAGTTGTTTACTTGAGAGAAAAAGGAAAAGGGAAATCAATCAACCACTTTGGTTATTCAGTCATTCACTCTTGTCTGACTCTGCAGGACCCCATGAACTATAATATTCATGGGATTTTCTTGGTGCAGATACTGGAGGGGTTTGCCATTTCCTTTTCCAGTGAATTGAGGCAAAGAAAGGTTAAGTGACTTGCCCAGGGTCACATAGCTAGTAAGTGGTTGAACCAGGATTTGAACTCAGATCTTCCTGACTCCAGGTCAAGCACCCTCTCTACTGAGCCACCCAGTTGCCTCCCAAAGACCCATACAGGCATTGAAAAATCTCTGGGCTACTCTCTTAATTTGTAGTTGTATGCTCCAATTATATCCCCATGTGGGCAACTACCTTGGGTTCTAGGAGAAACCTCTTAAGTCTGAACCACTAACACTATAGTTCATGTGAATGAATGTGCTTCTCAACAATCAGCAAATTAATTTACTAAAATGGCCTAACAAAAACACTAACTACAGAGCACTCCTTCCCCCCAACATAAAACTAGGATACATTCTCATTTTCAGACAAATACACTTCAACAGGAAGAGTGGACTCTAATTTAAGAACACAGGGATAATGTTGTATGTATGATTGTGGTTGTAGTTTGTCCTTCACTGTGAAAGAGGACTCTGTTGGTGATGCCATGCCATGCAAATGAACTGGATTTAAGCGAGGAAGGACTGTGCAAATTCACCAGCCTCACTCTTTCCTCCAGAGCCATCTGGATCCAAAGGCCAGATATGGATCAGAAAGCCTGGAGATGGCCTTGGATGCCATAGGTGATGTTGGCCTTTTCAAGCTAAGGTCTTCAACAGGTCTCAGTTTGACTGAGGCAACAGCCATTCAGTGATTAAGGCTTAATAAGACATGGGGCAGAGAATGGCCTCTTTACTTAGGGGGGAGAAAAGTATCAAGGAGGGAAAAACCTCCAGAGTTTCTGGCCAAAACAGAAATAATGGCTATTTATATTCACTCTGACCTGATCAGGACCCAAACAGTACAAAGGCAACTCACAATTCCTGGTAATACAAGTCCAGAAGAAAGTTCTTTCTTCAAAGGATCTTCACACATTTTTGATGGTTTTGTTGGGCTGGTTTTTTAACAGAGTTCTCATTGTTTACTCAGGGGAACTTAGCTATCTCTCTTCTCTACTGTCAAAGATTCATTGTCAGCTTCTTTTGTGTAATTAGGTCCTGGCCTTTCAAGAACCCTCCCTTACATTTGGAATATGTAGGACCTGCTCAGGGAAAATGCTATGTGTCCTCTCAAATGAGATAGCTTCTCTGGGCACATCAGCTAGCCCACGTCTCTAGGACCTTCCCAGTCTGATAATGGCTTTCTTCTCAACAACTCTCTAAGGTCAAGATTGCTCTCTCCACTTTCCACACCAGGAAAGTGACATGTTATTTCCCAGGACCACACAGTCACTGTCATAATCAGGACTTGATTGTGAGTCCTTTAGCTACAAGGTCAGAACTATTATTATTATTATTATTATTATTATTATTATCATTATTATTTTGACTTTGGTCATCCTCATGTTACCTGAGCATCATCTGAAGCCAAGTAGTCAATGCAGTCCTGGAGTCTGGAAGAGCTGGGTTCAAAGTCTGTCTCTGGCAGCAAGTTTGGGTGGCCTCTGAAACTCAGTCTCTTCAATTTAAAAGGAGCTTTTGTGAGGCTCAAGTAAGACAGTTTATGAAAAGCATTTGGTGAAATTGGAAGTGGAAGTTTTTCCTGATGATTGCCCACCTTCACATGATTCCCATGTCATGATTATATTCTTATAATTATCATATTGGAAAAAAATGGTGAGGGAAGCATGGTCTAGACTTGTGATTTCATCAGTGTAGAGAATTCCAGGTGTGATGTGGAAACCACCAAAGAAGATAAACAACTCATCTGTAATATATAATCTTAGAGACATGCCTAAGGATCTGAGAGGTTAAGTGATTTGCCTAGATACCCACAGTCAGTACTCATTAGAAGCAAGGCTGGAAACTAACTTTGCAAGAGCATAAGGCTGGCCACTACCTTTCATTTATTAGACCTCCTGGCATTTATGAAAACTTACAAGGCTGATTTGATGACTATTATGTATGAAAAGGGTTAGAAGAATCTCTAGGACCCTTCTGCTACCATCTACTGAGAAGTGTTGAGAAGCAAGCACCTGATCTCAACCTATGGCTTCAGGAGAACTAGAGAAAGGAAATGGCCTCTGGAAAGCAAAACTCAGCACCTGGACTCTGGCAAAAGGTGCTGCTTGTTTAATGATTTCAGAGCTCTCCTGTTTTCTTAACCTCCTATTAGTAATTAGGCAAGTGCCGGGGCATGCTGTGATCTGCTCTTTGGGCCAAAGACTGAATCATTCTCACTTCACAAAGAGAACACGTTTTTCCTGCATCTCTTTTACTTGGAGCAGAGTGAATGTTTTCAGAACATGCTTTTCACAAAGAAAGTGCTTAACCAAAGCCCATTCAATAGACTTTGATTGGATTTCTCTCGTGTTATAAGGCTAGGAATGTATTAGCTTCTTTACTGTGAAAAAAATCAAGTTTTATTAAATACCCTTCTAAATCATCATCATCATCATTGTCATATAAAAGCTCCCATTTTTCAATGGAGTTAAGATATAAATGGTTTTAGGACAGTGCATCATCCTATTGTTTCTTTATAGTTAATGATCTGTGAACTATTGGATAGGTGATAAAAATACGCATCTCTGTAATGGAATAAACATATTTTCATATAACCCATCCTCTGTATACTCATTGTTCCGGGCTGGGCTTGACTCAGGCCAATCTTCTGATAGTATAGGTTGGCTATCTATGGAAAAGTGAGACACTAGTAGGTCATTCACCAATTAATATAGGAGATTTAATTAGCTGTAGCAGACAGATACTCAATAAAGGTAGGAATTAAGGGCATCTCCAGTCGATTCTGCCGAATAAAGACTCCCTTGCTTTCAATGCCCATTTGATGCATCAGCCAAAACACCAAGAGTTTCCACATCCTAGACTCCTGTGGATGCTTTCAATTCCCAGTCACAAGGAAATGATGTTCACAGTCTGAGCCATTAGTCCCCTGAGGCAACCAAGGCTTGAGGAAGGTTCTGATAACTTTTAAGGTAAAGTCCATCCTGATCTACATGCAAGAAAGGGGTTAAGATTTTTTTCCCCCATACTCAATGCACGTGTTTGTGGTTACATTCTAGAAGCTGATAGGATCAAAGGGATATTATGAATATTAGCCTATTCCCCATGCAATTTTGATCTTTGGTAGGTCTCTATATTTTGAAATCTTCTATTCTCACATCACTTGGAAAATGAATATCTGGAGTACTAAAATTGATAAAAATTCTATTCTAAAGTTTTCAAAGATCAAAGCTATATCTGGATGACTATGGGCAACAGTTCAGTTTTTGATAATGTGTCCAATACAGTTTATTGGTTGAATCCCATAGATCTGTATTTGATGTGTGGGGATTTACAATCTGCCATTCCATGAATGATGACAAGCTTCTGATGGATAATTCTCACCACCAGGTCATATCTAGCTGGATGTTCAGTAGGTGCTGTGTTTTTAAACCTAAGATGATGAATAGTGAGTGAACGAAAGAGCTTTTATTAAGCACTTTACTATTTTTTGTGGTCTCCATACACATAATCTACACTGATCACTAAGTCCAGGACCCCAGTGGTAATTTCCTTCTACAATTTCTAATTGCAATAACCTCATCTTGAGTCACTCTCATGGACTCTCATTTCCACTAACAAATATGCCATTTATTTGGTGCTGTTTGTGGACGTGACTGCTGCAGAGTTCATGTGTATGTCAGATGTGGATATCATTTACATCTTATATTAACAATATATGAGTTTTCATCACCAGCACAATCATCTCATATCTATATACAGCTCTAAGGTAGCAGTTTTCAAACTGTAGTCTGAGGACCCTGCAGATCCCCAGTCTCTTGAAGGTCCACCAGGCCAACACTATTTTCGTCGTGATACTAAGATATTTTCATTTCTAACATGGCAGATACTGAAAGATACACATAACTCACATAAACAAGACCTCTTTGAGGGAGTCTTCAATAATTTCCATAATAGCTCACATTTGCATAACACTTTACCTGTGCAAAGCACTTTTAGAATATTATATTGTTAGAAATCAAAACCATGCTTTTTTGCTTTGGTATTTGATAACTCCCATTCTTATCTGCTCCTTTGGAAATCAGGAAATATTTATCTTCAACAATCCCAGTGAAATCCTCTCCTTTAGATTCTTACAAATATCACTAGAAATGCACTGTCAAAGGAGGTATGCTGGATCTGATTTCTGCTTGAGTATTTATACTTCTGAAATCAGTGAGTGCTACAAATCAGGACTTGGTTTATTGTTGAGACTTATACCAATAATGCAGCTTACACTTAAAATGGCCCCAAATAAACATATTGACTTATGTGTGCATTTTCTCTTTCAGATAAGCCATTATTCAACATTTACCCGTATACTCAAGTCCCACCTCCACACAGCTCACTGATGGCTCTGCTTCACCCCCTGGAAAGCCACATTTATTACACTCACTCTTCCCCTACCCTAGATTCTCTGATACTCTTAAGGTATGGAGTATCTAGGTAGTCTACCAATGTCTTTAGCTCCCATCAATGGTGTTCCTTCAATTCAAGGGGGATAGTTTCCTATACCTTAATTCCACTCAGTCACTAAAAATTGGATTAGTTTTTAGAAAGGAATATTTACTCCAAAGGACACAATTAGAAATATGAAAAGTTAATTCCCTAACACAGGAGGTCTAATGCCTCCTCTTCCTTATACTATCTCAGTCTCTGGAAAGAAGATAAGGTTCACGACTCAGTTCAGTTCCTATATAGCCCAGTCCCCCAAGTCCCAAACCCCCTTCTATACTTTGGCTTTTCCAGACTGACTGGCTAAAATATCCCACCTGGAATCTTTGCTCCCAAATCACATTGACTCCATCTAACTCAGGGGTATAGTGAAGATCACCCCAGCACCAAAAACTGAGGACAAGCAATGCAAAAGAGAGTGACATGTGACAATAATACTGTAGATATAAACAGTTTTTAAAACTTCAGAATTCTGATCAAGGCCAATGGCAAACCACAATTCCAGAGTACTTGTGACAAACCATATTGCCCATCTCCTGCCAGAGAACTGTTGAATTTTAAAAGCTAAGGTATAGAATTTGGGGCCACTTATTGAAGGCAATATAAAAGGGAAACCAGGACAACAAAGTTCTTCTTTTCTACCAAGGAAGGACTTTGTTGTCCTGGTTTCCCTTTTACACTGTCTTCAATAAGCGGCCCCAAATTCTATAACTTAGCTTTTCATGACATCAGCATTGTGGGTGAACTGATATCTTCACACTCTGGATACAGAAAGAAAGAGAGCATCAGGATGAAAAAAAAAAAAAAAGAGTGACTGCCTCAGACTTGCCAGATCTAAAGATGTAGCCTAATCTGCCTGATCTGATCTTTTATACTTTCAATCAAAGAAAGTTACACCCACCCATACAGTAGGGAAAAAGTGCATCTCCAACTTAGGAGATCTGGGCATGCTCAGTTAAGCCCTGTTAGAGGTACCTCCATATTAGGTGAACCGGGCATGCTCCAAAGGCAAGCTCTATTAACCAGCACACCTCTGATAGGCAATCAGATTGAACAGTCCTGTCAATGCCAAAAAAAATAAAAATAAAAGCTGCAGCTCATGTTGGTCTGCTGACTTTACCTGTCTACTTGAAGGCCTTAATTTCCTGCTCTGATAAAATTCTGTTGGCCAACTTGCCTCTTCAGTCTTGTCCATTTCTAAAAACATGATCCTATGAACTTTGTGTCTATGGGGGAAGAAAAGTTCTTGGCTATCTGAGCCCTTTTGCTCTTGCCCTTTCAAAATACTTGACTCTGACTCATTCCTTTGGTATATACGTTGCTTTTTTTAAAACAACTCTTAAAATCTTTTTTTTTTCTTTTTTAAAAATTTATTTTATTTTTAATTAGTGGAATAAAACAAGCATTTCCATAACAATAAAATAAAAAGATGATTTCACATGAAACTGCAAATCTGTCATGCACAACTAAATGTGTGTGCAAGTGTGTGTGTGTGTGTGTGTGTGTGTGTGTGTGTGAAAGGATCATGGATTCAGACTTGGAGGTGGCCACAGGGTGCATCTGTATTTTGTCCTGGGGGGAAACCAGGGTCCAGAAAAGTTGGATAACTTGCCCAAGTCCAATTTGTGTACATGGCATCAGATGCATATATTCAGTCTACAACTTTATAATAAAAGGATCTCTGATTAGACTGTAAATCTCTAGTAAATGCTTCCTCAAACTATAGTTGGGTAGACTGAGGCCCAGATAGCTAAGTGACATACTCAGGATCATTTAGATGGTAAGAGTAAGAGATGGGAAAGTTTTCTACCTCTCTGCCTCCATAATCAATAATGTTTTCACTGTACCAGGTGGGAAGGTCAGTCAAAAATCTGGATTCCAAGCAGGGACATTTATTTTTAAATAAACACTGTGGATACCAACTATTGTTTAATTTAATTTTTCTCATAGAACCATGAATTCAGTTTAGTTTGGGATTTTTTAGTGGTCTTAAATTTTCTACATTGTAAGGATAATGGAAATCGGCATAGCTAGTTTGGTGGTATCTTCCAGGGATTAAATGGTGGCTTGTCGCTCCACCTCCCCAACTACCATCACATATGTACACCCACCTCTTGGATCTTTAGTTAGTTCCTGCCCTGGTCCAGGTGTACAGAATTGGACTAATGCAGACCTAGAAGTCTGCACTACACCAGATTCCAGGACCACCCTGGAACAGACCTGCCCCTCCAGGGTGGTTTAGTAACAGACAATTGTGAATTTGAATGGCTCGCAGCCATAGCTAAATGAGATTTAGCACAATCACTAAAAATAAAACTGTCAGTACAAAATCTGTATAGGTCTAATAAGTATCTGATAATAAAGAGTAGAGATTTCTTCAAGTTAACATTTTCATAGTAAAAGACATTTTGTACAATAATGCCCATTCCTTATGCCAGACAGCTCAGTCTGTCCTGTTTCAACTATTTAGCAAGACTTCTTTTTTTCTCTATTATCCTAAGGAATTTGGAAAGCAGGAAAGGAAAGAGATCTTTTCCCTTTTGCTAGGATTATGAAAAAAAAAGTTTCCTTCAATAAAGTCTTATTTTTCTAAGATTTAATTAAATCACAAATCAAGGTGCCACATAAAACTCCATTATTCACCTGTTTACGTTATTGATGAAATAAAACCTATGAGGCAAAGCAGGATGGATGATGTATGTTACACGCGCAGCCTGTGTCCTGACCAGTCTGTCTTAAGTTGGTTCTGCTAATTTAAACAAAGGAAGTCTTTGAGAGCAGCCAACTGGCCTAAGTGCTGGAAGTCATTAGTGGAGCTAAAAGGGTGGGTTTTTTTTGTTTTTTGGTTTTTTTGATATTGCAGTGTGCCCAGATCTGATTTACCAACACCCAAGCTTTTAGACAGAAAAATCTTGGAAATGGAGACCACTTGCCACCCACTGCTGTCAGGAGCGAAACTGAACAAATTCAATCACTCTTCCATGCGATAGTCTTAAAATACTGGAAGACAATTATTATTTCCCCTACCTTCCCCAACCCCAGCACTCAGCCCTCTTTTCTCTATACTAATCAACACATTTCCTTCAACTAATTCTCATTACGTTTTAAGATTCTTCTTTCTCATTTAAGACATATCCCTCTCTGATTGATCAACATCTTCTATAAAACTGGGACAATTATCTTTTCATTGTCAGAGGTCACACATTTTATTAAAGTGAAATGAAAGAAAATCTGTAAAGAAACCATCAAGTTTGTTCCTTACAAAGAGGCAAGTTTAGATCTGATGCAAGGAAAACATGTCCTAGCTATTAGAACTGGGGCAGATCCTGATTAGGCAGAGGTACTGATTACCGGGCAGGGAGTTTCTAATAACAGCAAAGGAGGAGGACCAAGCAAGATCTCCAGTAGGAAATCCCACCTAACCTATGTCACCAAACAGATCAATTCTCAAAAGAAAAATGTTCCATTTCGAACTGGATGGAATTATCCACAGCATGATAGGCCCCCTTTCCATTTCCCATCATTCTGTAGCAAGCACCAAACCTACTTCACATTCCAGACAAGATTTAAAGCATTCATTTGCATGTTAGCAGGAGAAATAAAACAATCAGCTGGTGTCTTGGTTCTATGAAGTTACCTTATATATACACTTTTGTTTTTAAACTTTAATTTAATTTTCAGTTGAGAAAAATAAATTTTTCTCTCTTAGCTTACTCCCCTTCCCCCATAAAAAGAAAGCAAACCCTTTGGAAGAAAAAGGAATCATCAAGTAAAAGAAATTTCTACACTGGCCATGGCCCCAAGCTCCATACCTTAGCTTTCTAAGTCCAACAGTTCTCTGGCGGGAGATGGGCAATACGGGTACTCACGAACACTCTGGAATTGTGGTTTGTCATTGGCCTTGAGAATTCTGAAGTCTGAAAAACTGTTTAGACCTACAGTATTATGGTCATTGTGTATTTGATTTTCCTGTTTCTACACCCTTCTTCTTTACCAGTTCACACAAGTCTCTCCAGCTTTCTCTGAAACCACACCCTTCGTTATTTCTTATGATACACTAATATTTCCTTAAATTCAAATTAGATACTTTGCATTTACTTATCTGTGTATCTGTATTATTCCTCATAAAACTGAAACAAGAAGTTAGGTTTGGAGACATTGACCTTAGCAGAATACTATCTACTCTCTCTAGGATGGTCCCCACTTAGAGATTTGGAAAGAGCCACCCCTTCCTAACTCCTTCCTTCAGCCAAACCCCAGGATGGTTTTCCCTTGGCCAACACCTTCACTCAGATGCAGCCTAGTAGACAAAAGATAGTGACTGAGGAGGGAGACAGTTAGTTATTTAAAACCTGCCCATAACTCCACTGTTTTAGCTCATTTTTGTCCAGTAGGAATCATGAAGTATGTGTTTATTTTCTTTAATGCTTTGTTTTTGGAGGTTATAAAATATTATAATTTAACATTAATAAGATTCTTTTTTTAGCTTGCAGCCCACAACATAGGATTCAGACCTCTCCTCTCTTCTCTTTTCTGAAGTGAATATTCTTACTCACTATACTGAATATTCAAAGACAAATGTGAACTCTCCTTGATCATATTCTAATAGGGGATACAACATAAACATATAAGTATGTAAATAATGTATGCATAATGAATGCAAGGTGATGTTTTTAATGAGTATGTTAACAGTTAGGAAGATCAGGAAAGGCTTTATGTAGAAGACGGTAGGTGATCTGAATTTTGAGAAAAATCAGGAATTTTAGGAAGTAGAGGGAAGGAAGAAGAACATTCTAGGTACAAAGACAGCCAGTATAAAAGACATGTAGATGTAGGATGGAGAGTATTGTGTGGAAAACGGCAAGTAGCTCCCATCACAATATACCATTAGGGGAGTAATGTGTGATTAGAATGGCAAAGCAGAAAGGGATCAGGTCATAAAAAATTAAATATCAAAGATAATTTTAATTTTATCATAAAGGAAATAGGAAGCCATTGTTGTATATTGAGGGTGAATATGTAACATAATCGGATTTTGATTTAGAATCTCACTGTGATTGTAAAAAATAATATTGAGGGTTTGTGAGGAAGATCAACTGAACTGGGGCAAAGCTTGAAACCAAAGATTAGGCTATTGCAATAATGCAGTTAGAGAAATGAGCACACGAAATCTTATTAGAAAGAGGAGGACATATATAAGAGATGTTGCGGAGAAAGACAAAGACAGGATTTGCGAGCTTATTGGATACATGGGGTGAGAAGAGTCAAGAATAAGACAAAGATTGCAAACCTAGGTGCTTGAAGGATCATGGAAGCCTTCATAGGATATTAAGATGGGGTGTTAGAGAAAAAGACATTGGATTTTATTTTAGACATGTTGAGTTTGAGATGTCTATGAGACATCAAGTTGAACAATCCAAGAAGCAGTTTTTGATGTATACCTGGAGCTCAGAAGAGGTTATGAGGTTACGTGGGTTTGATAGTTATTTGCATAGGGCTGATAATAGATGAAGTCAAAGAGGTGAGAGAGTGGAGGCAGGGCAGCATTGGCGGTTATACCTCTAAGGGGGTGGATGACTTGGAAAAGAAATCAAAGACTAGGGAGTGCTTGGTTAGATGGAGTGGGGGGGAGGAGGGGATAGGACTAGATGAGAAGTGCCCTGAAAGTCCGAAAAGGAGATAAAGAGGATGTATTCCTCATTCTGCTCCCACCTGATTTTGATCCCCTTGGCTAGGTCATTGTTCTTAGCAAGCTGCTAATTCTCTATCACTCAGGGATAATGAGCATCTGGGATAAGAGCATTCATTTCTGTTGCCCTTAAGTTTCTATGTAATGCTGCTTATACTTTCACCCCTGGCTAAGGCATCACTTTCTTTGTGGGATCCATGTTGTTTTTCCTCTTTCTCTTTAAATCTTTCTTACAAGGAAACACTCTCTAAATTGAGTAGAGCAAAGGGATATAAACAAACATAGATCCAGACCTTCTTTGTGGAGAAATACAGAGAAAAAGAGAATAGACTTAGAAAAATAATCAGTCAACCAATAAGCACTCATTAAGCACCTAGTGTGTATCAGGCACTATGCTAAGCTGTGGGGATGCAAATAACAAAAAAGGAAGACAGGTTCTATGCTCCAAGGATTTACAGTCCAATGAGGAAGACAGCACAAAAAAGAATGCTCACAGCAGTGAGAGGAGGGATCAGGTACCAGGTGCTAGGAACTGGTGGGTTGCCTTTCAAGGACTACAGCTGGTGGGAAGTGAAGAGATGGCTGCTTGGAAATCCCATGGAAATGAAGGCTTTAGGAGAAGGCCTTTGCTCTGCCCTCCAGTCCTCTCATCAGAAGAGAAGAGGATATTGATATGGATGAGGTGTGAGGACCAAAGCTGATGCAATCTTTCAGGAGGAGAAGTTTCCTGTTGATGAGGTTTCCTGGCGACATAAACATGACAGAGTCTAGTCCAAAGAATGCAGCTGGTGAGAAAATGGCAGGCATGAATGGAAAAGCCTACATCCTTGATTCTCAACCCACATCTCTAGAGACTTCAGGGAAATTTACTCTTGGATAAAATTGTAGACTCTCAATTGAGCTGAAATACCTTGATCCTAATGGGGGAACTTACTAACTGTATTTTCTGGTGTGTTATCACCTATGTATCTCCTCTAATTTCTGTCTTCTTTATTCTTGGTTGATGGGGTTTATTTGCTATTCGTTGTTTTTGGTGGTCTTTTTCAGCATTTGAGGGGAATGAATTAAGGTGACTCGTTTCCCTCTAATGAACAATGATCAGGGTATTTGAACCCAACAAAAACTCATTTCCACTAAACCAACAGTATTGGGGGAAAGAGAGTAAAAGGATTTAATTCTAGTTTCATACTCCTTTCTGAGGAGAACAGAGCTGCCAGCCCTGTGGCCCCTTCTTATGCCTCCAGACAAGAATAAAAACCTCTCTTGGATAGAGGTGGGCACCATTTCTAATATTTCTATCAAAGTCTCCCCCAAAGCTATGTACAGATAAAGCCATGTAGTCATACTCATACGCTCTATGAGAAGCACCCTTCCTCACACATTTGGACTTTAATCAGACATCAAAACAAAATGCAACAATAAAAAGAAAATCAATGTGAAAAAAATTAGGTCAAAACACAAAAGCCAAAGTCATCTGCATAAATTGTTACTAAATAGACTATTTTAGGCTCCTAAGAAGCTGTAAAATAGAACAGAAAAAATGACCTTGAGATCAGGAGAACCACTGGGTTCAGAAGTCAGGAGTTCCTATGCTCTGCCTTTAATGGTTAGAGACAACACTTTGAAATCTTCGCTAGAATTTCTTTACCGGTAAGATTCTGAGTGATTGGGACATGCGCCCCATTGAAAGCTCTAAAGCCATTGCATCCTCTTCATTCCAGAGGTTAGGTGAAAAAGAAAGGGATATTGTTGCCTCTGCTAGACTGTTATTTCATGACCTTCTTTTCTTTTAACTTGGTGTCATGCCACTTCCCATGATCAATAGGTAGATAAAAAGAGAGAGAAAAAGAGAGAGGGAGGGATATCTATATCTATCTATCTATCTGTCTATCTATCTATCTATCGAAGGAGAGAGGAAGAGAGAGGGGGGAGGGAGGGAGAGAGAGAAAGAGAGCTATGAAGTGTGTGAGTGTGTTTGGGCACACACACACACACACACACACACACGATCCTCTTTCTGGCTTCATTTCAGAGCTTCAGACCCTTATCTAGGGGGAAAAGATTGATAGATGAAACAGTTAATGGAGAAGGAAAGACTCTATCTGTAAAGCTGTTTTAGTATAACTTTATATTTTTAAAACAATTTAAACCATGTGATATATTATAAATATATACATATATATACATGAACATATATTTTTGAGCACATAAATACATATACATGCACACATATGTATGGATATACATATATACACACATGCATACATGTGCATCATATTTGTCAAGCATACAAAATGAGAATCTTGCTTGGTGGTCCAGAGAGTTCTTAGCAAAATGAAGAAGAGGACAATTGATATTTTTCCCCTCTTTTGTCCCACATGGTTTTTCTACCTCAAATCAAAATCTGGTTGAAAAATATGTAAACCATGGTGCATTGTATCTATAATGAAGTCTGATCACACAGAAACTTAAGAAATGGAGTAAACATGTATTATGTGAGCAATCTTGAAGATTCTCAGTCATTTGAGAAAGCAATGATTTTTTTTCTCTCTCAGTTAAGACTCCCTCCATGTCCCTGGATCAGCATCTCTTCCCTGTGTGACAAACCATATCCAAGGAAGACTCAGGCTGAGTCAGTTCAGATAGTACGGTACTTTTCCAATTGTCATCATGGCCTTTGATTCTTCCTTGAATCTTTCCTGGGACAACCACAATATGCTTACACAGGGAATCAAGAGAAAACCCTAGTGCCTAAGACGCTTGCTGGAATCACTTCCTTGTCTTCACGTCATTGTTCTACCAAGGATCCATAGCTACTGCTGGCCAGGGTCTAGCTGTGCCTCATTTTAGGCTTCATTCAGTGACTAGGAGATTAGTGGAATTAAGCAAGTATAAACAGCAATGATGCCGCTGATGGTAATGGCCAACGGAAACTGCAGCAGGCCATGCATGGCTTTGATTTTTAATCTAGGGATCTATTTGAATATGGTGTATCTGATATGTCAAACAGCAAGCCCAGAATTATGGCGATAGGAAAAGCTGTTCTGAGTATGTAAATATGCAAGATTAAATATTTACATTGCATAAAGTACATTTGCAAAGGAGTTTCCTTATTTTTTTTTCAACCACAGTCTTTGGTCCTACCCCAGATACAATATGAAACATATAATCAAAACTATTTACATTGTGAAAGAAAAGACTCTTCACCATAGCAAAGCAATAACAACTCTTTTCCCCATGTTTCCTTCTGATCTCTTTTCCATCTGCTCACAGATCAAGTATCCCTGGTAGGCTTGCTTTTACAGAGCTGTGGTCTGCATGGATGCTGTTCTAACTCTCCTTTCTCCACTTCCCATTATTTTAGGCCTTTCCACATTTCTTTTCCTTCCTTTTTCCCTTTAATGATATTGAAACATAAGGGGAAAGAGACCTTTACATTGACATAGATATAGACATGAGCAACTTTCATTATTCACCAATAATTCTATACATCAATTGTTTCCTTTTTCATTTATGCAAATGAAACAGTAATGATAAGTTTACTAGAGATGTCTTATCTATTCTCAATTACATTCTTAGTGTATAGGTTTAGTATTGAAATGCCCAAGATAGGTAGATAGATAAGACAGATCTAATTGTATACACACACATACACACGTGTGTATATATTTGCATCTATCTGTCTGTACATATATCTATTTCTATATACCCATCTCTATCTATACCTATATCTATGTATATGTATGTATCTATCTATCTCCTTGACCAATACACATACATATAGGTAGTATAGTGTTTGTACCTATGTATGTATAAATAGAGCACCGGCCCTGGAGTCACAAGGACCTAAGTTCAAATCTGGCCTCAGACACTTACTAGCTGTGTGATCCTGAGCAAGTCACTTCACCCTGCTTGCCTCAGTTTCCTCATTTGTCAAATGAGTTCGAGAAGGAAATGGAAAATTCCTCCAGTGTCTCTGTTGAGAAAAGCCCAGATGGAATCACAAAGAGTCAGACATGAATGAAAAATGACTAAGCAACAATAACAGTTTTAAAGTAAAGCTGAAAAGATTGAGGAAGACAAAGATGCTACATATGATTTTAGGAACTTACAAAGCAAAAGCAAAGATCCAAACACTCTGTATATATGAGACAAAATAGATGAGAAGGAATGGATAAAGAAATCTGATGAGGACCTAGAAAGTGACTGAAAAATGGTCAGCCTGCAGTATTCATTGAAGTTAAATAATTATGAAGTAACTAGAGATGCAGGGCTGGGAAGTGCTCCCCAAATTCTTGAATTGCTTGCTTTCTATTGAAGACAAGGTGTTGTTTTTTTTATGGTAAGAGTGTTTGTGGTTTTTTTTTCTTTTTACCCCCAGTGCCTAGCACATACATATAAGTGCTTGCTGTTTAGTCATTTCAGTCATGTCTGACTCTTTGTGATCCCATTTGGGATTTTCTTGGCAAAAATGCTCGAGGCTATTTGCCATTTCCTTCTCCAGCTCATTTTCAGGTAAGGAAACAGAGGCAAAGAAGGTGAAGTGACATTCCCAGGGTCACACAGATAGTAAATGTCTGAGGCAGATTTGAAATCAGGAATCTGAGTTTTCCTGAGTTTCCACCTAACTGCTGAGTGAATTCCTAATTGAATTGACCTCTCACCATATACCTAATGGGTAGGGCTGGGGCAATATCTCCCAAGCCTGTTCCATTCTTGAATTGGTCTTTTTTGCTAGATTCTTTTCCCCTTCTCATCTAAGTGCAGGCCTAGATCTGCCTCTCTTTAACTCCCACTGATAGTTCTTTGTTTCCTCTTTGGAGCCAAGCAGAAGAGGTCTAATCTCTCTTCCCCGTGATGAATCACCAGAAAATTCAGATTGCTGTGTAATGGGAAAGCACATGTACAGAAATCCAGAGACAGCATCTCTCCACATTCAGGAGGCTAGGGAGCTTGCTTCTTTTAATCAGGGCTTGGAGATTCCATGGAGCATCTACAGACATTCTGTACCTTGTTCTGTTTAGCTAATCACGTCCAAAGGGAAGGGGTGTCATGTTGACAAGGATTGTCGGTTTCAGCAACATCCTCTTTGCTTTATCTGGTGCCTCCCCTCTGAGGCCATATGACCTTGGGCAATAGCATCAGTGCTTGGCTACTCTAGGTGAAGGAAGAAGATGCTTGGTTTTGAAAAGTCCACAGAGCACCTCAGCATCCTGGTGTTCTATAGTCCAAAGGGCATTTCAGTGATTCACATTAACCTTGTAGCTCATAAAACCCATGATCTTTTTTTTTTTCTCAGACGAATTTTTTATTCATCAATTTGTACTTTTAAAGTGAATTATTTGAACGTTTGTAAATCTTTGTATTTATCAGTCGATACTTAAAAAAATAATTTAATCTTTTCTCTGCAAGGTCAAATACTGTAACTGAAGCTGAAATACTTTTCCCACATAATGAAAAGATGGAACTCATTGGAAAAGATCGTGATGTTGAGAAAAATTGACGGCAAAAGGAAATGGGGGTGGCAGAAGATGAGATAGATAGATATTGTCATTGAAATGCTGAACATGAAGTTAGACTTCAAGAGATAATGGAGGGGGCGGAACCAAGATGGTGGCATAGCAGCAGCAACATATCGCAGCTCTCACACAGCCACCCCAAAATACCCATAAAATATGACTCTAAACTAATCCTAGAACTCCAAAACGCACACGAAGATACTTCCCACTAAAGTCAACTCGGCTACGAGGAACCATATCAGCACTGCGAACCGAAACCAGCCTGGCCTGAAGCCCTGGCTGAGCCCCAGGGGCGGCTGGACGAGAGGAACTGAGGAGCCTCAGGTGAGTGGATTGGCAGCACCTGCGGCAGTGTTCAGATCTAGGTCATTGGGGCTTGCAAGGTCTTGGGAGAAAAGTGGTCCGGCCGAAATGCCCCCAAGGCAGGAAAGCAAAAGGCAGAGGTTTTGCACCCGCCTCTGCATTGCAGCTTCTGTGCCCGCAGCCTGCAGACAGCAGGGGTACTAAGCGATTGTTCAGAGGCTGAGTGCTCTTTCGTTGAGCAGTCTGAATCTGGATCGCGGTCTTGGGCTTTCAGTCCTGGAGTCTTCATTATCCAGTGAGCCGGAAGTAAGTAGGAAGGGACCCAGCACCTTCCTGAGAGCTACGACAGCCGGGAGGACCCCAGCGATTTGGGACAGAGCTTTCCCTTCTGCAAGCAGAGCCCCATAGAGATTAAAAAAAAAAAAATCACAGACTGACCAACCATGAGTAAGAATAAGCATAAGAAGCAAAGTAAGAACAGCACCCAAACCCTAGATTCCTTCTTTGGGGAAAAGAAGGATCATGGCAAAGAGAGGGAGGAGGAGAGTGCAGCCAGAGCACCCCCACCAGGAGCCTCCAATAAACATGAAGAATGCCTTAAAGCTAGAGATGAGCTGAAGAAGGATTTTCAAAACCAAATAAGAGAAGTGGAAGAAAAATTGGGAAGA